>CM042074.1:91813244-92413244 GCA_023509865.1 Trypoxylus dichotomus
CGCCCGCCTGATCGGGCTGAGATCTTACTCGGGAAAGGTATACTATCTGCCGATCGAGACCGAAATGAAGCAGAAAGATACTAACGGGAACCCGTTCGGCGGTAGCACCTTCGATCTGCCGACAGAAGTTACGTTGGAGACGCAGGAGGGAAGGCAACGGTTGGATTCGTGGTATAGCGCCGCTTCGAAGAAGAGCGCTTATTTTTCGGCCACCGGGAGTTCGTATCAGTCGACCGCCGACAGCGGTGATGGAGAAAGTCAGGGGAAATATCGAATGTACGGACCTGCGTCGCAGTTACCTTGTTTGACGTCTCCTTTACCTGGGGATTGGGTGTGTTTAGAAGGTAGGTATTGTGGGCTATTGATCTTCAAGAGTCATAAGTTCAATAATACAACTTTTGATAACAAATTCGAGACTATTGAGATTAGTAATGTAACGTATTTTGGTGACGTCATATGTTGGGGTATCTGGGTATAGGTAAAGATAGACACATGTAAGTACTTTTGCAGCATTTGGAGCGTAGAGGGTATTGACTACTAGTTATAAAAGTTTTCTTTCAGCACGTTTATGAAATATCTTTTTTGTATAAGTGGCTTGGTTTCTTAGGAAATACATAGACTATATTTTCGATATTTGCTATTGTAGTCAATAATTTCTGTTGCATTATGTGAATAGAGATGAAAACAAAAATAAGCAACATCTTTAAATTGAATATGTTGCTAGTAAAGTTAGCTTAAAAGAAGATGATATAATTTTAACGGAGATAATATTTTATCCCGTCTCTGTAGCTTGCAGTTGACTGAAGTTTAAGAGTGTTTAGTCAAATTACAATTTCCTTGCAATTAACCAACGTAATTAAGTTACTGAAAAAATATCAATTTCGCAAATTGTAAATTAATCATTACTAATACCAACGGTGGCTTAAATATTAATACTAATATTATATGCCTTGAACGACAAGATAGTGTCTGTGAAATATTATGATATATCAACTGGCATCGTGACGTTTAGGGATTAAAAGGGATTTGAACTCAAAAGTGGTCTCGTTGTGTAATGGTTGCACAACACGCCGGTAACGTAGAGGTCATGGGTTCAAATCCCTCCGTGTCTGATATCTTTTCAGTAATTTAATTCCGTTGCTTAATTACAAGGAAATTGTAATTTTATCATTACTAATACCAACGATGGTTTAATATTAATATTAGTTTGTTTAGTACTTAGTACAGTTTTTAATACATCACAATAAGCCTTCGAAATCATTCACATGTGCAATTACCTTATACACTGTTTGGCGCACGCCTTCTACGGTTTAGCAATCCATGTATTGTTCGGGAGAAGGGTTGGAAAACTGTACCCCTGCTTGTTTTCGCTGTCCTTGAGCCCGACAGACGAGTGTTTTATTCTTTTGACACTAGTTAGCGCCAAAAATATTCACTTCACTTGTAAGGTTAGGTATGGTGATAGTAGCAGAGAGGGAATTGCAAAAAATCGCTTAAAACAATGCCGATGACGCCGGATAGGCAGTAACATGTTCGTGTTTTAGCGTTCTTTGTCCCCTCACATTGTTTTTTGTGAATGATTTCATCAATTCCCCCACGAGTAGCTGTATTTAGCAGCATTATCATGTTTGATATTATTTTCTCGGCATTCTAGATGTGATTCATAAAATCAAAAAAGTATTAAGAAAATTAATAATAAAAATTGTAACTTAAAATATATATACACTAGGGTGACAGAATAAAATAGACACCAGGTAAAGCGGTATAAATATGTAAACAGCTAAATTCTAAGAACGAATTAAGAACTTTGTCTTGTCATTAGGGTAGGAGTAGATGTATCGGAAGAAATTCGGCATAGTTTAGTATCGTTACAACTATGCCTCGCTTACAAGGTTCGAGTGATACTAGCGACTTCACCCGGGGTCGCATCGTTGGCCAGAAGAGTGAACGCGGCGCTTCGCAACGTGAAATACGTAAATTTTTAAATATTCCGTTGTCCCCACAGTTAACCGTGTGATTACACAATTTAAACGCAAGGAAAAAACAA
The DNA here is from genome assembly GCA_023509865.1 of Trypoxylus dichotomus. NCBI lineage: Eukaryota > Metazoa > Arthropoda > Insecta > Coleoptera > Scarabaeidae > Trypoxylus > Trypoxylus dichotomus. Next base: position 91,815,292 of record CM042074.1, read on the forward strand.
CAGTGGGGCCGAGACCAGGTCGTGTCGGACCTTCTGAAAGAAGTAAAAGGGTGCTTGTGCGCGAAGTGTTAAGAGAACCGTGAAAAAGTACAGCTGAGCTTGCGGCAACTTCACAGAAAAGTCAGCGCACCGTTCTGCGATACCTCCACAGTGTGGGGATGTATAAAAGGGTGGCAAAGAAGAAACCTCTCCTTACGGCGTTTCAAAAACGGCGCCGAATGGCTTGGGCAATCGAAATGCGAAGGAAGCCCGAAGAGTTTCGGCGGTCTGTCATTTTTTCAGACGAAAGCAGATACTGCCAATTCAGTGATAGTGGTCGTACGTGGGTATGGAGACGTTCGTCACAGCAACTGGATGACAAATTTTTGCATCAGACGGTGAAATACGGCGGTGTGAACATCATGGTGTGGGGCGCGATATGGCATGGTGAAAGATCGCAATTAGTAATCTGCGACGGAAATATAAATGCGGCAAAATATATCCAAACATTAACAGAAGGACTACTACCGATATTCGACAACGCCATTTTATCTAAAGAAGACGCCACCTTTATGGAGGATGGAGCACCCTGCCACAAAGCAAGAACAACAACCACATGGAAAGAGGAACAGGGGATTCACGGGCGAATCACCAGACATGAATCCGATAGAGAATGTTTGGCACATAATCCAGACAAATATGGCGAAACGATCTCGAAAACCCAGCAATAAGGAAGAACTCGTAGCAACTGTTACAGAAGAGTGGTTAAATATTCCAGAAGACACCATTAATCGTTTAATAGATTCTATGCCACGACGACTCGCAGCACTTCACGCAAGTAAAGGTGGATCAACAAAATATTAGTCTAATTTAAAAATTTTAAAATATTTTGTATATATAACGAGAATAGAATCTTTTTTTTAATTAGTAGGTGTCTATTTTATTCTGTCACCCTAGTGTATATTACCACATCGAAACTTTGAATCCAATTTTGCATTACAAAGTGAGAAAAAAATTCTAAACATTAAAAGGTAATGCATATCATATGTTGCTAAGTTTTCGGGCTTCACAAAATAACATAAGAGTCTACGTTTCTTTACAGGGCTCAATGGCATCTAATGGGTCTATAGGTTTACATGCACACTATCAGTACGCCATCTAGATAAATACCTCTAAACTTTTCGCTGCATCTAGAAAGTATTATTCCGAACTACCGAAGCTTAAACATGACGTTTTTTACTAAAATTTGTCTAGCTACGTTGTTAAGCCCGAAAGTGGGATCAACAATGTCTGTTCGGCCGTAATAACTATCCATTTGTATATTGATTGGGCCCTATTATAACCGTCTACATATATACATATATATGTATATATATATATATATATATATATATAACAATATTTCAGAACAAAATAGAAAAAGTTACCTTTCGGTTTGCAAAGCCTATAATCTACATAATTATAATGGACTTAATGTATATTTAATAAGGCAAATAAAAATAACAGCACATGACAATCTTTCCCATACAGTTGGTTATCAGGTAGTAGTCTGTGGTGTTTACATTCATTTCAAGGTCTACCAACATCTTACAACAGTCGGTACAGTTATTCTTCACAAATATGTGTTTTTATAATTTTTAATTTTCCTCAGCAAATCACGAACAATTACATTAGCAAAATAATAGCTTTATTTATTTTTAATAATCTCTCAATCCTTTTTGAACTTCGATAAAGATTTCATTTTCACTAATGTGAATCTTTTACAGGGAAATTCGTTATGGTCCACGCCTCCTATCAAAGCCATTTAGGCGAAGACGCCCTCTTTGCGCCCGAATCGAAACTAAACGACGGCACGATCTGGTTGCTGATAATCCGCGGCAACGTCTCCCGCACCCAACTACTGCACTTCCTTCTAGGTCTAAGTACCGGTGCGCACGTCCAAAATCCCGGAACTAACGGTATCGACTTCTTGCCGGTAAGAGCGTTCCGGATCGAACCGGATATGGAAGAGAAGGGTTACATGACGGTGGACGGGGAGCACGTCGAGTACGGCCCGATTCAAGCCGAAGTCTTTCCCGGTTTGGCGCGGATCATGGTTCCCTGATATCCGTCGGGGACCTCCACGGACGGGGAAGAACCCGAAACCGACGAAGGTTTCGATCCGAAGGTTGTGGTCTTGTCTACGCTGGATCCCGTCTTGATCCGATTGGACAGTATCTAAAGGAAACGCTGCAGCTGGAAATATATATATTATATATACTCAGGGATTGTGAATGGAGGATATGTTGATAGAGATGCTAGAGAGGAGATTTACTTAAGTTTTTTTGGATGTTACGTTTAATTTTAATAGCGTCGGAATTAATGTATTAAAATTGTAAATTAAAAAAAAATGGTGCGCCGGTGGGATTCGAACCCTTCACATTATTTTTCGTTACATGTTATGCCTTAAAGTATAGGTATTTTTTGATTTTCATATATTGCGTCACTTCAATACAATACAATAACATTTGCTTGTAGATATGAGCTTTTATATGATAAGAAAGGATATTCTCATTCCTTCTCTTTTTAAGTATGTATTTATTAATTTTTTGTTTTTGTTTTAATGTATTTCTCTGGTTACGAAGGGGCATTTAGTCAACAAAGGCCAAGCACTATAACTGTAAAAGGTTGACTTGCAGAGAAATCTGTGAATATTCAAATGCTCATCGTAAAAGAAAGTGAGCATGTCTTCGAGCTTTCCCATACGAAAGCAGCCAAATATAAATAAGACTAAAGGCGATATTATTACTATTCATAAATATATTACTTAAAATTTACTCACACAAATTGCAATTATTGATATTAGGAAGCATACTAAGGAAGTTTAATATATTTACCTCTATTTATTTATATTCTTAATAGCTAGAATCTAAACTAGGGGAATTCTTGGATAAATCTCAAACGTTTACGGTGAATCTTAACATAACGGTTATCAAAATGGCGTTGGCTTTAGTTTTAGTGATGGGAAAATAATCGTAGCGGCTGAGGGAATAGATTTAAAAGAAGAAATAGACTTACTAATATGTATATGTAATACTCTTAGTAACTGTTAATACAAGGTATGTCCAGAAAAAGCACAAAAAGTATTACATCGTCTAATATACAATTGTCATAGCGTAGCATTACATTCTTTATCTCATATTTATAGAAAGACGTCACCGGTGATGTCATCCATGTTAAAGTAGCTTCTTTTACCTCGTTATCACCACTACCCAGACGGGGAGGAGAGATTTCAGTTGTAAAAATAAATGAATATCGTTAAAAGGAAGATCTATGCTAAAGAGTGTTTCAATAAGAACGCAAGACACAGGTATAGCAGTTACCGACTCCTGTGTTACCGACTCAGTCGGTAACACGGTTGGCAATGAGAGCCCACGTGCTCTCAAAACGCTGCGTTCCGCATAATTAATTAATTTGTGTGAGTGGAGTTTACTGCTATACCTGTGAATTGTACATCCACACAGTCCTTGCAATCGTCAAGAACAGGAGATTTTAAGGTGTATTAAAACATGGTTTTCTGCAGCAAATTATTGAAATACTTATTGATTTATAATTATACATTTGGGCATTATGTATGAAACGTTCTTATTGGTATAAACCTGTAACTTCAGATAACCCCACAGCCAGAAGTCCAAAGGCGTTAAATCGCAAGAACGTGGCGGCTAATTCTAGTTACCACACCGGGAAATGTCACGATCAGGGGTGAATTCGTGCAAGACAGTGTTTCATGGGCGGCACCGTCCTGCTGAAACCACATGTCGTTAGAAGCAATATTTTCCAATTGCTTTCTGCATGCAGTTTTGCCGATTATCGAAGCCATCGAGGTAAAAATAGGCTTCACCACTGAAAATGATTTTGTCACTTCCATTTGTTTAAGGATCCAATTGGTGAATTCTCTTCGCTGTGCATGGCCTGTTAGAAGTTGTTGAGTTAATTGGACTTTGTACACGTGGAGATGCAAATCCTTAGATAGAATATGCTGAAGAGTGGGTCCAATGGGAGTGTCCAATCTTTGTGCACGATGACGAATCGACGTCTCTGCACTTTCGGTCACGCTCTTGCGAACTGCAACTAACAATGCCAAACGCAGTTAGTAACCAAATGATCATATGACCACAGAACAATTATTAATTTAGTTCTATAGTTCTACGGTTCTACTCCACGACCGTAAGAGGCGCTGAAGTTAGTTTTATTCATTTGAAATCTTGGGCTTTTATTGAAACCCACTGTATAAGGAAAATTCAGTTTTTCATGCATGATTTCATGAAATTCATTGAGAACTATAAAATGATAAATCTATTTCTTCTAGTCTTCACACATATATTCACGTCCTTGATTAAATATCTTATGCACCTCCTCGTCATAGAAATAACTAACGTATTTTGCCCATAAGCCTCGTCAATTTCATGGTGAATTTGAATTCAGAAGATGAATGGTATTTTCAATTTTCCCGTAACAAATGCAATAGATACTTGCATCAAAATGGCGTCGATCTATTTTCGAACAGTAGCGCTACCGCGGCGAAAGTCGGAAACGGAAGTTACTTTCTGGAGATACCTCGTATTTATATTACAGATCGGTTAGTTCATGAATAGAGATTTAAAGATATTCTATTGAAGTAAAATATAAATTATTATCAGATATTGTTGTAAATTAATGCAGTAAATTCCGTTTATAATAAATTAAGATTCTATTTTATGTAGTAAATAAAATTTACCGGAAGTAGACATGTATACATATGCAATAGTTTAGGTTTTATATTCTATACAAAATTAATGTTCTTAAAAGCCCTCATTTAATTTTATTATTCAATTTAGTCTCTTAGAAAGTAAGGATTTATTAAATTCGGAGTTTGCCGCATTTGCTGAAATAGTAAAAGATATCTAAAACATGTTACAGAAAGTTTATAAAAAACATATTTACGATTTTGGGTGTATTTTGAAAACACTTAGAGTACAAATAGTATATGTATATTGATGGTGATATTCTGTTTACTATGTTTCTAGATTTTACCAATTCAATTATATATTTTAAAGGCTACCCTAATCGGGACAAGAAAACAATTAATTAATTATGGAAGGAAAAGATTTATTGCATTGAATACAGTGATATTATTTTCAAATGTCCAAGTCTGGTAGTTTCAAGTTTGTTGCCGCAACACTGTGTAATTGGTGAATCTGCCTTTCTTCTTTTATAGGTTATGTTAACGATTGTTATTTATCTACATATTTGAAGTGAGATAGATCCTTTAATTATATATACTATGTATAGAGAGAGTAATGCTTGTACATGAAAGAATAAAAACATAGGTTAGAATAAGAAATGTATGAAACTAATAATTTGACAGAGATAAACATATTTAATTGTAAAGAGATATGTACATGCGCAGTGTGGAGAAATTCTATGTTAGACTGCTAATTTTCGACCAGTCTGTTAACATCAACTTCTGACCTAAAGTTGGCAGATTTCAATTTTTAATTCTATAATTCAAATACGCTGCTTAATGACCCAGAAGGTTGTAAGTTACTTACCATATTTAGTTTAGTTCACAAACTGCAATATTACATAAATATTTCAAATGTCATATCCAAACAATTCAATGTATTACGCTTGTTTCTTTTTTATTCTTCAGTATACAGGAAGGAGTTGGGCAATATGAAATACAGTGGAACTCCCCTAACTCGAACCACCTAAATCACAATGTCAACCGACGGTAACAATGAGAGCCCATGTGCTCTCGAAACGCTGCGTTCCGCATAATTAATTAATTTGTGTGAGTGGAGTTTACTGCTATACCTGTGAATTCGGGCTCTTAGTATGGATTGAATGTTCATCAACGAATAAAAATTAACGGTTTCTTGTTTGGTTGGATTGGAAAAACAATGTATTGATCGAACCAGCTGAACTGTATCTAGTTCTCTATCTACTTTGATGCATGATAACGAGGAGGAATATCACCTAAGAGTTCTCGTTTCGTTCTAGCTCCTGGTGAGAAACACAGTAGTGACATCAATACTTCATTTGTACACATAATGCAGATCTCAACGTTCTACTGAATACAAACACAGTAGTCGTGCGTTTTTGCTGGTGTATATGATTACTACTGTAAGTGAACTCCATCATAAGAAACCATTTTCAAAATTTAAACATCAGCGCCATCTGGCGTTATATGCTTTAACAATTACAAAATCAACCAGGAGCCATTTAAACATTTTTTCTTTAAATAAAATTAGTTTGGGTAAAATTTAAATAACGATGAATAATTTTTATCAAAAGAAATCACCATTATCTTCTAAATGCAGGTAGCCTCTTCTAGTAGTGGATATCAAGGTGTCCCAAAGTATTCTTGAGGTGATACCAACCGCTGTAACAATTGTTCCAAATTTTCGTTCTATCTAATATTTTTACGTAATCCTACAAAAAGAAACCTAATACCTAATAATTATATAGCCTTGGGCATGAATATTGAGCACCCAGGCTAACTTTGAGTTGTTTGGAGAATATAAAAAAATTGTGACAACTTGTATGCATATATAAATTTTTAGTAGGTCCAGCTTTTGCCCACAAGCTTTTTTACACACATAGGGTTTCACCCTAGGCGCAAGGCATTCTTTAATTCTTCTTTTGAAGTAATTGTGTGACGCCTGACTTTGCACCTTAATAATAAACCTCATAGATCTTCTATGAGGTTCAAGTTGGGTGATCGGTCACGCCTGTCCCGAAACCAAGTCATTGCGGGACAGCTTTGTGATAGGTTGCGTTATCCTATTGGAACTTAACGTCGTCCATGTGTGTATCGCCAAATAGTGATGTAAAAGAGGGCAGTAATACAAATGACGATTGCAAGGACTGTGTGGATGTACAATTCACAGGTATAGCAGTAAACTCCACTCACACAAATTAATTAATTATGCGGAACGCAGCGTTTCGAGAGCACGTGGGCTCTCATTGTCAACCGTGTTACCGACTGTCGTGTACCGTGTCGGTAACACGGTTGACAATGAGAGCCTACGTGCTCTCGAAACGCTGCGTTCCGCATAATTAATTAATTTGTGTGAGTGGAGTTTACTGCTATGCATGTGAAGGGCAGTAATACAGATTATAGGACGAAGACGTATATTATAGACTCCACACAGCTTTCACACACGAACATTTGTCCGATTCCAGAAGCGTTCATGCACGCTGCTTTAAATTTTTTACCTCCACGTCGGTGGACATAGATCATACCCAGCGTACTAAAAAACCTGAAACATGAATAAATATTGAAGAGAATTCGCTGATTATTCTTTTGTTGATAAATTTTACTTTCTAATTATATTGTTAAAAGTTGATGGAACATCTGACTTGATAGCCTTTTAGACCAGCTTCTTGAAGCCGTATGGGACAGGTCCGAACAGATATTGGTTTGTTAAAACTTTCTGACAACTTAGCAGCGAGGTCTGATGAAGTTTTCCTCCTATTTTTTAAGGACTTTCTCAATATCTTTCAATAATTACGGTTTGTCCTGATCGTTTGCACGCAATTCTGGGGCTATTAACATGCGATGCGGTCATTGCGAATCGTTCTATAGCATTATTCTACAGATCGGCGGGAACATTTCATAGTTTTCGAAATCTCTATCTGCGATATTCCTCGCTCACGCAAAAAATTGTATCTCCACACATTTTTCTAAACTAAGTTCGTTTCTTTTAGGCATATTGTAACAATAACACTGAATGTCACTTATCGAAACATTAAAAGCGTACTAGATTATGAGATGCGTTCAGTAGCGAAGTGAAAAATTTAAAAATGACAAATTTTATTACACTAGGTGCTTTATTTGTAGCTTTGGCGGGAGTCATTGACCTTTTTTTTTAGATCCACACAAAATACTTCTTAAATAGAGTTTATTTACTGCTATGGTTATCGCGTACGTGCAACATTTGTAGGGTGCTCAATACTTTCGGGAGACGCGCTAGCTAGAACACCGTTGAATAACCAAATCATTTAAAACAGCTCTCGCATTTCATCTTATTAAACCGAACGTTGTAGTTTTTTTTTTAAATATTATTTTGCAATAAATCTAAAATTAAAAAAGAAAACCTAATTCGCGAAAGAACAGTACAATCTAGAAATTAAACAGAATATATACCATCGCAATTTAGATTTAAGCATAGCGTTGATTTTAAAACTAAAGTTAAACAATACGAGAGATATTTTCCTTTTTCATTTTATACTTGTGGCTGTGAAATGTGAAGTTTTTAAATTATACACAAATATTCCACAAATATCATAATCTTATTTACTGTTAAAGATCGTGCTGAAAGGAAAAAAAGTGCAGGAAAAATAGAAAATTCAAAGTAATTTTGACGCTTATAAATATATTTATTAATAATATAATAATAGTACGGTATAAAGAATTAAGACAGTCAATTAACGTATATAAAAATCATCTCAACATCGTACTTAGTGATTAGAAAAAAAATCACATCTCGGTACTTTGTCGCCGTTAAAAAAATGAGACCTGCGTTAAAAGTTACACAATCAAGTCTTAAGAAGATTCCAGTAATTACTATTACGATTATTACTATACAATTTTTGTTTAATTTCCTTTTTATTATAATTATTTTTTTTTTTGAGTATAGCAAAGTTGAATCGACAGCCAAAACGTCTGTGATTTGTTACACATATATTGTAAAAGAAATTCTTGCAATAATAAAGAAACTTTTTGCCCGTACTAAATGTGTTTGTATTTTATCCACGTCTTTCGTTCATTGTATCGTAAATTCTTGCAGTTCGCATAGTAATTTATTCATCTGGTCATCGATAGGCGCCTCGGAATCGTTTACGGATAGTTTCATCATTTCTAGGTCGTCGACGTTACTTCGATGATGGCCCCACGACGTGTATTCTTTGTTTTTCCAAAGGGAGATCATCACGTCGACTATCTGCAAGCAATAGAAGCAGAAACAGAAGAGGTATCACGTGTATCAACTGTATTCGTGATATTTTTAATGATGGTTTGTTAAATTGAAGTGTTGAATTATAATTCTTCGTCACAGTACAGTGAAACCCCGATTACCCGAGGTTCGCATTAACCGAGCCGACCGGATATTATGATTATCCGAGGTACAGGCATCAGTGCTCCATATTAACTAAACTTGTTGAATGTTTGCATTTAAAATCATCGGGGAACGCCTGACCCACACGTTTGACGGTAATTCCCCGTTTAGGTGTACACTAGGGTGACAGAATAAAATAGACACCAGGTAAAGCGGTATAAATATGTAAACAGCTGAATTCTAAGAATGAATTAAGAACTTTCTCTAGTCATTAGTGTAGGGGTAGATGTATCGGAAGGAATTCGTCATAGTTTAGTATCGTTACAACTATGCCTCGCTTACAAGGTTCGAGTGATATTAGCGACTTCACCCGAGGTCGCATCGTTGGCCAGAGTGAACGCGGCGCTTCGGAACGTGACATAAGTGAATTTTTTAATATTCCGTTGTCTCCACAGTTAACCGTGTGATTACACAATTTAAACGCAAGGAAAAAACAACAGTGGAGCCGAGACCGCTCGTGCCGGACCTTCTGAAAGAAGTAAAAGGGTGCTTGTGCGCGAAGTGTTAAGAGAACCGCGAAAATGTACAGCTGAGCTTGCGGCAACTTTACAGAAAAGTCAGCGCACCGTTCTGCGATACCTCCACAGTGTGGGGATGTATAAAAGGGTGGCAAAGAAAAAACCTCTGCTTACGGCGTTTCAAAAACGGCGCCGAATGGCTTGGGCAATCGAAATGCGAACGAAGCCCGAAGAGCTTTGGCGGTCTGTCATTTTTTCAGACGAAAGCAGATACTGCCAATTCAGTGATAGTGGTGGTACGTGAGTATGGAGACGTACGTCACAGCAACTGGACGACAAATTTTTTGCATCAGACGGTGAAATACGGCGGTGTGAATATCATGGTGTGGGGCGCGATATGGTATGGTGGAAGATCGCAATTAGTAATCTGCGACAGAAATATAAATGCGGCAAAATACATCCAAATATTAACAGAAGGACTACTACCGATATTCGACAACGCCATTTTATCTAAAGAAGACGCCACTTTTATGGAGGATGGAGCACCCTGCCACAAAGCAAGAACAACAACCACATGGAAAGAGGAGCAGAGGATTCGGATTTTACCATGGCCAGGCTAATCACTAGACCTGAATCCGATAGAGAATGTTTGGCACATAATCCAGACAAATATGGCGAAACGGCCCTGAAAACCCAGCAATAAGGAAGAACCCGTAGCAGCTGTTACAGAAGAGTGGTTAAATATTCCAGAAGACACCATTAATCATTTACTAGATTCTATGACACGACAGCTCGCAGCACTTCACGCAAGTAAAGGTGACAAAATATTAGTCTAATTTAAAAATTTTAAAATATTCTGTATATATAACGAGAATAGAATCTTTTTTTTGTAATTAGTAGGTGTCTATTTTATTCTGTCACCCTAGTGTACATTACGAAACAGCAAAGTAACTGTCTTATCGGCGTCTGTTTCGTATTTGAACTTCTTTTTCTTGCCATGATGTATCTCCATCGGTTAAACAACAGTATATCCGCTAGGGTTGCTTGTGGTTGTTGTACGACATAGAGCAATGCTTGTAAGCGAGGCATAATTGTAACGATACTAAACTATGACGAATTCCTTCCGATACATCTACCCCTACCCTAATGACAAGAGAAAGTTCTTAATTCGTACTTAGAATTTAGCTGTTTACATATTTATACCGCTTTACCTGGTGTCTATTTTATTCTGTCACCCTAGTGTACATACATATACACAATGTAATGTTTTCAAAAGGTTAATAAATCGTTTAAACTATATAAAGATCGTTATAATACATATATGTATTCTTAGTTTGCAAATATATAAAAGAAAAATAAATCTGGATTATCCGAGTTTTTTTGTTAACCGAGCCAAGTGGTCCCCACGCTACCTCGGATAGTTTCACTGTACTACTATAAGTAGGAAAGGTTTTGGTCTTAACTATTAAAGTAGATACATCTGTGGGGCATAGAGTATATACTGTGATGGAGGTTCGATGATGGTACGGGAAAATTTGGTGTGGATTGAAGGAATATTGAGAAAATAAAATTCTTGTTATCATTTTTTAACAATCTTCAAATTGCAGGCGCGTCATTTGTAGGTGAAACTCACAACTACTTATTCTGTTATCCCTTTCATGCAGCGAAGATTGTACTCTGGATTATTCAATTATTTTCATTGCCGTTTGCGAGTTTCGTAAAAAATATTTCGTTTTTTATTGTTATACAGAGCGTTTTTAAAACATTGGCGATAGTCTTACTATGGCATTTCACATGTTGTTATGCGACATGTTATCGAAATGGTTTTATTTTATTTTAAATATGTTGCGCTAATAAGATTTTTTGGAGATATTTTTCATCGGTGCAAAATCTATTTGAGACGCCACTGGCAAGGAGTTGAAAATGAAATCGCCAACCTGACAAAAATTTAGTAACGCGGGAAGTTCAAACTATCATTTAAAATCACTCTGTATATTAAAAGTAGAAGATAAAGAAAATAATACGATAACACTAAAGAATTGCCAAAATTATACGTATATATATCGTTGTGAGAAAGTATTTTGAAATATGTATGTCTTAATAAATCAAGTTAGGCCATATATGATATTAATGTTGTACACACGTACATACAAAAGTTCTTTTGTCTATTACACTCACTAATGTAATTAAAGATTAGATTGATTTTGAAACCATTAATGTTATTAGTTTCAAATAATTGAAAATCTTGATATGGGCTACTTTAGACTAAAATTATTCAAACCAGATCAACTTATTTCAGATTTTAGACGGTATTATGTTTAAATTAGCTTTTTTCTTTTTTTTATATATACAAAACAGCTATTGGCTGTACTGGATCTCTGCTTACTAGATGTTAGGGTCTTAAAATGTATTTCAGAATTTTGGGAGCAATATTTACAGTCTATTGGAACTAATTCTGTATTAAAATTAATTTTAAATCTATGAATACATTATCTGATGTATCTTTTCTGATTTGATAAATTATTTAGAAAGTTTATGCTAAAGATAACACCATAATTGTTTCTGTATTGGTAGCCCTTACCAAAATAGGGAAATTACCAAAATTTTTCTATAAAATCATCATTCTTTTAATATTAAGCAATTTAACGTTACTTATAACTATGCTTAATTCAATTTGAAACACAAAAAAATGCTCAAACAGCCGAACAGACCTCTTTAATTTGAGCCCGTACTTGCACCATCTCTATAGCACCTTCATGCCACTTTCTCTGCAATAGTTGCAATTTACCCTCTGCCAGCTGAAGCGGATTCCTCCCGTGGAGGTCCAGCGACCTTATATTAGCTCCCCCGTTAATCAATAACGTGATAATCTTCAGGTTACTCGTACAAGCTGCCAAATGCAACGGCGTATTTCGAATAATGTCTCTGTTATTCGCGTCGGCACCATACTTCAATAGCAGTTCCACGATATCCGCGTAGCCTCTACTAGCTGCTATATGAAGGGCGCTTCGTAATTGCCTGTCACAGCTGTTCGCACTCACACCCAGTTGGAGTAGTTTGTCCACTGCTTCGGTGTTGTGAACGGAAACCGCTTTGAGTAGCCTTTGCTCTTGGAATTCCGGAAGGAGATGGGTTTTGAGGGCGTTCACCAAGTCCGGACAGCATTTTCTCTTGGCTTTGAATATTGGGCGTTTAACTCTGCGTTTTTGATCTGTTTTCAATTCACTATCACTGTGTGACATAGTTTGTACTTGTATAGGAGTGATAATTTGTTAGTTTTTTTTTGAAAGGGTTCCAAGTTATATGAGTATTGTTTACATTTACGATTTATGTTTACGTTTAGTTGATTTGACATATGAAATCAGGTGATTAGTGTCATTGTTTGGTTTTCTATGAATAGAATCCTTTAAAAAGAATTGATACATTAGAGAATTTGTAGTAATATATAGATATATAGAATTAAATAGGAATAAAATTAAATAATATAATATTTAGATATACTTTTAATATTATTTAGGTTTAGTAAACATGGAAACTGTAAAATTACAGATATCTATATAATATTGACTCTATCAAAACGTCATTATACTAGATGACGCCACATACACAGTTGAAATCATTTCTGAAGTAAATAATTTATAGCTTAATAAATAGTAATTTGTAGAAAAATACATGTAAAAATTACGTATTGAAAAAGTTTTATTCGTTTATCTAACAATTCTTTACGTAATATACTACATGTAAATTTCAATGAAGGAAATTCTGATTTTAATTTTCTACAATCTCTGAAAGTCATTATTATGTATTTAAATTAGACCCAATTAAAAACTTTTCAACGTTAATTTCGCGTCGTATAAAAGTTCTGAAATTAAAAACAACATCTGAAATGAAAAAGGCGACGCAAACACAGAAATACTCAAATAAACCCTCCAAATTAATGGGTGTCTCTTTTTCGAATTACACGCTAGAGAGCGTTAAATCGCGTAAAGTAACGAAACCGACCCGCCGCTAGTAAATCTGACTGTAAACTGACGGTATACAATGATTCGAAAAAGTTTGATAACTGAAAAGCCGAAGGTATACTCTATTTTTTAATTCGTTCGGAGGAGTTTTCGGCAAAAATTTCACTAGGGATATTTAATATATTGCCACCCGCCATATTGTTGCAACAACTGATTGGCGTTTAAATCGTGTATTTTTATGAGTGCGTTTGTATTTAATCTTTCTTCCTAAATTTGCGTTGTAATAGCAATTACGCAACTTACAAAATTCGAATTAGTTTTAAAACTGCCTCCAAAAAGTAGCTTTGAAAAATTCCATTGTGTGAACACGTCTTTTAGTTTTGCTTCTGGAGTATAGTGTAGTATAAAATCATTGTGCTTTTGTAGTTAAATAGATTATACAGTTAAAATAACATGGGGCATTATTACGTTAGTAATGCTTATCCAGGTAGTTTACCGCTAAAATTAGAACATAATGATTATTTGATATGAGGACATATAATATTTTTAGTGTATGGAATGTTAGAGTTAGGAACAAAACGTATAGGTTGGTAGTAATTGGTCTATATGCTGTCGTCTTTACCGACATTACCCAGTTATTCGCGCGTATAAAATGGTGATTCTAAAGCATTATGTTGTTCCATTTTTCAAATGTTTTTGCTGTGCGAGGTAAATATCAAATTTCATTTGTAGTAAGTTTAAGTTACCTAGTGTTTTTCGTGCAATCCGCCATCTAATCCACCAACGTGTTCCGCTTCTTCTTTAAATATCATCGGAATATCGGTTAGGTAAGTATCGTTTTCGTTTATGGACATTCTTCTGTGTTTTACACTTGAACTTCATATCCTCTTTCTTTAATACATAAGACAAAAATACATGCGAATACAAGTATAATTTTCCGCGATATATCAATCCAACGTTTTGTCGTATAACAGAATTATCTTATATATTTTGCTATTGTTTATGCATATGGATAAAGGAATTGTTCACCAAACCTTCAGGAATATTTGAAAATATCGGTGTTCACCGATGATCATATCCAAAAGAATTGGAAGGGATGTATTTAAAATATAAATTTCAATAACATAGTGAACTGTTTTTAAAATCCTTGTAAAATTTGCGCTTCTACCGTGCGTTTACTTATATATGAAATCCACGTGATCGCTGACGTAACAAGCTGTAAATAATATGTTGGCAACAGTTAAATATTCCTAACATTTCTGACCACCAAGTCAATATTTCACAGTTGACCTTTATGAGTTACGGTGTCGTATTGTTATATAACATTTTTAGCATTTATTATAACTTTTGTAATATAGAGGGGACTACATCGAAAAATAGAAATAAAATACCGCACCAATACCGTGTTTTTCTTGTCGATTCCGGAAGCAGTTCAGGTCGCCTTAGTAACCTTAACATATGTCATCTTGTAGCGCTAACTTCGCAAGCGTGTATATAAAATTATATTTCTCTCTTAAAAAAAAGGTTTACACAATCTTCTTAAGCATGCTAATTAGATTTATGAACGCGTGAAAGTTTATATAACTACAATAAACCAATTTCTTCACAAATATACGTTGGTACTGCTTTGTTTTCGCCAAAAGGTAACGAGAAAACTGAACAAACTTTTAACAAGCGGATTTTTTTCCACGGCGCACCAAGAAAAAAAGCGCTAATGAGCGTATTACAATAAAAAAAAGGAAATTATTCCGAAAAGAAAAGGAAGTTTACTTTCTTAATTAAAAAGATAGACTAAGGGAACGCGAAATATACAATGAAAAAACCTGCCGGGAAACATCTTCCTCCTTTGAGCAAACATCTCCTCCCCGTACGGGTTATTTCTTCAGCAAACAAGCCGGTAATACAATTTTCAACCCTCCCTCTTCATTTTCACGTCCCCCTCGCCGGGAATAATAAAAATCTTATCAACCCTTTCCTTCCACGACGCGGAAACTTGATGTTTCGTGAATATCCAGCGGCTTCTGGTCCGTTCGCACCCAGTTTCCTCCATTCGTTTGTTTCTTCCTCGTTCCGTACGCCTACTACGCCTTCTTCCATCCTTTCGTTTTACCCTAGCGTATTTTTCTTTGTCTCGTCGTCGGTTGAGGAAGAAGAAGAGCTCGGCAACAATTCAAAATATGTATTTCTCTCGTCGCCGCTAGAGAAGCGCTGGAAACATATTTCAATTACCAACTTTCCTTCCGTCTCTAATTCTGGAATTTATTGTTTTAATTTTCGCCGCTGCACCCTTTTACTTCTAGCTGGGAATGATGTACAATCGCTCGAAAAAGGTTGTTAATAACTTAGAATTATACTATTATAAAGGAATGGTAAAAGAAGTGTCTCAAAGGAATACGTTTAGGCCAGGACACCTCCTTAAATTCTACTTTATATGCTGACGACTTAGTACTGGTACTTAGTAGATCATCATAAGTTGTTGGAGAAGCTGAGTTTTTTCGGTGTCAGGAGGAATTTCCTAAGATTAATTCGATCATATCTTCTAAACAGACTTAATTGCGTTTATTTTAATTTTAACTTTTTACTCCACCTCGGGAGTACCTCAAGGATCGAACCTTGGCCCGTTCCTCTTTAATATATATATCGACAATTTTCTCTTGTCCATTAACTGGTCTTTATTAGCCTATGTTGATGATATTGATAAGTTAATTGGACTTTGTAGACGTGGAGATGCAAATCCTTAGATAGAATATGCTGAAGAGTGGGTCCAATGGGAATGTCCAATCTTTGTGCACGATGACGAATCGATGTCTCTGCACTTTCGGTCACGCTCTTGCGAAGTGCAACTAACAATGCCAAACGCAGTTAGTAACCAAATGACCATATGACCACAGAACAATTATTAATTTAGTTCTATAGTTCTACGGTTCTACTCCACGACCGTAAGAGGCGCTGAATAATAATAATATTTAATGCCCAACAGATACAAATATCCAATTACAAGGCAATGTTAAATAATGTACACATGCAAATATAAATAACATAAAATTAAAGTATGTCAAATTAGAAAACTTAGTAACTAGTTGCTTTAATTTAAATTAAAAAAAAAAAAAAAAGTAGTTTACCAGTGGTTAGCAAAAAAGAGAGAACGGAAAAAGTATTCAACTAAGTGTAACGCACCCGCGGTCTACATACCGTCAAAAGGGACGGTAAAGTGCAGGTATGTATATCCAACTCGGCAAACTCCATAGAGTTGAAATTGCTACACAATCTGTGTATTGGGGACCTGATGGCGATGTTTGTTCTAGGTGCGAAACAGTAAAATGTATTTGTTTGCCTAGATCCTGAACGTGGTACAATGAAGTTGATTTTTTCTCAACAACTCAGGGACATCAAGACCATCATGAACAAAAGTAAATAGGAATTTACACTCAGCCTGTTTTCGACGTAGTTCTAATGAATCAATATTAAATGCCTCTAGCAGAGCACTGTGGCTAAATCCTTGTATCGGGTAAGTATTAAATTTTTTAAAGTACAAGAACTTCAAACATCTTCTCTGAATCTGCTCTAGAAGATGTATCTGATAGATGTACATAGGTGACCAGACCAAGGACGCATACTCCAGTCGAGACCGAACAAAAGCGAAATAAAGAGGAAGAATTGCTGTTATAGAAGCAAATGGTCGTGTAACACGTATAATGAATCCTAACATACTCAACGCTGATGTACAAATACTGGATATGTGCTCCATAAAGGTCAGTCTTGAGTCAAAGACGACGCCCAAGTCTCTCATAGAGGTCTCCTAGGTAAAGAAGATCCAGCCAAGTGGTAGGTATATATAATTGGAGTCGTCTTACGAGTGTAGGTGACAATTTTGCATTTGTTTACATTAACTGTTAGTCTGTTGTTGACACACCACGTGTGGAATATATCGAGTTGGCTTTGCAAATGATTGCAATCCTGAGAATTATTAATTGTTGAGTACAACTTCAAGTCATCTGCGTATAACAACTTTGGACAGTTCAGTTGATAGCACAAATCATTTATATATATGAGGAACAGAAGTGGACCCAAGTTACTCCCCTGAGGAACTCCAGAGCTCGGCGCGAAGTAATCAGACTCAAATCCCATGTATGTCACAAATTGCTTTCTATCAAGAAGATACGATTGGAATAAAGACAAAAGAGAAGACGAAAATCCAATATTGTCCAATTTATTAATAAGCACGGTGTGGTCGTGAAGTTAGTTTTACTCATTTGAAATCTTGGGCTTTTATTGAAACCCACTGTATAAGGAAAATTCAGTTTTTCATGCATAATTTCATGAAATTCATTGAGAACTATAAAACGATAAATCTATTTTTTCTAGTCTTTTCTTCAACATCTTCCTTCTTCATCACACATATATTCACGTCCTTGATTAAATATCTTATGCACCTCCTCGTCATAGAAATAACTAACGTATTTTGCCTATAAGCCTCGTCAATTTCATGGTGAATTTGAATTCAGAAAATGAATGGTATTTTCAATTTTCCCGTAACAAATACAGTAGATACTTGCATCAAAATGGCGTCGATCTATTTTCGAACACTAGCGCTACCGCGGCGAAAATCGGAAGCGGAAGTTACTTTCTGGAGATACCTCGTATTTATATCACAGATCGGTTAGTTCATGAATAGAGATTTAAAGATATTCTATTAAAGTAAAATATAAATTATCAGTTTGTAATACATTCAGATTCTATTTTATGTAGTAAATAAAATTCGCCGGAAGTAGAAATGTATACGTATGCAATAGTTTAGGTTTTATATTCTATACAAAATTAATGTTCTTAAAAGCCCTCATTTAATTTTATTATTCAATTTGGCCTCTTAGAAAATAAGGAGGTATTAAATTCGGAGTTTGCCGCGTTTGCTGAAATAGTAAAAGATATCTAAAACATATTACAGAAAGTTTATAAAAAAGATATTTACAATTTTGGGTGTATTTTGAAAACACTTAGAGTACAAGTAATAAATGTATATTGATGGTGATATCCGGTTTACTTTGTTTCTAGATTTTACCAATTCAAATATATATTTTCGCAAGGCAAACTTTCCGACCTTGTACAGTGATATAGCTGAAATTGAGTTTTTTGGAGAATCTTAATTGCGTTGACGAACCAGTATCAGCTTTTTATAATTGGTTAGACATTGTCATCCGTCGTTCTGCACCTTTGTCCAAACACCCTTCTCGAAGATACCCGCTTTGGTATAATTTCGAAATAATCAAGCTTCTTCAAATAAAAAATTATTACCTTCGTAGGTGGACGGGAGATTTACCACATTGAATTTAAGCGTTTGAGGAAATTAGTTAAAGACAAAATTAGAGTTGTATATGAGGAATATCAGACGGCGGCCGCAGAAGATATAGCACAAAATCCAAAGCTAATCTGGCAGTACATAAACGCGCGCCGTAATGCATCAAGAATACCTGGATGTCTCACTTTGAACGGCTCCATTATTGATGATCCCAGCAACATTGTTCAGACTTTCGCAGATGAATTCTGTAGAGTGTTTGTGTCTCGTTCACAAGCATTACTGGGGCCCCAACCTCTTGATAGGGATCTCATTACTGGTAGTTCTTTGATCGGATCTTTTACAGCACACAATATCTTAAAAGCATCTAATAAGTTAAAATCTAATTTTACTGCTGGTCATGACGGCCTCCCCGCATTTTTTGCACGTGATTGTTGCGTAGTACTATGTGAACCTCTAGCTAGAATATTTAACTTGGCCGTAAGTTCTTTTACCTTTCCTGATGCTTGGAAGATTAGCAGAATTACACCCGTGTTTAAGAAAGGTAATCGTTCAGACTTCCAAAATTATAGACCAATAAATATTTTATCCAACTTTGCAAAAATTTTTGAATATCTTCTGTCTCACAGAATTTACGTTAGTGTCAAGCCTTACTTATCTTCGCAACAACATGGTTTCATTCCAGGAAGGTCTACTGCAACCAACCTTGGTGAGTTAGCACAGCATATTGCCGAATCCATGGAACGACGTCAACAAGTAGATGTATTATACACCGATTTTAGTAAAGCATTTGACACTATCAATCATTCCCTTATGGTATCTAAGCTGAGTAGTTTTGGTTTTCCGCCAAGTGTAACACAATTGATCCGCTCGTATTTAACTGATCGTTCATGCTATGTTCACTACAATGGATATACATCCTTAACATTTTCTGCTTCCTCTGGTGTGTGCGAGGGATCCATTTTGGGTCCCCTTGTGTTTAATATTTATTTGGATGATCTCCTACAGGGGATGGACTGCAATGTACTAGCTTACGCGGACGATCTTAAGATCTACAATACCATAACCTCCCCGGCAGATTGTCTGTTTCTTCAGAACAGTCTGGATACTATTGTTAGATGGTGTACACAGAATGGAATTCATTTGAATCTGGATAAGTATGTTGTTGTAAGCTACTCTAGATGTCATAGACTCTACAATTTTCATTATGCTGTGAGTCAGGGTATTGTTCCTAGGCACTCGTCTGTGATGGACCTGGGCGTGCTGTTTGATGCGAATTTGTCGTTTGCAGACCACATATTATCCGTACGAAATTCTGCGATGAAATCCTTAGGATTTCTCATACGATCCTGCAGATCATTCAATAATCCCCTGCCTCGCTAAAAGCATTATATTATTCGCTTGTCCGTACTGGGTTGGAGTATGCCTCCATAATTTGGTATCCTCACTATCTCCATCTGTAAGTACTACTTGAAAGAGTGCAAAAACGATTTTTGAAATACCCGTCCTTCAAAATTGATGACACTTACCCTGGACGCGATGTTGATTATGCTGGTCTGCTGACGAGACACGGCTTTGTATCGTTATCCGATCGAAGGAAGGAATTTAGCAGCCAATTTCTACTTACATAAATGCATATTATATATTATAGTATTAATTTTTGCGGTGGACTCGTTAAAATTTGTAAATAGGTTCTTTGAATTAAAATTTTGATTTATTTGCTTTGAATTAAGTGAAAATGTTTTCTAAATTAAAATACCAAATGCAAAGTTGAAAAGACAAATATATTGACTAATAAAAAATATATACCGCCTTTTTTACAAAACAAATGTTCTTTTACAGAAAATCTAAGGCAATCCCTGACTAGCTAAACTTGAAATATTCTAATTAATTTACGAAACGAAATATGAGATCGAAAGATACAAATAATTTTGAAGAACTTAAGAAGATTCGACGTCTATAACCTTTGAAATAGTACTCACTGGCACGCCTTTAGGATGGACTGGCCATCGGCTTCCAACAAGAAAAATTGTGAATAATTAGTTATTAAAAAATAAATACGAAAGAAACCTGTATAGATTGAATGTTGTTGAGTTTAAAATTTCATAAAGAGGGAGTACTGACGGTGCTAAAAGTATCTGAAATACTTGAACTAGTAAAATTTTAGAAGAAATCCTTTGGTAAATAATGGACAACAAGTCATATCATTACAATATATTATAGTAAATTAATATAATAAATAGTTGGTAACAAGGTTGCCATCTATTTTACATATAATTTTACTAGATTTTCTTTTAGAGTGTGCTATGGGAGTTCACCAGTTTTTTTAATCCAGTCAATATACGAAGATATTCTAACAAAGGTATCTGGAGAGAAATAAGTTGAAAGTGATGCTATGCCAACCTGCATTTTACTCTTAGTTTCAATTAGTGGACCACCAAAATCGGCCTTGCCGATTCTTTTTCCTCTTTGGAGCTTTGTACAAATTTGATCTTCGTTGAGTTTCTCCTCGTATCCTCGGTATTGCCGACAATCCATATGCGATATGGTTTTAGTAGATAGTTCACGAAGTTCGTTCGAAGTAGGTCCTTCATCCGTGGTATATCCCCAGCCAAGCACTGTCACATCGACAACGTATAGGACGGCCGCATTAAGGATGACTGGGGCAACGGTAGCAGAAAATTTTAATGGAGTCTCCAACAATAGCATAGCTACGTCGTTTACTAAATATCCTGTATTGTTGAACTTGGGATGTTTATACACTCCGGCGACCCTATTAATTATTCCCCCACTCCTCATGTTAGTTGTTCCCACTACAACCTCAATCTTGTAATACGGCTTTCTGATTTAAAACGAAATAACAATCGTAATTAAGGGAATAACAGGATTAAAACTGTACATACCTAAATGTACACTGAGCTGCCGTAAGGATCCATAAATTATTCAAAATAGTTCCACCACAAAGAAACTTCCTATCGCTTCTCAAGAAAGCCATAAATGGATATTTCTTAGCGGGAACAACTTTTCCACCAACAATCCTAACGCTACCAGCGTGATGCATTCCTTGGTCAGCTAATGATTGCGTGGCCAACGCTGTATGTACATAAACACGTTACGTTAGGTAGTGAACGTATATTTTGCAATTGATTTAGAACTTACCAGTGCCATAAGTTACCAAGAACAAGACTAAGACAGCGAGCTTTGACATTTTGAATCGATGAGATTTCATTTTCCGCGGACTTATATTTGTATGTCCAATTATGAAAGTAATTTCGATTCTTCGCGCTTGTAATTTTTAATTATTTCTGGTGTAAGCGGAATACCTCGTTATGCATAAGAATTACTTTCTACATTAACTACATTCTTTATCACTGATTTAGTATGATGTCCTTGCATTCTTTCTACTATCTGCTACTCTGTCATGGGGCATCAAACAAATTATTCATGGTAGTGCTATAAATTCTATAGAATGCACAATTGAGTATCCGTTTTCGATATTTGCAAGAAAGTATCTTCCCATTATCAACTGATAACTTCGTATTCTAAATCCAGCATAGTGTCTATTACGTTTTCTAGTTTATTCAAAATACGCCGTATCCGAAACGTACCTAAATGTGATATTCTCTAGGTATATGCGTACTGCCAGTCGAATAATACTGAACAAGCGTTCTTTGATACGGGTACTCGATTCTCGGTGCCGCGCGCTTCACCCTCTCCATGTGGTTCTCTGCACGGCACTGAAACCTGCCTGCTAGTATTGTCAATTGTATCACATGATCTATTACATTTACTTACTCGATTCTGTGTGCCGCGCGCTTCACCCCTCCATTTGGTTCTCTACACGGCACTGAAACTTGACTGCTATATATCGATTAAATTTACTTTCTAGCAAGACATGAAATTTTCTTCTGTAAATTATATACGAGGGCAATCCCAAAAAAAAGGTCTCCTACATTTTTAGATATACAAAGAACCGTTTATTTTCTATAATTGCTATATCACTTTAAAGATTGAAGAATGCTTTATTTTTCAACATAATCGCTATTTCGGTCGATGCATTTTTGTAGACGCTGTGGCAGTTTTACAATGCCCGTGTCATACCAGCTTGCCGCCATGCCCTTCAGGAAGCGTTCAACCTCATCATCGGAGCAGAACCGCCGTCCAGACAAATGTTCCTTCAACTTAGGGAACAGGTGGAAATCGCTGGGTGCCAAGCCGGATTGTAGGTGTGCGATGACGTTCTAACCAAAATTTTGCAGGAGATCGACGGTTTGACGGGCGGGGTGAGGACGGGCGTTGTAGTGGAGAATGCTTACACCCTTGCTCAACATCCCTCTTCTCCGGTTCTGAATTGCCCTTCTGAGTTTCTTCGGTGCTTCACAGTACCTGTCAGCGTTGACTGCTGTCCCAGCAGGCAGAAGGTCGACCAACAGTACCCCCTTCCTGTCCCAAAACACAGTTGCCATGACTTTACCGGCAGATTGTGTTTGCTTGAATTTCCGTGGCTTGGGCGAAGAGGGATGCCGCCACTCGCGTGACTGTTGTTTTGTCGCAGGTGTAAAGTGGAATGCCCAGGTTTCGTCACCCGTGACCCATAGCGGCGAAGAAATTCGCGGGAAGAATCAACCCGTTGCTGTTTGTGGTCTTCTGTCAGCATACGCGGCATCCATCTTGCACACACCTTCCGATATTGCAACTTTTCCATTAAAATCCTATGGATGGTGCTTCTGGAAACATCAGGAACCAAAATGCAGAGAGCATCCAGAGCGATCCTCCGATCTTTGAGTTCCTCAACTTTCGCGATTGTCTCGTCGGCAATTGACGGCCTCCCGTTTCTTTCTTCGTCATGAATTTCAGTACGACCGGCTGTAAACTCTCTACACCACTTGCGAACGTTTTTGACATCCATGCATGACTGTCCATACACTTCCGTCAATAGGCGGTGAATTTCAACCGGTTTAACCCATTTTGCGCCTAAAAATCGAATAACTGCGCGTACTTCGCACTTGGCGGTAACGTTTATCGGGAGCTCTATTTCGAATTGCTACCAAGCCAAGACTGAGTATCCGAGCGAAGCGCTTGCGTGCTTATGTGGCAGCGGAGAAGGCACCACTCACAACAGTGTTGCCAACAACCGTATTAAAACTTTCTCTACGTCCCCAAAAAATAGGAGACCTTTTTTCGGGATTGTCCTCGTATAAGTTGATAGAATAACCATGAAAACGAGTAAAATGACAATTTGTGGCGTTAGTGAGGGCTCTTAAGTGTAGGTGGTTCAATATTTTAGGTGTCATTGATTTTTCCCTTTGAGAATTCGTCAAAATTTCGCTCATCCTAGATTTGGTTCAAGCCTCACCGAATGATATTTCCAGTCATACCGAATACGATTTGAAAACCAAAATTTACACGAGAGAACTAATCTGGACGGAATTCGCTTTTAAAGATTTGAAAACATGTAATGATTTTAGCGAAATCCTTCTCTAATTTTAGTATATCAAGTGTTTCACCATGATGGATAATTTTCCTACAATCTAACCATCAAAATCTTCAGTTGCATACGCTTTTTGACATATTTCATATTTCGCAAAAAACGTAGCATGATGTCCTTGCATTCTTTGCCTATGCGCGTTCGTATGCGACTGTACTCGGTCATGGCGCATCAAACATATTATTTATGGTAGTGTTACAAATTCTACAGAATGTACAATCGAAATTGTGCGTTGTTCATAAAGCGTAAAGTACAATGATGGCACGAATTTGACAAGTATACGTTTTCGATATTTGTAAGAAATTATTCTTTCCGATTCAGACATGAGCACATTAATAACATTGTATGATGTATAAATGCTTAAAGGATTTAAATGCTTTCAACGGTATGAGAAAAAAACTGCAAGTAGATTATAGACCGTTATATAAGAATTTTATTGAAAACATTCAATTATCTATTTCAACTAGTCCTAGACATTTTTGGCAATTTGTGCAATTTCAGAGAGATGGGCGAGGTATTCCTAAAACTATAAAAGACGGTTACGGCAATACGTATAACGATCTACCTTCCATGGTGGACGCATTTCGGGGGTTTTTCCTTCTTTCTACATTAATTCCGATTACTCCGTGTGCTATGGATCAATGGATCGATAAAATCGAATTTCGTGCAGTGATAAAACACTTATGGATGGCTAGGAAAACGCCGACAGAAATTCGAAATTTTGCTAGAGGTTCAGTGCGGATGTACTTCATCATTACCGACCATCAGCTCCTGGGTGAGCGAGTCCAAACGTGGCCGCACAAGTGCAAGGGACGAACCACACAGTGGACTCCGAAATACGTCGTTCTCGAAACGTACCTAAATGCTACATTTTCTAGGTAACACATGGGCTGAAAAGTCCCGGCCTAACAAAGAAAACACGTTTTTTTTTGGTTCAAAATTAGCTTTATTCATCAACCTAATCTCCATCAAGAGCAACGCAATCATTCCAGCGCCGCTCTAACATTTCAATACCACTTTTGTAGAACGATTTATCTTTTGCCTCGAAATAGGACTCAGTTTCAGCTATAGCCTCTTCATTCGTGCGAAATTTCTTAGCGGCGAGCATTTTTTTGAGGTCTGCGAACAGCCAGTAGTCGCTGGGAGCCAAATCTGGCGAATACGGTGGATGTGGGAGCGATTCGAAGTTCAATTCATGTAGTTTTGCCATTGTTTTGATTGACTTGTGACACGATGCGTTGTCTTGATGAAACAAAATTTTTTTCTTTGCCATATGCGGTCGTTTCTTTGCAATTTCGGCCTTCAAACGCTCCAATAACGCTATATAATATTCACTGTTGATGGTATTTCCTTTCTCCAGATAGTCGATGAATATTACACCACGCACATCCCAAAATATCGAGGCCATAACCTTTCCAGCCGATTGTTGTGCTTTCGGGCGCTTTTGACGAGGTTCATCAGTTACTGTTCACTTAGATGACGATCGTTTTGATTCGGGAGTGAAGTTTCATCCATTGTCACATATCGACGCAAAAATTCCGGTTTGTTACGTTTAAACATGGCCAAACACTGCTCAGAATCATCAACACGTTCTTGTTTTTGGTCAACAGTGAGCAAAAGCGGCACCCACTTTGAACAGAGCTTTCTCATAGTCAAATGCTCACGCAATATAAAGCCAACACGTTCTTTTGATATCTTTATGATGTCAGCTAATTCACGCAACTTCACGATTTTGTGGATTCTTTTGATCTTTTCTGGTGTTACCGCCTCATTTGGACGTCCGCTACGTTCTGCATCATCGGTGTCTCTACGACCACGTTTGAAATCAGCAAACCAACGTTTTATTGTTGTTTCTGATGGAGCGGAGTCCCCGTAACACTTTTCAAGCCATTGCTTCGCTCGAACGGTATTTTTTTCCCATCAAGAAGCAGTGTAAAATTAAAACACGAAATTGTTTTGAAAATAACAAAAGTAGCGTGACTCTTAGCGCAATAACTCACAAACTAACGAATAGAATATCATGAAATTTTAACAGCTGTCTTTTGAAGGTTAGTACTAACTGAGAGAAAGGTGACTGCAATAAAACTAGCGTTATCTATGTGTTAGGCCCGGGACTTTTCGGCCCATGTGTTATGTGTGCACTGACGCATTCATAACGACCAGTCGAATAATACTGAACAAGCGTGCTTTGATACGGGTACTCGCCCTTTACCGAGCGATATTATTATAATTAAGTACCTCGGTACGCTCCACATTGCATAAATTAACTATTTGAATTTTTATAAATAATGCTATCACATCGAGTGTATTGAAAAATTCAATTTAGAAATAAATTAACGATTTCAGCTGGATAATGATTTTTACCGTCACAGTTGTCATTCTATTATATTACTTTATGATGGGGTGCTTGAGGCCATTGAAGCTGTAAGCGTCGCATTTCGTCGTATCGTAGTTCTGAAGACGGAAAAAGGAAACCAAAAGAAAAGAAAGCATATATTTCATTCGGTAGTAGCAGCTAGAACAGCATATAAAAAACAATAAAGGTATTATTCCATTTGCTTCCCCAGTTTATTGTATTGTGTGTGTTTAACTTCCATCCAACTTCCGATCTGCGCGTCGTTCTCTTCCGTCCGGACGCTTTTTTTACGAACGCTTTTATCCCTTATCATCGGCCCGAAGTGCTCCACGCTCCGATAGGAGAGAGGACTCCGCAATTCCGGAATATTTAATCACGGTGTAGAGAGAACTGAGATCCGTTCTGCGTCTTTCATTTTCGCGGTTCCGTTTCTTTCTACGCGACAGAGGCGGCTCGTGATTTGGATGATTAAAACATCATAAAAACCCAACGTGACTTCAAGTTTTCATTGATTACTTAGACTCTTTAGCAACTTTGAACCAACAATCTGGAGGGAAATAAATATTAAGCCTTGCCAACATCGCAGCAAAAGTTATATGAAGAATGTTGTTTCATTTCAAAAGGCCCGACCATCTGTTATACAATGCTGCTCATGAAAATCGGTACACAACGTCATGTACTTGAGATTATTGTCGTCAACCATCTGCAAACTTGTGCTGAAGAGAACGCAAATCTCCGCATGCTGTTATTATTGTTTATAGTGCAAAATTTAATTGCCTATCGCTGCTCGATATTTGCCTGCGTTTAACATGTGACGTAGAATTGGAACTTAATGATAGACACACCAGACTGAGAGGCCCGGGTCAGTTCTGGTTGTTAGAACGACCATCAAAACCTCAAACACAAACAGGTCGAAGTTAAAAACTAAGAAGTGTGTGTACAAAATACCATGCTAATGTGGAAGGCCGTACGTAGGAGAAACCGGCAGACCCCTGTCAATCAGAACCAAAGAACATCAGAAACTGGTTCGGCTGGGGGAAACGCATAAGTCACGGTTGGCTCTGCATGCTTGGGAAGCGGATCATGGGATTGCATGGAACAACGCAGCAATCCTGGATAAAGAAGACGACGCAACGAAAAGAAAGCTATTGGAAGTCACCACACCGTCCGCCATCAGCACACGAACCCTAAAGATAAAGAACGTCAGGCTTCCTATGATTAAAGAAAGTATTAGCCAAAGACCGGTCACCGCGATACGGTGGACAGACGAATAACAAGCATACGCTGACCAACCCCACAGAATGGAGGAGGATCAGCGGAATAGACTACCGCCCATGCGCAAAAAGTCGACCTATTGCGCACCACCCCTTGCGCAGGTCCAATGCGCCTCCCCTTCTGCGCAGAAAATTGTAGCTTAAATATAAGTTTAACACAGTAATTTCTGTCCCCCATATTAGCTTAGTGGTTAAGTCAGGTGAAATTCAGAAATCGAGACAAAAT
Source organism: Trypoxylus dichotomus (assembly GCA_023509865.1). Taxonomy (NCBI): domain Eukaryota; kingdom Metazoa; phylum Arthropoda; class Insecta; order Coleoptera; family Scarabaeidae; genus Trypoxylus; species Trypoxylus dichotomus. Next base: position 91,843,468 of record CM042074.1, read on the forward strand.
CGAGTTCCATCCTCCCGGTCACGACAATTTTCGCTAATAAAAAATAGAGAGATAAAACAACTACGTCAGACAAAAAATCATCGAAGCATGATTATTCTGGCAAGCATCTCAGGGTTACCCTGAAGACGGCAGTAGACAGCTTGTCGAAACGTCGGACTATACAAGTTTAACGAAAGATGATGTTTTGTTAAATCTTTGTTTCCTGTTAAGGAAACCCATTGCTTAAATAAAGCCCAATCGTGATGTGGATTAGGAAAACGGTACTGAACAGATTCTCCTTTTATTACAATATCAACTGATGCAGATTATAGTTATAAATAGAAAACGAACAAAAGTATTAATAACAACACATACGTTCTGAGCAAATAATATCCCTGGATAAGATAGATTATGGACGAAGATTTAGATTAAGATCGGTACTCAACAGCGGACATACGCTAACATCTCTGACACTGGTTAATGCAGGCCGGATACTAACATAACCCCATCAATACCCTAACCTAATAGTTACCTTAGAAATATCAAAGTAGATACAAATATAATCTGTATTCTGTAAGTAAAACTTTTACAAGAGCGACATCGTGCGACAGCATAGTCGTACTAATTCTTCTAGCCGATAAAAAGGCGGCAATTTATTACCAATATACGATAACCGGTCCTGCTCCAATTTGCTGGAGAGTTAGCATATTCAACGTACACAATTCATTCTCATTAATTCTGGCGCATATCTAGCACATCCAAAATATTACTTTTGTTTATGTGGTGTCTTAAATGCTTCACTTAACGAACCGCTACTGTTCTCCAACTCGATCTCAACGGATAAATCTAACCGTATACACGGCGCGAAAGAAGAAAAGACGCTCCATCATGATTCTTCCTCTTCTTGCATCCGCTTTCACCTATCGCGCAGGAAAGTTCCTGCTTTTTCTTTATTATCTCCATCGTGGTTTCTGGTGCGTGTGCTCCGATGATAATACACCTTACTGTAGATGTTGCAGGCACCATTGTCGGTCGATGCCCTTCCATTTTCCGATCGTTTCGTTTCGTTTTTTTTTTTAGCGTACCCGCCGTCGTTTTACGTAAAAGAAAGGCCCGGAGACGAAACGCTTTAAAGGGAAAATAGATAAAAAAGCTTTTAGCGAGCGGCGGTACGAGCAAGGAGAATGAGGTTGTAAGAGAGGTTTAAACGCGGAGTGGGCTGGCGATGGGATTGGGAGGTTAGGTGTGCGGCCGATCGGAGATTTTTGAAGTCTGTTCCATTTAGATTTGACGGCGGAAAATTAAAACTTTACGCATGACCGTAAAAAGTTTCGCCGCGCCGTCGAAAAGTTTTGAGTTTAAGGATAAACTTTTTACTTCAATAAACCTTGATAAAGATATTAACGTTATTTTGACTATTTTGGTAGATTGTTAGATATTCGGTAATAGTTTAGAGGAGATACATTCACCTCAGTAGCTTCTATGTCAATTTAATTCAATTTTGTTTACTCTGTGTAGGTAACTGATCTTCCGCAGTGTATAATTTAGACTTTTTAGCTGGTGCTCATACTAATGATGTAGCTGATATCTGCTCTAGGCACACAGAACGTGTCGGAAGATTTAATATTATATGGGAAGGGAGAGGGGGGGAGGGGGCGATAAAGTTAATCTGTTTTTTGCAAAAAATCGAAATCATCTCCAATAGGTAAAAGTGCGCATGCAAGTGGAGGTTTTGATCACTAGATTGTAGGAAAATTATCCATCACGGTGAAATATTTGATATTCTAAAACTAGAGAAGGATTCAGCAATAGTCATAACACATGGGCTGAAAAGTCGCGGGCCTAACACATAGATGACGCTAGTTTTATTGCAGTCACCTTTCTCTCAGTTAGTACTAACCTTCAAAAGACAGCTTTTAAAATTTCATGATATTCTATTCATTAGTTTGTGAGTTATTGTGCTAAGAGTCACGCCACTTTTGTTATTTTCAAAACAATGGATCAAAAACAATTTCGTGTTTTAATTTTACACTGCTTCTTGATGGGAAAAAAATACCGTTCAAGAGAAGCAATTGCTTGAAAAGTGTTATGGGGACTCCGCTCCATCAGAAACAACAATAAAACGTTGGTTTGCTGACTTCAAACGTGGTCGTAGAGACACCGATGATGCAGAACGCAGTGGACGTCCAAATGAGGCGGTAACACCAGGAAACATAAAAAAATCCACAAAATCGTTTTGAATGATCGAAAAGCGAAGTTGCGTGAGTTAGCTGACATCGTAAAGATATCAAAAGAACGTATTGGCTTTATATTGCATGAGCATTTGACTATGAAAGCTCTGTTCAAAGTGGGTGCCGCATTTGCTCACTGTTGACCAAAAACAAGAACGTGTCTGATGATTCTGAGCAGTGTTTGGCCATGTTTAAACGTAGACAAACCTGCACAGATTTTGGAGCGGATTGTTACCGGAGATGAAACATGGATACATCATTCAACCATTACTTCACTCCGGAATCAAAACGATCGTCATCTGAGTGGACAGCAACTGGTGAACCTCGTCCAAAGCGCCCGAAAGCACAACAATCGGCTGGAAAGGTTATGGCCTCGGTATTTTGGCTGCGTGCTGTAATATTCATCGACTATCTTGAGAAAGGAAATACCATCAACAGTGAATTTTATATAGCGTTATTGGAGCGTTTGAAGGCCGAAATTGCAAAGAAACGACCGCATATGGCAAAGAAAACATGTTTGTTTCATCAAGGCAACGCACCGTGTCACAAGTCAATCAAAACAATGGCAAAATTACGTGAATTGAACTTCGAATTGAAGAATTAGAGGAGGCCATCAAGGAAAAAAATCGAGGAAAATTAACCAAGGGTGTGTTGCTCTTGCAAGACAATATGCCGGTTCACAAGAGCAAAGTTGCAATGGCTACTCCGCACAAGCATGGCTTTCAATCAATAGTCCATCCACCCTACAGTCCAGTGATTTTTATTTGTTCCCCAATTTAAAAAAAGACTTACGTGGTAGAAAGTTTTCCGACGACAATGAGATAAAGGAGGCAATTTTGACCCATTTTGAGGCGAAAGATAAAAAATATTTTTGATGGTTTAGAAAAATTAATTCATAGATCGAATAAATGTATTGTGCTTAAGGCTGATTATATTGAAAAGGAAAAGTAGATTTATTGTTTTATTTTATTTGAAACCCTTTCATTTCACGAACTTCTGGACCTCCCCTCGTAGTATTCTAAAGTTAAAGAAGAATTTAGTAATGTCCAGTTTTCATATCCATATGTTATTACTGCGATTGTTACAGTATTATTTTTATTTTTGTCTACATATTAACATCTCTATTTCCTAGAATTGTTTGTTAAGTCTTTATCTATGTTATCTATATTTCCAAAAAGTCATATGTGGTTACCCTCTCCAGTGTATTGCCTCTACACTCAATTTGTTTGTTAAATATATTGTCTCAGTTTTCCTTTATGATCATTACCTTATTTTATTCAAGTTTACTTCTATTTTCGTGTTTTCTGCTTCTCTCGCCCAGATGTTTATTATCTTTCGCATTTTATTTCTAGACTTTGCAATCAGTAAAGCACATAGTAAGCTACTCACACTTATAACTTATAACTTTTCCATACCTTTCTTCTATCTATCGTATGAAAGGTAATTTTCAGGTCGATGAACACTAGAAACAGTTCTCCTCTTTCTACGAAATTCATTATATAGATATTGTGGCTCGTTTGTGTCTCTTACCTGAAAGCTGTATATCTTTGTTACATATAAATTCCTAGTCGTTTTTCCAGTATTCTTGTGTATAGTTTGGAGCTTATTTGTGCTAAACATAAAGCTCTATAGGGGGTTTATTAGATTATTTTGCCATTCCCTTGGTATTCTATGTTCCTTCCATGTTGCTTTTAACATCTCCCATATCCATTTTTTTCATTCCTGTTCTAGCCATTTGATCATTTCTGGTAATATGCCATCATCTCACCCTACTTTCCCTATCTTCGTTTTTTTGTATGGCTCCTTCCACTTCTTCTTCTGTTATTTTTTCTTGTAGGTTCAGTTCTTCTCTGTTTATCCATTGTTCTGTATTTATTGCGTTAAATTTGTCTTCATAGTATTCTTTTCGCATTTCTAGTATATTTTTTGTTGCTGTATCTAATCACATCTCCTATGTAGCTTTGACTTAGTGCCATTAGATTATCATTTGTTCAGAGCGTTACAAAATTCCTGGAATGGTAAAATCTTCGTTGATGATAACGGTTTTCAATTACACCTAGTTTAGGTTTTTGCTGATAAATACCAGAAGTTCTATGAGCATAGGATAGTGAAGTTGATGGGAAGATGGCAAAAGATCGTTGATCAAAATGGACAATATATTGTTGAATAGACTTTAATAATTATCTGTTAATAAAAATTATATTACATTTACATAAGCAAATCGGCAGTTATTTCGTCGCCGACTCAATAAATAATAAATAGGGTACCATCATCACACGACATTTGTACAATACCCTGTATGTAAGTAAGCGGTAAATAGAATCAGCTGAATTCACTGTACCGTTCTTTTTACAATTCGCTTTTCAACGACTATTGCAAACGAGAATTTAATTACGTTTCCAAGCCAAATTCAAAACCAATTACACGGCTGGTTAATTGCATTCAAAACATGAGACAATACAAATAACTCTTTGCACGTAAACTTAATCCGAAACGCAACCCGAGCAATGTTCGTCGTATGCGCCCGTGCAGAAGACGTAAATACGTATTATTTCTGCAGCTATAGTTTAATAAACGGTTGCCTTATCTGCTCGGCACCGCGTGCCGAACAACGTGAATGAAATGAAAGCGTTCTATAACGTATAGGTACGCCGGAACGTTCGAAACGGACGCGAACGGGTCTGGTAATAATGCACGAGGCGGCCACGATGACGACGTAGGAATTCGTACCGGCTGCATCTGAATATCGGGGCCGTATATTGCTTGATAACGCACGGTTCGCGTGGCATCTAAAGCGTATATTTCTAATCTTTTCTCCGGTTTCCTTCAAAAAAGAAAAAAATAATACCTGAATAATGAAAAAGATACTGTTTCCTTATAGTGACGATAAGAAGCTATCTAGGTGAATTATTTATTCTACGAGGGCTCTTCTTTTTTCATCCTCCGGTTGTTCATAAAAAACAATGTAAATAACAATTTTAATGTTGTATTGTTGTCATTTGAATGACAACTAGTGTTACGTTCTCCTGGTTTGAAGAATAGTGCTGCTGTAGCCTGCTCGTGAATTCCTGAATTACTTGACCAATACTGACTTGTAGAGTATGTTCGCTTATTTACTAAGCTGAAGGTTGTACAGTGAAACTCAATGCGTGTGCGCGAAAAAATGTATTTAAAAAATAAAATGTGTACACGGTTTCCACTCTAGCCTATGTACAGTTACGATGTACGTAAGATATATATATTTGCAGTAATTGCAGTTATTCGAGCTTACTTATACATGTATATATGTATGCTTTCTTTTAGTTTTTATTGTACAATGTACCGCCGCAGCATATACGTTGTCAATGCTAAGTTTAAATTCTTATATGCTTCCATATAAGCTTTGTTAAAGGCATGCACTAATGCCTCTATACGTATGCATGCACCACTACATGTGTATAGGGAAGCCAACCGTATTTACTTGTTAATTTTATAGGCGCACCTCGGTGCTGTGCTTATTTATGTCACTTTGCGGTAGCCTAATACTTTTTCCTTGCTTCGAATTTGCATATTGGACTTGGCCCTGTTTCATTGGTTTGTGTTTGTACTCGAACCAAACACTTTCGTTATCTCTTAGGGCCTGAACGCCTGGTTGAGGGCGACAGTAGCGACAATAGCCGATCTCAAAATAAAAGTATGTGATGTCACAGCTACCCAGACGTTCTCGCAAGAAATAATACGCTATGTGCAATCTAGCTCTTTGCTACTACCCCTCGACGAAGGGAAAAAGCCAGTAGCCAACAAATGTGCGAAGTGCGCACCGACAAGGAAAACGGCAGCGATACAGTCGACGCGACATATAGAAAATTGGTCCGTGAAACTCGTCCGCAACGACGGACAACTAAATGAAAAAAAGTCCTGTTACGACAGACGACCGAACAAACACGCAGATGATAACGGGCGCTGCAGCCTCGACGACCGTCAGTAGAACGCCGAGAAATCGTACTTGTTACGGTTGTCTATACATGCGCTCCGACGACCTTACCAAAATGATTTGCCTCACAAACTCAACAGAAGACTAAATATATGTATAGACGACAACGCACACCGTAGCCTCGACGAACGATAATAGAAAGCCGAGAAATCGTACTTCTTACGCATTTTGCTATATATGCTCCGACTACGTTACCATAAAGGTTCCCACTACGCGAGAACCGAGGAGATGGAAAATATAAAAGACTTCCTATAATCGTCCGACGACGTTACGGTTACAGTAAAGGATGCCATTATACGAAAATCGATGAGGTACGAAAGCGGCTGACTGTGAACGATCGCTATTACATCGACCGCCACACGGGAGTCGACAGCTCGTACATGAAAATATTAAATATACAAAATCGCGGGAATTCGTACGACGACGTTGCAGTAAACGTTACGACGAAATACGAAAGGTGACCGTGAGCGAATGATCGTTATTAACTCGATCTTCACACGGGAGCCGACTGCTTGTACTTGTACATACTAAATATTGAAAAATGCCATTATTTATCCGACGACGTTACACCTAGTGACTCTTAAGTTTAAGGCACTTTTAGCAAGAGTATTGTGAATGGCGAATGTATACATATACAATGCGTAATGTATATGCATATTAAAATAAAATTCGATATATTTTACAAAGAGAAAAATAAATTATAAAATGAAAATAAAGTAATATTAATGCTAACTCATGCATAAAATGAAATACATCTTCTCAGAAAATTAGAATTCCTTTAGAGAAACACAAAAACAATGTTAAGTCTTTAACAACTAGTTTGGTTGTCTGGGGCTTACTTTATATCTTTGAATTGTTGGATTAAATAGCCTATTCATTGAAAATGTCTAATTAGCCTCGTAGAATGTTCCAGAAGGGTACATCTGTAACGTTTAATGTTATGAAATTCTAGTGATTAAAATATAATAATATACCTGATGCATACATTAGCAATTGTAAAGGGGTTTCTAAAGTAAGTGCAAGTATAGAGCCTAAAATAAACAACTTTGCTACACTAATGGTAAATACCAAAAAAAGACATAACTTATTAGACTAATTGCACGTACAACCGGAGGGTTCAAAACTATTAATTGTTAGAGTTCCCACTACGTCAGGTATCTAATATTAATGTATGATGTAATTAAATATATGTATATGAATAAGAAAAGAAAGATGTTAAATAAATTATAACTTATATTTAAATGTTCGGCTAATGTCCGAAGAATGGTAATGAAATTAATCTGTGGATCATGAAATGAGGTCAGGTTTTATTCCATTGGGTGCCTGGAACTATTGTGAATAATTAGAATGCCTATTATTTAATTTTATTAATTTGTATTATTATTTACTTCTTTTTCAATAGTGAACTTAATACTATGTATGTAAATTGCTTATGAATTCTAAGAATTGATTTGATAGTCTTTCCGTTCCTGTGAAGCAGACTAAAATGTCATCTAAATATCTATACCAAGAAATAAATCCTTTGAAACTTGGATATGTTGAAATTTGTGTTTCTCGATAATCTATAAATATCTCTGATAATATAGGACTAAGAATGAATTTAATATTACCAAACACATAGTAGAAAATAATGGATATAATACCAAATTCATACATCACATGTTAAAGAATTATAAAAACAGCATCTGACGAAGTTTATCCAAGTATAAAGGAATAATTACAAAATGTTAACTTATGCAGGACCAATTAATGAAACAATAGGCAAAGTACTATCTAAATCGAATTTAAGAATAGCCTACAAAACTAATAACTCATTAGGAAAATTAATTAAGAACACTAAACCAAAAATAAGTAAAGGAAAAGGTTAAGGAGTTTATAATAATAGTAACTGTACGTTATGAAATGTCACTGGTTCTTGTAGTAAAGAATAAACTACTGTAGTTGTTTTATTTGTTGTATTCGACGTTAAATAAGTTAACTATAAGCAGCCACTGCTGTTAATTGTACATTGAACATTGTGGTCAATACAATATCTATATATATATATACATAAGCCCTAATGAGCTCGCCCCTCCAATGGTAATTAGTGCGGGAAATTTGATTTAAATATATGGTGCCAACAGTAACAATAATAATAATATTGTATTGCTTCGTAGTAGTCAAGTACAAAGGCAAACGCCAAAGGAAAACTACATTATATAAATTTAACCACAATAAAGTTACAATAACTAAATAATGAAATAAGTAAATTATATTTATCCATGTAGTACTCGGGAATATACAAATTCATTCATACTATAAGGTTCAATATTTAATAGTAATTCGTGAATTGATTTTTTAAATACATGAATGCTACTTACTTCTTCTATTGCATGGGGCAAACTATTTTTTAACCAATTTTAAACTGACATAACTAAGACTCCTCTCTTTCAAGTGTAGCTTGTGTTTTTGGGGTAATAGTAATTTATTTTGTCACTAGTATGGTGGGTGTGAAGGTAAGTATTATGTTCAAACAATGTTTTAGGTTTAAGTAAAAACACTAAATATTCGGAAATATAGATAGCAAACACGGTCAAAAACCATTAAAACATTAAACGCAGGACTTTTTTGACTAACGAAAATACGGTGGAGTTCTCCTCCCCAAGAGATGACCTCATACGTTAAATAAATTACCTTCCAATGATTGATTGCTGAACAACATATATCGACCAAAGGCGTAGTTTTGATAAAAGAATACAGGAGCATTTCATGAGCTATGTATATACTGTGGTGGAAAATCTCAGGCTTTTAAATTGCTAAATGGGTTCTTTTATTCATTTATTTATTTTTTGTTTTAAATTCAAATATAAATAATAGTAAATAATTGAAATAGCCAAATGTAAGATTCTAAATATATATATTAACAAACCAAAATGTATATATATACATATATATATTTATACAGTGAAATCTCCATTGAACGGACACCAATGGGGCCAACTGAAGATGTCCGTTCAGGAGGGATGTCCGCATAAAAGAAATATGTAGTAGATACAACAAAAATCGTGTTTTAACGAAAAATGAATATGTTAGAGAAACTGGGACATTTAAATCGTATATGTATATAAATGTTCTAAAATAAATAAGAAACTTTAAACTTAAGAAAAAAAAAGTTTATTTCCTTTAGATATATGTACATAGATACATAGATGTAGTATGTAATACAAAACAATGAAATGAATAGTCACTTTAAGAACGCAAAAATTCATATATTGCTGTTTGTCTTCTCTTTTTCTTTAAAATTGCGTCTTGAAATCGTATTTCTAATTTAGAAAGAAGCTCCAAAGAGTCTGTATCTCCGTGATTTTCGACAAAACTTTCGAGCTGCTTCGTCAGGGTAATAGCTTTACCATAATTTGGGATAGCTTCTGTTGGCACTGGAACCTCATCGACATCAGAATCTTCCGAAAGTTCTTGTATTCCAAGTGGATTTGCAATTTCTTGTTCTGAATCTGGATCTTCAACATACAAATCTTCATCTACGTTCAAAAAATCATTAAGGTTTTCATTATCCGTCAATTTCGATAAATTCTTATTTTTGAGGATATCTGAAAGTACACTAAGAGGCAAATCATTTTCTAGGTCCGATGTATCAGCCTCAGTTAACTGGTCTTCACTTTGCATATTTACATGATTAAATCCTGCTTTGCGGAAGCAATTTTGAACTGTCTCTTTGGCTACTTGGTCCCAAGCGGTTTTTGCCAAATAAACTGCATCCAGTGGTGTAATTTTCTTTATTAACTCAAAAGCTGTACCAGCAGCTTCAATGTTTACCAGCAGATGTTTGAGTATTAGACTTCGGTAATAAATTTTAAAATTCTTTATAATCCTCTGGTCAAGTGGTTGACAAGCTGATGTACAATTAGGGGGTAAAAATAATATTTTTGTATTATTTAAGCGAACGTCTTTCGGATGAGATCCCGCATTGTATAAAAATAACAAAATGTTTCTTTTTTCGTTAGCCATTTTCCAATCTAGATCTTGCAACCACTCTGTCATAATTTGTATATATTATATAATATGATAAAAATGTGTGAGTACAATACATTATACGTCTTTTAGAAATAAATTTGGAACAAATTATAATTAAAAATACGTTTGCAGAAAAACGATATATGTACTTAATGTTAGTGAAGTTTACGTCTTCACTGCACATGTTGTTTAAGGGACTGTTTCTTTGTTCTAAACTTTAAAATTGAAAATTATACGTCAGTAATGAACAACTAAAGTAGGTATTTGTAAAATTTAATACACAGAACTAAAACTGTACGAAATCAATATTATAAATAAAGCAAAGAAGAGGGAGTCCTAACGGGACTTTGTTCCCAACAATATCATCAACAACAAAATAAGGGCGTAAACGATACACTAACGAGAAAAAATCAAATACAGAAGTATAAGAAAAAATTTAGAAAAACATAGATATTTTAAATGATTTAAAAGTTAATAATACATATATCATTACAATACGTAAGAATAAAGATTCTAATTATGCACTTCATTTACTAGAAAATAACCATATATTCAATAGTAACTTTAGAGAATTCACTTTCCGAAACTAAAAGTTTATAATTCAACTTATTGGGAGTCTTTAGAAATAAATGAACTTAAATATTGAAATACATTACTACACGATTAAATAGATCTTAATATTTCACTACTGTTGAATTTGTTTCTCGAAAATCATTACCTGAATTTAGACGACTAATTAGAGCATTATATAATTATATTATGTACACACATTAGCCGTAATAATAATTTTTGAATAACATGTTGCGCAATAATAATAGAACATCTGATGAACCAATAGAGACAGCAAAACACGTCATACATTACGTTGTGTTAAATGTATTGGAAATATTTGTAAAATTGTGGTTTTACTTTTTCCCCCATGTTTAATATGGAATTCCGACAAGTATCGGCCGACACAATTGAAATTTGAATTCATTTTTACTGCATGAGACTAATACGTAATTCTGTTAACTTTATGTTTGTGTGTCGGTATAACCAGAACGTAATCGAAGTAGATATCACCATGCCCCGGAATTCGCCTAAGTAAAGCGAACGGACACTACATATAACCAATTTTGGTGATTTGTGTTATAAGCCTAACTCAAATACTTCTAAAATTCGTTTTCCCCCTTCTATGCATACGTAGAAGTTACTAATACAGTATACTAATTACATTCTGATAAGGAATTGCGGATTAGGTGTAATTAAAGACTACAAGAATATAAATAGAACTAAGGATTAAATAAATACTAATAATATCTTATCTTAATTGTTGGAAAACATAGGTAAACAAATAATTCTAAGTAATTTTGGAATTGAATAATTTAGTTCAATGCAATCCTACTAAACTATACATAAAATATACATTAGCTTAATAGAATACGCGATACCAGAATTATTATTCCACCAGGAATTTTCCGGGCGAATGAATATGAAAGGTTCCGCGACAAATTATGTAGTTGATTTTGTTTGTTTAAGCAACGCCCACTACAAACTATAATTACTCAGGTAGATATTGTAAACATATTATACATATCGTTATGCTCTAACAATTTTCTTCTGTGAATTTCGAATAAAATATTTTCAAAGTCCTAACGTCTTGCTTGCAAGAAAAGGCATCAAGTGAAAATAGTGACTTAATTCACACTAACACATGGGCTGAAAAGTCCCGGGCCTAACACATAGATGACGCTAGTTTGATTGCAGTCACCTTTCTCTCAGTTAGTACTAACCTTCAAAAGACAGCTGTTAAAATTTCATGATATTCTATTCATTAGTTTGTGAGTTATTGTGCTAAGAGTCACGCTACTTTTCTTATTTTCAAAACCATGGATCAAAAACAATTTCGTGTTTTAATTTTATACTGCTTCTTGATGGAAAAAAATACCGTTCAAGCGAAGCAATGGCTTGAAAAGTGTTATGGGGACTCCGCTCCATCAGAAACAACAATAAAACGTTGGTTTGCTGACTTCAAACGTGGTCGTAGAGACACCGATGATGCAGAACGCAGTGGACGTCCAAATGAGGCGGTAACACCGGAAAACATCAAAAAAATCCACAAAATCGTTTTGAATGATCGGAAAGTGAAGTTGCGTGAGTTAGCTGACATCGTAAAGATATCAAAAGAACGTATTGGCTTTATATTGCATGGGCATTTGACTATGAGAAAGCTCTGTTCAAAGTGGGTGCCGCGTTTGCTCACTGTTGACCAAAAACAAGAACGTGTTGATGATTCTGAGCAGTGTTTGGCCATGTTTAAACGTAACAAACCGGAATTTTTGCGTCGATATGTGACAATGGATGAAACATGGATCCATCACTTCGCTCCGGAATCAAAACGATCGTCATCTGAGTGGACAGCAACTGGAGAACCTCGTCCAAAGCGCCCGAAAGCACAACAATCGGCTGGAAAGGTTATGGCCACAGTATTTTGGGATGTGCGTGGTGTAATATTCATCGACTATCTTGAGAAAGGAAATACCATCAACAGTGAATATTATACAGCGTTATTGCAGCGTTGGAAGGCCGGAATTACAAAGAAACGATCGCATATGGCAAAGAAAAAAAATTTGTTTCATCAAGACAACGCACCGTGTCACAATGGCAAAACTACATGAATTGAACTTCGAATTGCTCCCACATCCACGGTATTCGCCAGATTTGGCTCCCAGCGACTACTGGCTGTTCGCAGACCCCAAAAAAATGCTCGCCGGTACGAAATTTCGCACGAATGAAGAGGTTGTACAAAAGTGGTATTGAAATGTTAGAGCGGCGCTGGAATGATTGCGTTGCTCTTAATGGAGATTACGTTGATGAATAAAGCTAATTTTGAACCAAAGAAGTTAGGGCCGGAACTTTTCAACCCATGCGTTTTAGTAGAGGCAGTAGTTTCACTCACTGGTAGTACCTTTGATATTCATGTCTTACAGTTTTCTTTGCACATTCCACCTTGCGCAGCGCAAATAATATCGGTGACAATTGAAAACATTTTCAAATATATGAAAACTACCAAGCAAGATAAATAAAATATTTAATGCAATAGCTGATTCTCTCAAAATTTATTTCATTTCCATAAAAAAAATTAAAGCTTATTAAAAGGAAAACTAAATAATACGACAATGGTAAGAATGAATTTGGAAAAGAAGAAAAATAACTAATGCATATTTACCTAGAACATATATATTTAAGGATGCAATGCAAATCTAATAAAATGTAGCATGGTTTACCTGTACACTTCATTCAGCTCATCACACCGTAACATGTGTCACCTAGTATGTAGTAAGATACAGAAATTACATCGAAGAATGCAGTTTGTATAGTTTTATTAATTTCTGTATGAAATAGAGAACTTCGACAATAAACAAAAAAAATTAATATTTAAAGTATCTATTTTAGGAAGTGATTTTAAACAGAATCTTATTATATCCCAGTATATGTATGTATCGCCATTGGTGACATTTTTCGCATGGTCGTTTCTATTTTTTAAAATATTATGAATAAAATGTCAAAAGAAGTAGGTTTTAAATGCTTGTTTATAAATCTGTAGCTGCACCACATATAGAATTTTGTACAACTGTACTTTTTAATCTAAATAAGAATGAAATCCAGCAAATAGAAAGAATTCGAAATAGAGCCATGAGAATAGTTTTAAAATGTATAAGATATACCCCAATCTTATGTCCGGATTTTACCATATGCTCTGCTACGCTTGATAGTTCAGGTTTGTCGAAACGATAGTGTCTAATATGTTCTTTGAACCTCGTTTCCATACTCCTTTTTGTTTGTCCAATATAAACTTTCTCACAATCATTGCATGCGATTTGGTATATTCCGGACCTTTTTATCATCTCCGGTTTATCTTTGGGATTCCCTAAAAGATTCTTTAAGTTGTTTTTTGACGCAAAAGACACGTTCATATTTAGTTGTCGGAAAATTTTACTTAATCCTTTTACTGTTTGGTGGAATGGAAGTGTTATAAATTTCTTATTACCGGAGTTTGTTGATGTCAAGGTCGTGAAATTTCTCATGTGTTGTTTGTATTTGACCTTCCTTAAAAGACTCGTCAGATTTCCGCTAAACAAGAGCAGGTACGACAAAGAATTAAAGTATATCAAAGATGTAGCGAGGTACAATGGTTTCTCTTCTATGGATGTCGACCGTAATGAGAGCCCACGTGCTCTCGAAATGCTGCGTTCCACATAATTAATAAATTTGTCTGAGTGGAGTTTACTGCTATACCTGTGAATTGTACATCCACACAGTCCTTGCAATCGTCATTTGTAGTAGTAGTTAAACAAGGGTAAAGAATATCGTTAGACAGAGCCAGTATACTGTTGTACACAATTGCCCAGTAGAACAGCATACGTATTTCTCGACTTTGTTAACTTATTGAAGTGTTATTTCATCCTCGTCTTACTCACAAATACGCCCAACGACACGTCGAAAGTGCGCTCGTGTATACTTTTCGATGTAACTTGTTACTTTTTGGGAGGAAATAGACGTAAATGTCACAGGCTGTATGATATTTTAGCACACTGTGTCAATTAATGGCGGTATATTTTGGAGGGAGGAACGGCGAAAAAAAAACAAAAAGTAAACAATTTATTTATAAATGTTCCGAATTTAATAATTTTGGTAGATTAACATTCTCTTTCAAAATTTTAAAGTGAAATAACTCCGAACTTTAACAAAATGGGTGATTGAATAATCGCATGAGAAATTGGAATATGAATGCATTAATGGTGTAGCACTTTCACAGCACAATTGATTCAATAATTTTCCTGTGCCGTTTCGTATAAATGCTAATGAAAAGTAATTGCACCTCTTAAGCACCTACACTCCCTTCATACGACTCAGAACCGCGACGCATAGAAATTGTTCTACGAAGAGCAGCGCATGCGCGGGTATAATTTACGATAAGGATACGCCTCCATGCGCTTCAGGTAGTATATATACCCCCAATTTTGGTCGAGCAAATCAGTTCTCTGTAGATATTCAGTAGAGTAACGAAGTGGTAGTGAAATATTAGAAAAGTGCTACGATGGCTTTCAGGATTTTACCGCAGTTAGTGTACCCGAGACCAGGTTCAAGTGACCTGCCGCTGCAATTGAACGAGAAGCTTTTAAGGTAATCACCGTTTAAATGAATACGTAGGCTTCCACGGCCGGAGTCAGTAATAAACGAAGTACTTCCGGAATTGGACCGTGTCATGATTAGATATATAGAACTATGGAATAAGAGTAAGAGGAAAAGATATTTCGCCTCCGTCATAAGAGGCTTCTTCAGGAGTAACAGGGGAACTAAAGTAGCATGGTAACTCGACGTGTGAACCACGTTAGCGGCGAACGCTGTTTCTTCCGAAGGAGCCTCCTAAGACGGAGGCGAAACGTCGAGATCCCCCCTTTCTCTATTCCTTTTTCTAGTTCTTTTCGTTTTACTCACCTCTATACATCTCGACACGGTCCAATTCCGGAAATAGGTCGTTTTTTAATTCGGGTTTGTTTCACCTTACGTTTTCTTTCTGTTTTGCATTATTATTTTTTGTTTCAGATACCTAGATACTGAGTCGTTGCTGGAGCTGTTTAGAGCCCAAAAGGTTTTCAGGGATATTTACGCTCTAGAACGGAGGCTCCGGAAGATAATGAGGAAGACGAAGAAATTTCAGCGGAGGGAAAAGAAGAATTTACTCAAAAGAAAAATGCGAAAAAGTGAAAACCATGCAGCATTACCACACTGGAAGCGATATCATTATAGGTTGTAAATATTATAGATGTAAGTTATTTAAGTTAGTTAGTTATTTAAGATGTATTAAATATAGTAGTAGTAATAAATATTTTTTCGTATTAAAATATTTGTTTTATTCCTTTGCCCCCTGATAGTGTTGGAAGATGTACAGTGATTCACAGGGAAAATGATGCAGTTGTATATGTATGATTTGGTAAGAAGCAGAACATGTTAGGAAAAGTAATTGTTTGAAAAATGAGAAATATATATACTATTCTTGAAATACATTACAAAAGTAAAACAAAACTAATTCGAACGGATACTACGAATTCTAATCGGATAACATTGCGGCGTGATACATATTCAACATCAGAGTGAAAATAATGGACCTACAAACTCAATGCGCGTCCAGGAAAAATACATTTAAAAAAATTATATTTAATTAATAATTAATTAATAATATATTATAATTAATTAATCAATATTCCCAATAATTGTATTTATTGGAGCTCTGTTATACATGTAAGGTACATTAGCATGTGTATATGTATGCTCTGCTTTAGTTTTACAATATAACGTACCGCCGCAGCGTGTACGTTCTCGGTGCTAGGTTTAAATTCTTATATGCTTTCGCAGAAGCTTTGTTAAAGACACGTACTAATGCCTACATATGTATGCACCACTACCTTTGTGTAGGGGAACCAACTCTATTTACTTGTTAGTTTGATAAGCGCACCTCAGTGCTGTACGTCGGTACTGTGCTTATTTATATGTACCTTTGCGGGAGCCTAATACTTTTTCCTCGCTTTGAATTTTCCTAAGGGACTTGGCCCTGTTTCATTGGCTTGTGTTTGTACTCGAACCAAACATTTTCGTTATTTACACTTTTATAGGGAAACCCACCCCATCTCTTAGAGAGCCTGAACGCCTGGTTGAGGGCGACAGTAGTGATAATAGTCGATCCCAAAACAAAATTATGTAATGTCACAGCTATCCAGAAATAATACGTTATGTGCAATCTAGCTCTTTGCTACTGCCCCCTGAAGAAGGGAAAAAGCCAGTAACCAACAAATGTGCGATGTGCGCACCGATAAGGGAAACGGCAGAGATGAAGCCGACGTAACATATAGAAATTGGTCCGTGAAACTCGTCCGCATCGATGGACAACTATGTGAAAAAATGTCTAAGTCCCGTTACGACAGAGGACCGAACAAACGTACAGACGACAGCGGTCGCTGCAGCCACGACGACCTTCAACTAGAAGCGGAGAGATCGTACGACGTAGAAGATGTCTATACATACGCTCCGACGACCTTACGTTACCATAAAGGTTCCCACTAGACGAGAACCGAGGAGATCCGCTCGTACTTGAAAATACTAAAAACTTCCAGTATTCATCCGACGACGTAAGGGATGCCGTTATACGAAGATCGACGAGGTACGAAAGCAGCTGAGAATGAACGATCGCTATTATCTCGACCGTCATATATGAAAATATTAAAAATTACGAATATTCCTCCGACTACGTTACAGTAAAGGCTACGACGGGGCATGAAAGACGCCGAAGAGTGAGCGATCGTTAATAACTACCGTCACACGGGAGCCGACTGTCTGTACTTGAATATATTAAATATTGAAAACCCCCACTCTTTGTCCGACGACGTAACACCTAGTGGCTCTAATAATCTTATGCATGTATGCAACGTAACATCAGCATTTTCACTCTGTGTAAATTGCATCACTTCTAAGAACCTTATCATTCTTATGTTTATATATTTGTATATATATATATATATATACAGCTGTGGCCATATGTATTCGCCACTCTCGTTTTGAACGTGTTACACGAATATTATTGTATTTCTAAGAAGCAGGGTCGATGACGGACTTAACTAGGAACCTGGTAATGAGGGTTTAATGGTTTATTGTAGGCCATTCTGAGTAAATTAGAAAATAGACGTAAAATTGTAATTTCTGAATATTTCTTCAGTCTTTCTTAAAAGTTGTAAGAGTAAGGTTGAGCTAGTTAGAGTAAAGATATTGTGTCTGTGATTTTGTCTGTGTAATACGATAGTATACAGTAAAAAGTAATGCCGTAAACACGCGAATTGACGGAGGTAGAGCGAGGACAAATTGTGGTGTTAGAAAAGCAAGGGTTGTCGGTGTCTGCTATTGCCCGACAAGTGAAATGTGCGCGATACAAAGAGAGTGAATCTTTGACAAACAAACCGAAAACTGGTCGAAAAAGGAAGACAACTAGATGAGATGAGCGAGTTTTAGAGCGGATGTCTTTGCTAGACCGGAAAAGAGGATCTAAACAGCTTTCCAGTGAGCTTTTCCGGCTACATAATGTTGCTATTTCTCCTCGCACGGTTAGAAGACGCCTTTGTGAATTAAATTTAGGTGGATACGACATAAATCACGGTTGTCTCCGCAACAAAAGAAAAAGAGACTGCTGTGTGCTAAAAGTCACCGCGACTGGATCATTGACAATTGGGCCAGTGTTATGTGGACGGATGAGTCAAATACTGAGGTAAGTAATACATAATTATTGTATTTGCGGTATTCCGTATTCAATTCCTGGTATCTACAGTGTTTTTATTCTTTTTAATGGGTTCCAAAATGTAACAGTATTCATGTTTTTGTTGGGAGCTTTGTGGTAAACCTGGGCCTCAATACGTGCGACGCAGGCGAGGAGAGGCCTTCCATCCAGACTGTATCATCCCGACTGTCAAGTTTGGGGGTGGTAGCATAATGGTTTGGGGTTCCATGAGTGCAACAGGCGTCGGAGAACTGTTCGTCTGCGAGTGCCGAATGAACAGTCGGACGTACATCGACATGTTGGAAGAAGTTCTGGAACCGTGTGCGTTAAAATTATTCGATAATGATGAGCCAGAGTATTACTTTTAACAAGATAATGCACCGTGCCATAAATCTCGCGAAGTAATGCGCTCGTTCGAGGAAAATAACGTGCGGGTCCTGGAATGGCCGGCACAATCCCGGACTTATCGCCAATTGAGCATTTATGGTACATTTTAAAGCGAAATGTAGCTAAATACTCATCTACGACAAAACAATGCTTAAAAACAAAAACATTCGAAGAGTGGAATAAAATCACCCCCGAACAGTGCTACAACTTAGTGAGCAGTATGCCCCGACGAATTCGTGCGGTGATAAAAGCCCAGAGAGGAGCTACCAAATATTAAGCAATATCTGTATACACTCACAATGAAACATTTTCATCGATCAATTTTCTTTTATTTCTTATATATTCGTCGGAATGAAAAACAAAAAAGGGTGGCGAATACATATGGCCACAGCTGTATATATATTATTCTAAAAGTGAATAAAAAAAACGAATAAGTTCCAAATTTTCATAACATTCAACAAGGTATTCTTTCTCTTAATTTAGAGTGCAATTCTCTGCAAATACGAGCAGGAATGCCCTTATAAATTAAGTGTGTGTTAAATTAGGCAGTTCAATTTTAATTAAAGCATTTGTTAGAACAGTACACCTTATTCAGTATTTACTACGCTTTAACGTATGTATGTAGATCGTTGTGGGCTTCAACTATGGTAAAGCAATATACTGCAATAATTGTCGTAAGATATACGTATACAATGCGTAATTTACATACATATTAAAATAAAATTCTACATATTTTACAGAGAAAAAAAATATATAAAAGAAAAATAAAGTAACATTAATGCTAAATGAAAATAAAGTAATAATGCTAACCCATACGGTTGCAAAGAAGATAAAAAGCATATGAAATAAATAAAGTAGTAAAAAAACAAATAAAACAAAATATATTTTCTTAGAAACTTAAATTCTTCTACACATTCCCCTTTTTCTTTTTATTTCTTTCCCCTTACTCTTATTTAATTTTTATATCTCATCATGACACGGTCCAATTTCGGAAGTAGTTCGTTAGTTTGTTTCGAGAATAAGCCACAAATTTTCCGTAATGTTTGTGGCAGGTGAGTGATCTGGAGTTTTCAACGTACTGCGGCGGTTATATAACAACCATTCGTGCACTACCCCTTAAGAATATTTCGGGCCGTTGTTCCCGTGTAATTTCCAGGTACTAGATACTAAATTCTGTTTAAGTACATAAACCTATCCACAGTACCTTCAATAAAATGAAGCTTTCCAATACTAGCAGTAGAAATATAGCTCTAGACCATTACATACCCACCTCCATGTTTAAGTGTTGATTTTAAACGTTGTGGTTTAATTCTTCATTCTTTTTCCTCCGCATATTATCCTTCCTATCTGAGCCGAAAAGTCAAAATTTATTTTCATAGGAGAATAAAAGTTTTCCAGAAGTAGAAGTCTTTATTGATTCTGTAATGCAAACTATGAACGACTTCTTTTTCTCTGGCTATTCGTCCGTGCAAGTCGGCACAGCTCGAACTGTTTCTCCATTTCCGGTATTTCCCAAAACACCTTCCACCTCCAGGATTAACTTAGGAGCACTCAACAGTGGATTATTTCTAGATTGTCTAATAATCTATCACTCCTCATGTTCGTTAAATATTTCTTTTTGGACTTATTTTACATTTATTCTTCACTCTCTTTTTGTAATTACGTCGTTCAATAATATTCTATATCGCGGATGCATTTCTATTTAATATCTTTGCAATTTCCCTTTCGTATGATGAAAAATTACTAATTCCCCCTCTCTTAACGTTGTCTAACGATCCATGAACGTCTCTAAGTTAAAAGCTGCTGGTAATAAAATCGCTCTTGTAGCTTACATAATAGACCTATGTACGAATTACTTTAAGAACAACGTGTAAAACCGTAAATACACCGATCTAAACTTAATTCACACAATTGGGATCCTCTACCGATCGCAAGGCAATCTTCCCACGTCATCCAATAGGACTGCTACCTACAATACGACAATTGATGACAATTCCTATTTAAATTCGCGTTGAAATATACCATATATATGTACCACCTTAGTGTACGATCGTAGGAGCATCATCCGTATATCTCGTTCGACGCATCTGTGCGGAAAGACACGATTTACGGCCTGTCTATGGCGGGGCGTCGTACTGACACTGTATGTGACTGAAGTTTCTTTGGTCGAAACGGATGTGTTAGAGCTAGAGTCAGACCACGTTCGCCTTCTATTGCTATACGCCCGGCTAACCATTCAGCACATCCTTCCACGTGTCACGCTTATCAAAATCGGGCGCGAGGCAAGGCGAATGCAACAAGGCGAAGCCTCTCTTTCAGCCGTGAGAAGCAGTATTTGCGCGTCATTCAATACGAAGTGTCTCTATAGAGATTCGAAAGTTCTCTTCGATTATTTGACAATAAAAGTATGTACATCGAAATGTAAATGTGTACGTGGGTCATACTTTACTTAATAAGAGATAATAATAATAATAATAAAAATAAAAAATTCATATACCTATCTCGGAATAAAACAGAGGGAAATGCACGATATAACGACGGTCAAGGCGAGAGTGGTGGAGCGATACAAAAAGACGCTCAGAACAATCTGGATGAGTGAACTAACGGCAAAACACAAAAGTACGGCCACAAACACGTCCATAAGATGGAATGTGGACGAAATAAACCAACTCCATAGAGATACCAGAAAAACCTTGACATTGTGTAGAAACCTATACCCCAATGCCTCGGTCCAGCGGTTATATCTACCAAGGCGCGAGGGCGGCCGAGAACTTATTAATATCGAGTGGCTACATACCCGATTGGTGATTGGAGCCGTGTACCAGATTCGCCGGTCTAGCGATCCCCCAATGTGCATGGTTCGTGAGGCTGAGAAGGACGGGATTCAAGGTACTTTTTTACTTAAAGCAGCGGCACTGAAAATACCATTTGATGCAGCTCCTGCCAGTCGCAAGAAGGATAACATTCTTGAGAAACCAAAACAGGAGTTAAAAACCCTACTGAAACGAGCGGTATGTCAACACTTGAAGGAAGAACACCTGCAAAAGCCAATGCACGGCCAATATTTCAAACTGGTGTCCGAGTACGGGCTGTCTCCGGAATTGTCGTTCTCGTATCTCACATCGCCAACGCTGTACTCAGAAACAGAAGGATACATCACCGCAAAGCGTGTGCTGGGAATGCAATTGGGGGACACCCGCTGTAGGCCGTGCAGAACGCATGAGGAAATGGTGATGCATCTGTTGTCGGCGTGTCCGCGGTATGGCCCTATAATAATAGTTGGCGTAATGGGAGGAATGAAGAGCAATATAGCCGCGTACTTAGGAAAAGTAAAAATAATCAAAAGCAAAAACATCAAGGGACTCATTAACCAAATGCAAAAATACGTCATTCTTGGATCGCTCCGTATCCTGAGATCTCACGAGGCTAGTCACTCCCCAAATAAAGGCTAGGCGTTCCGAATGCTGATCCTCGCAAGAGGAAGTAGCCGAAACAAGCATGGGGCACTGTAATCGCGAGCTGCACTGCTTCCTATGGACCTATCCACCCATAAACTGGAATCACCTACTGGCCGAACAACAGTACCTCCGAGGACGGTGACGTAACTGATAAAAGACGGTTTTTGGGGGCTGCGCCGGTGGCGCTTATCTACATTTAATTTTAAATTATTATGAAGACACCAGGTATAAATCATGTCCAAATTACGCTGCAGAAGGTCAACATGATTGAAGGAGTTAACGGCGTGGTAGATTTTAATATCATCAGCATATACATGCATTTGGAATCCAAGAGACCTGTACTTTTTTTTACATACCAACATAATTTGGGGTTTGAAGGTGAGGCCAATATCGAAGAGGACACAAAGATCGATATGGTGAAGAGTGTATCCAGGTCGTTTTGCTATTTTAAAGATGTCTCTTCTTAAGTGCGCTAATTTTAGAATATTAAGTTACGTATTGACTTCGAATACAAAACAGATTAAAAGATGAAAAATAATAGAAACAAAACAAATATATGAAACAGAAACTACTGATGAAGAAGAAGCAGTAAAATGCAGAACTACATAGAATTTATATCAGCGAAATTCAAAGAGAAAACAAAGAAATAAAGAAATTCCAGAAAAGAAAACAGAAGGACGAATAAGTAGGTTACCTTTCGAAGTTTGTAGCTAAACTAAGCTCGATATCTGGAATAAAATTACAGCTTTCGATTCCGAAAACGACTCGGGCTTATATGCATCGGTCATTCGCTTAGACTTTCATCTCGATAAATTCCCCCATGCGGTTCTTCTAAGTCATTACCTCCTGGGCGAACTTCGACCGACCACCATTTTCGTTCTGATAAGCCGAACGCCTCGGAATTTGTCTCCGCCGACGGACGAGAATGATGCTGAACATCCATAAAGAAGCTGGTTACAAATTACGTACACTCGCTACGGTTTTAGTCCGATTAAGCTTGTAAATTTATCGGGATAAGGGGGCTGTCGCTTTGGGCTAGACGATCGGTCGGATTTGAGGGAAAATTATTCTTATTTGTAATTCATAGCTTGTTTGCTCTTTAAATAAGACAATTCTAGGAAATAGAGGTATTGGTGCTACAGTCTCTTCAAGCCACCGGAGGATGTTTCGAGGACAGGGAGGGACCAGAAAGGGAAAAAACTTAGAAGAGATGAAAGCAATGGTAAGAAATAGACGAAAGTGGAAAAATGGTATAAGGATATGAGAAGAAGAAGAAGTAATTCATAGGACTTTGTTATTTATTTCGAATTTTTCAGTAAGCCTCATCTTGTGGTGTATAGTCCGTTTCAATTATAAACAAACCCATTACTTTTACTGCAATATTTTTCCCATCAACCCTTGACGGTCACTAGGTGCCAAATCTGGACTGTAGGATGGATGGAAAGCCATGCTTGTGCAGAGCAGCCATTGCAACTTTGCTCTTGTGAACCGGCGCATTGTCTTGCAAGAGCAACACACCCTTGGTCAATTTTCCTCGACGTTTTTCCTTGATGGCCTCCTTTAATTTTTCTAATATCGCTGCGTAATATTCTCCGGTTATGCCCTTACCTTTTTCTTTGTAATCAATCAATAATATCCCCTCACAATCCCAAAAAACAGTAGCCATCAACTTTCCAGCCGATTCTGACACTTTGAATTTCTTTGGCGGTGGTGTCCCCTTTTTATGCCATTACAAGGACTCCTGTTTGGACTCAGGCTCAAAGTGATGAGCCCATGTTTCATCTTCGGTAACAATCCGCTCCAAAATCTGTGCAGGTTTGTCTCCACACAGCTCCAAAAATTGTTTGGACGAACAGACGCGCTGCTGTTTCTGCAGCGGTGTGAGCATTCTCGGTACCCATCTTGCACTGACTTTTGTCATACCCAGGTGGTCATGTAGGATACGCAAAATGGTGATATCTGATACTCCAACTAATGCAGATAATTGTGTTTTCTTCAAAGGATCATCTTGTAGTAGAACTTTTTGCACTTTTTCGACGATGTCTCATGTGGTGGCCTCAACTAGCCATCCTGAGCGGGGGTCGTCTTCAATCGATTCCCGACCATGCCACTTATAAATCGTTGATTTACTAGGGCACTGTTCCCCATAAATGGTTTCCATTTCATTCAATATGGTTTGAGCGTTCTTTCCCTGCTTTGTAAGGAACTTACAGCACGGTGTTCAATTTCCTCCATAGTTTCAGTTACGACTGACGCTATAGGGCTGCAACTTAACTTATATACTAATGATGAGTCGCCAATCAGAATGACACCTAGCGAGCGCCTCTATCCTCACTTCATTCCCTCCATTCCACGAACTTCTGGACCTCCCCTCGCAGAACAATTTGTGGTTTTGACTCGCTGTAGCGAGGAGTAAGTAAGTAGAAGTCTTTGGACTTACATGCTTGGGCGTTTGGAAGGTCTTTTAACAAATATGTTCACTTATACCCGCGTTTTATTACTTACTATAAAATAATATACTAAATATGAGTGAAGTAGATAGTAATCCTGTTACTGACATTCAGTCGGTTCACATGGTTGACAATGAGAGTCCATATGCTCTAGAAACGCTGCGTTCTGAATAAATTTTTAATTTGTGCGGTGTGGAGTTTACTGTGAACCTGAGCATTACCTGTGAGCCTGAGAATTACATAACCAAACAGTCCTTGCAATCACTGTTGTATATTGGGGTAGTTTTAAGTTTTCATATACACTGCTGTCCAAAAGAGGCACATAGGCATATTTTTAAAAGTTTAGGCAATGGTCAAGGTTCTGGAAATATTTCTTAATATTTTTTTATATTTGTAGTAATATTTACGATTTACTTCAATCTGGTAAATGTTATACCAACACATAAATAGAATCGTTATCCTTCCGTAACATTCAATGGAGAACTCATAAGCCAACTGCGTAAATAACTAATTTTCTTTTTACAATTTGCTGTTTTATTTATAGTTTTACATTTATTTGTAATTATTCTTTTTAAGTTTAAGTTGTTAGATTTATTAATTGTTTATTTGTTCTAATAAGAATTTGCTAGGTTTCATAATTTTATTTATGTTTACCGCTTTTGTTCGATTTTTTTATTTAGTTTATAATGAAATGTCACTGAAATTCGTTATCAATTATATTATCTGATGCTTCGATATAGATACCTAGAAATAAGTATAAATAAAAACAAATGAGAGCTATATATCGTAGTTTATTGCGTGTTTTAGTTATTATATGAGTATTGTTGGATTTAATATTAGTTTTACAAACTTCGTAAATCGTGTTTACAATAGCTCGCTTATCCAATTGGTTATAAATCTGTTATTCATATCACGATAGCAATAGAAGAGTGAGCTTTAGCGGGAAAATGAATATCACACTTATTTTATTGCGGCTGAGCTATGACGTGTCGCCGAATGTACACAAATCTGTGCTGCGGCCTCGTGCTTATGTACGCCTACAGGTGGAGTTCTTCCCATTTCCAGTCTGCCAGAATGCAATCCACACCTTCTCACCCGGTATAAGATATAAGCCTGTATATATGTATGATGGTAGGCGTCCTGTATTATCAGCTTTCGTCTTGTGAAAGCGCTAGTTCGGTTAGTATCTAATATTACTTTCTTCTGTAATAATTTAGACGGTCGATAGACAGACAGATATCCAGGTATGCAGGCTAGTGGTTTATTAATTTCATGAGTTCGCGCAGATAGTATCAAACTCGGTTAGCTGCGTAATTTCTAACGCAACAACCGTACTAGTAAATTTAACTTGTGTGCGTACGCGTATTATTACATATTAATGCGCTCGGTTAGTAGTTATTAATGTTGGCACATTTTGCACAGGTACGCGTGACACCGGAATGCTTCCATAATTTCATCGTAAAATGTAGGTACATATATTACCTATATCTATAGACACCTTTGTACAGATATATTTGGAGATATATATACGTATGAGGAAAATTAAAAATGATGTATTTGCATAGGTCTAGCCAATGTAATCAATGTTACTAGCTGGTTTACGTCTAATTGTTGCTATAATAATCAAAATTGAAACGTGTAATGAATTGTTTTTTTTATACGGAAATTGTAATGTGAAATTAAATACAGTAGAACCTGGTTATAACGACAGTCACGGGACTGCGAATTTTTTGACGCTGTAACAAGGTGACGCTATAAGCGGAGTCTTTACAAGTTCCATGTTTAAATACAAGAATTGCTGGGAAATAATATTACGGGTGGTAAACAGATACATATGTGAATTTAATTAATTGAATATACGTAAAGAAATCTGTAATTTTCCGTTGCACAATTTTCGCACGCCAAAACTGTTTTTCTGTATCCATTTCAAATTCTCTCACTTTATCAATAATTTGAGGTGACGTTTCTCGCTGTCTATAATAAGTTTTTAACAGTGTTATGGCACTTAGGGCTTCTTCGTTTTCCGGTACGTGTTCTGCTTCGTCGCATGAATCTTCTTCCTCTTCGATTTCACTATCGTTTTTGTTATTCCGCTGTTTTATGTCCTCCACGATATCAGAATCTGAACGCATTCCCGACGTAATAAGGCAACTGTCCACGGATGCAAAGTCGTCGAAACAAAACTCGTTTTCGTCGCTCTGATTTTGCTGCCACTTTTTAATAAGTTCACATAGCGGAACGTCATCTTCATTTAAGTTGTCACAAACTGGATTATTCCTTAATCTTGAATGACTAAAGCAGTTTGCTATAGTCTCATAGGTTATACTACGCCAAGCCTTCTCTAAAAAGTCCAACGCGTCGAGAAGTGAAACTGCACATGGTGCGTTCTTGTCCATACCCGTAATAATTTCCTGCAGAACAAATTTTCTGTAAAAACATTTTAAGCTTCTTTTAGACCTTGGTCCATTGGTTGAAGGATGCTAGTGCAATTTGGGGGCAGAAACACCAAATTCATATTTTTTTAAGTGGGCTAATGATGGATGTGCTGGGCAGTTACCAATTAAAAGCAAGATTTTTTTACCTTTAACCGCAAGTTCTTTATCCCATTTTCGAATTTCATTTTCAATGATTTCTGAAGTCATCCATCTTTTGTTTACGCAGTAATTTGCTAGGAGTGTTTTTATGTTTATTTTGAGGCAGCGTTGCTTTTTTGACTTTCCTATGACAAGAATTTTACGTTTCTCCGTACCGGTCATATTAGCACACACAAATGCAGTTAACCGTTCTTTGGCTAGTTTACCGCCTACACATTTTTCGCCTTTAAACCTCGGAGTCTTATCTGGAAGAAGTGTATAAAAAAATCCCGTTTCGTCGCCATTGTAAATTTCATTGTCTTCATAATCTTGTCTTAATTTAGGCCACACTTCATTTAGTCACGTCTCTGGTTCTGTCATATTAACACTTTTCGCTTCACCGCTCACTTTTCCGAACTTTATTGAATGTCTCCGTTTGAAACGCTCCGGTCACCCATTGCTGCACTTAAAATTTGTGTCTCCAAATAAACTTCCAAATTCTTCGGCCTTTTGCATAAGCAGTGGTCCTTTAACGGGTAAATTAGCACTTCTACATTGCTTAAACCACGTAATAAGCGCTTCGTCGATTTCAACCTTTTCGCACGATCGAATTTTTTTTGACTTCTCTTTCCCTTCCACCAAGGTATTCATGATTTTATTCTTATTTTTCACAATTGTACAAATCGTAGAATTAACTGACCCAAATTCGCCACACACGTCCGCTTTCTTCCTTCCACTTTCGACTGTTTTGATTATCGCGACTTTGTCGTTCACGCTTAAACTTTTTGGCTTTAAACCTGACATTTTCGATAAAGAAATCTCGATGTTTCATTCACACGATTCAAATGCCGACTGAGGAAATTTCTTACGAACTTTGCCTGGCGCATTGCAAGAAACGGTAATATTCTTGGAATCCCCGAACGGTCGAACGTTGCAGGCTAGGCAAATACCGGGAATTGAGCCATAAATGATAATATAAATACATACCTCGAGTGGCAAAATATTTGTCGTTATATCAGGGGTTATTGACACTAAAACCGGGTTTTTCCCTGTACGTTTGAATAGTAAGGTACGGGACCGTTTAAAATTTGACACTAAAAAAGCAGTGTCGTTACAGCCGAAGTTGTTATAACCGGGTTCAACTGTACTAAAAGAAGGAGTAGCTTGGTACACGGACAAAACAATTTTGTCGGCGGTTGAATCGCTTAATTTGAAGATATAACCCCCTTTTAATTTAAGATTTTCTTACAAATTACCAACAATACAGTATACGCTGGATAATGTGAACGTCGGGTAATGGAAATCCGGGATAACGTGGATAACCGTTTTCATAATTAGTCTCAGCAAAGTGGGGCAAATTACAGTGCAGTGCGGAAAACGTACTCGCATTATTTATGATTGTGGCCTTCATGAGTGAGTACAGGCGATGCGGAGGCAGGAATGTTTATACATAAAATAATTATCAAAAATATATTATATAACGTTATTGTTTTAAGAAGAAGAAACTTTCGATCATCCTAGATTTGGTTCAAGGCTCACTGAATGATATTCCCCATCATACCGAATACGATTTTAATACTAAAAATGGACACAGAAGAATTAATCTGGACGGAATTTGTTTCTAAATCCTTCTCTAATTTTAGAATACCGAGTATTTCACCGTAATGGATAATTTTCCTCCAATATAGTCATCAAAATCTTCACAACGTGGTCAAACATTCCAAGGAAGGTTTCCAGGAAATCACAGACTGGGTGTCATCTATTAAATATTAGAATCTCGGCACTTATTTCGGTCAAATGAGTACGGTGTGTGGAATAAATATGTTTTAATGATGAAAACAACCGTTCCACATCGAGTGATGTTATATTTGCAAATTTAAAGTAATCCCTGTGACAACTTAATGGATCTTTCGACGCACATTCACAAATTTGTCTTAGTAAGAAAATCTGAATCTTCGTCAATACCATTCTCGTATTACACCACACATTTCCACTTGTTGGTACACGTCAAATAGTTGTCGCTCTTTGTAAATTTAATTCTATCGCCTTCGTATTCTAAATTCGGCATACTCGCTAGTACACTACCGCTCAAAAGTGTTTAGGCACTCTCACTGACAGCAAAAATGTATAAAAACTCAGCAAAAATGTTAACATACAGATACACGTACATGAATAAAAATATATTAAATAAATGTGAAAATTAAAACGTTTAATTTAAATTTTGCTTTCATCTATGTGACCTCCTCTTGATATAATAATTGCAGCACACAATCGAGACATTCTCGCAATAAGTTTCGCCAGAGTTTCTTGTGTTATTGAGGTCCAACTCGATTGCAATTTGTTCCACACGTCAGTAGCTGATGTCGGAGCTAATTTCCGCACTTCCCGATCTAGTTCTTCCCATAGTAACTCGATTGGATTCAAGTCGGGGCTCTGGGGAGGCCATTCCATAATTTTGAGAGTTCCTTCCTCTTCTAAATGGCGTAAATAATCTTTACATAATTTAGAGGAATGTTTTGGGTCATTATCTTGCTGGAAGATAAAATTTTGAACCAAAAGTCGAATTCCGGAAGGTATTGCGTGGTTCTCCAAAATTTCGCGGTAGCCTTCTTCTTTTAATATACCGTCAATTTTCACAATGTCCCCTACACTAGTGCCAGCAAAACAGCCCCAAATGATGATAGAACCTCCACCATGCTTCACGGTAGCAGCAATACACTCTTCTCTGGCACGTTCACCCACAGATCTTCTTACGAATATGCGTCTTCGGGTTCCGAACAGCTCAAATTTGGACTCATCCGTCCATAGGACGTTGTTCCACTCTTCTATGATCCAGTGTTGATGTTCACGAGCCCATTTAAGTCGCTTTTGCTTGGTTTGTTTGCGTAGTAACGGCTTTTTCATCGCAATACGTCCATGGAGCCCGGCTTTCTGTAGGCGACGTTTGACTGTAGAAACACTGACCAGTTTTTGGCGACCAACATTTAATTCTGCGGTGATTTCCGGGGCTGTTTTGCGTCTATTTAACTTGCTGGTAACCACTATTCTGCGATCATCTGCAGATGTTGTCGCTTTTGGCCTTCCACTCCGTCTTTTATTAAGAAAACTGCCAGTTTCCCGATATTTTTTTACGCTGTAGTCAACCGTAGCGTGGTGTATCTTCATTTTTTTGGCGATTTGTCGATTACTTATGCCACTTTTATGGTAAGCTATTATAAGCGCACGTGTTTCCGTACTAATTTCTCTTCGCGGAGGCATTTTAAAAAATTGTCACACGATATTTCGCTCACGACGTGAATAGAGTAAATACCAGACTGCAACTGACCATAGGTTACAGATGTCACTATAATCTTCTAGGAACGTAATTTAAACATTATTACCTACAATCTAACAGATGACTAAATTTACCCAGTAAATTGAGAGGGATTGTTATTGTAATTGCACCGCAATAAACAAAATTTATGGTAATCCGACCAAGTGCAGGTAAATAATAGTAAACCTTATGCGATATAATGGGTGCTTATCTTACTGAACTACATTTTAAATACGTATTTCATTTTATTACAATGTTTTTTTTGTCAACATAATGATTTATGAATAATCCATGAAAACAGGGGTGCCTAAACACTTTTGAGCGGTGGTGTACGTGTGTACTGACAAGCACACCCTTGACCCCTCACATAACGGCGTGAACAAAACAATATCGAAAAGAATACGTTAGAAAATTTGGAAAGAAATAATTGGTTTTTAGATTGAAGTAAAACATATTATTACAGTATATTATTATTAATATAATAGTTATTATTCCATTAATAAAAACTTCTGTGAAATTGAACATTTTTATATTTCAACTGTATTAACAATCATACAACACGTTGCGTTCTCTCAAGAGTACAAGCAAATGTAAAGCACGGTAATGTGTTCGGTAATGTGCTTTATTATCATTTTTATGAAATAACATAAAAACATAAAAATACAAAGAAATAACCTCATAGTTCTTCTATAATAAAATATAGTTCCGCTTATGCTTTGCTTTCCTGTTCAAAACTATATTGAATAAGAAGCTATCGTCTCCGTAGTTGTACCTCGTAAACCTGCACGCTTATAGATATGTTATCAACTTCGCGCGATATATGCCTGCACCGTACTTGTGTACCTACATACGCCTCGATGTAGTCATACGAATAGGACCCGCGAACGGCGGAGAGAGAAAGGTATAAAATTGGGATGTAGTATTACAGGTAACCGTCGGATCGGAGCTACATACACGGCCAGGCGAAGGCGAGCCGGCGGGTGACGGGGGCGAAAGGGGTGCCGAAGGCTGCGAGGAAGGTACAACAAGTGTCGTGTGCCGCCGTCGGCTCGGTCGACGCTGAGCGCCGCGTTCGATGTTCAGCGGGGAGAACCGAACCGAGATGCGCGCGCATCCTATCCGGGACCGACGGACCTACTTGTTACGCCGGAGTCTTGCCTGGTCCGGGCCGTCGGCGGGTTTGCGAATTACCGAAAATTAACGTTTTGCGTCGAGCTGCGCGTTGTTTGCGCTTTGAACAGAGAGAAAAAAAAATAAAAAAAAAACAGAAACGAAAATAATTGATCAATCGTAGTATTAATAATAAAGAAAGCAAAAAAAATTTAAACTAATATAACCGGAACGATCAAAAATAATCGGGGAAAAAGGTTAAATTATTTGAATCCTTCTCACGCCTACTTGATTTTCAACCGTTCAACTCGCTTACAAAAAAAAAAGAACGGGAAGAATCAAGCGTGTTGGTGATTATCGACTATTAATTAGGTAAAGGTAATTTTCCGTGATCCGGAATAAAAAGACATTAAATTCCGTTTATAATCATGAACAAATCTATAAGAAGATAAATAAATTCTCAGATTAAATCGACTACTACCGATATAACTGAACAAGTTTTCTCCGCCAAGAACAGGTTGCAACTGGAAGATCGAAGATCTTACTGTGGTTGAAGATTCGAAAGCAGCATTAAAATCGTAAGCGATCGGTAATTGCTAGTAACTTTATATTGGTGTTATTCTTTTAATAGAAGTTGATTTTTTGAACGGTGTCATAATAAGGAAAGTGATTGATAACTAATTTCTTTTTGGTAATCCTAAATAAACGCGCTTCACCGAAGAAAAAAAGGTGGAAAGAATATGGATTAAATAGGTAAGAAAATTTCTTTGTTTTCTTCAAGAATTTTTAAAAGAAAATATATTTAAGGGAAACTACAATCTTGTAATCGAAACTTCGAATATATACAGGATATTTTCCAAAAAAAAAAAAAACAAACAAACAAACAAACACTGTTATTCTCCCAATGTATAATAACAAAAGAAATAAAAAAGAGTTTAATAAATAAAATAATAAAGTTTTAAATGCACCGTTTTAAAGATACAGTTGCTTTTATATTTTAATCAATAAACGGTGCAGGTGCTTTTTGCTTCTTCTTCTGTTTTGTATACGTCATTAATTGGCATCATTTGAAGCGCTGTTGGTTTCGAGTAATTCACTGGCCAACACACGTTTTAGTGCCTCGGATATTTTAAGTGTGATTAAGCAATTTTGGGGTGCCTTATCCAAAAACGTCGTCAGATTTGTTCTATCAGATCTAGTTTTTGAAATTCACCCTTTTTGCCCTATTTAGGAAAAATTCGTCAAAATTAGATGTAATGTTTTGTTATGTATACCTTTTAAATATTACTATTTGATAACTGTTAATTGTAACATAAAAAATAACAGAAAAATATATACAGTAGAACCCGGTTATAACAACTTCGGTTGTAACGACACTCCTTTTTTAGCGTCAAATTTTAAGCGGTCCCGTACTTTACTATTCAAACGTACAGGGAAAAACCCGGTTTTAGCGTCAATTACCCCCTTATATAACGACAAATATTTACCACTTGAGGTATGTATTTATATTATCATTTATGGCTCAATTCCCGGTATTTGCCTAGCCTGCAACCGACCGTTCGGGATTTCCGAGAATATTACCGTTCGTTGAATTAAGATTTCTTGCATTTTGCCTAACCTGCAACGTTCGACCGTTCGGGTATTCCGAGAATATTACCGTTTCTTGCAATGCGCCAGGCAAAGTTCGTAAGAAATTTCCTCAGTCGGCATTTGAATCGCGAGTGAACACCGAGATTTCTTTACCGAAAATGTCAGGTTTAAAGCGAAAAAGTTTAAGCGTGAACGACAAAGTCGCAATAATCAAAGCAGTCGAAAGTGGAAGGGAGAAAGCGGATGTGTGTCGCGAATTTGGGTTAGTTAATTCTACGATTTGTACAATTGTGAAAAATAAGAATAAAATCATGAATACCTTGGTGAAAGGGAAAGAGAAGTCAAAAAAAATTCGATCGTGCGAAAAGGTTGAAATCGACGAAGCGCTTATTACGTGGTTTAAGCAATGTAGACGTGCAAATTTACCCGTTAATGGATCACTGCTTATGCAGAAGGCCGAAGAATTTGGAAGTTTATTTGGAGACAGAAATTTTAAGTGCAGCAATGGGTGGCTGGAGCGTTTCAAACGGAGACATTCAATAACGTTCGGAAAAGTGAGTGGTGAAGCGAAAAGTTTTAATATGACAGAAGCAGAGAATTGGCTAAATGAAGTGTGGCCTAAATTAAGACAAGATTATGAAGACAATGAAATTTACAATGGCGTCGAAACGGGAATTTTTTTATCAACTTCTTCCAGATAAGACTCTGAGGTTTAAAGGCGAAAAATGTGGAGGCGGTAAACTAGCCAAAGAACGGTTAACTGCATTTGTGTGTGCTAATATGACCAGTAAGGAGAAACGTAAAATTTTTGTCATAGGAAAGTCAAAAAAGCCATGCTGCTTCAAAATAAACATAAAAACACTCCCAACAAATTACTGCGTAAACAAAAGAGCATGGATGAGTTCAGAAATCATTGAAAATGAAATTCGAAAATGGGATAAAGAACTTGCGGTTAAAGGTAAAAAAATCGTGCTTTTAGTCGATAATTGCCCAGCACATCCATCATTAGCCTACTTAAAAAATATTAATTTGGTGTTTCTGCCCCCAAATTGCACTAGCATCCTTCAACCAATGGACCAAGGCGTAATAAGAAGCTTAAAATGTTTTTACAGAAAATTTCTTCTCCAGAAAATTATTACGGGTATGGACAAGAACGCTCCATGTGCAGTTTCACTTCTCGACGCGTTGAACTTTTTAGAGAAGGCTTGGCGTAGTATAATCTCTGAGACTATAACAAACTGCTTTAGTCATTCAAGATTAAGGAGTAATTGAGTTTGTGACAACTTAAATGAAGATGACGTTCCGTTATGTGAACTTTAAAAAATGGCAGCAAAATCAGAGTGACGAGAACCAATTTTGTTTCGACGACTTTGCATCCGTGGATAGTTGCCTTATTACGTCGGGAATGCGTTCAGATTCTGATATCATGTAGGACATAAAATGGGGGGATAACGAAAACGATAATGAAATCGAAGAGGAAGTAGATTCATGCGACGAAGCAGAACACGTACCGACAAACGTCACCTCAAATTATTGATAATTTCTTTCATTAGACAAACAAGTTTTTGTTACACATTTTATTATCACATCTTACCCTCTTATTCTACAAGTTTTTTTGTTTGTTCTTACAAAAAGCGAACTTTATAGCTTACACCTAACATCAAAAGGAAATCATTTACTTTACAGCATGCCCGTAAAATAACAGTGTTAGAGGTATACGTGTATGTGCGTACAGTAGATATCTGATAACGACTTCCCCGTTCTTTTTACAACGCCACGACCAACCAAACCAGGCGATAACTTTCGAGACGACCCCGACAACATAACGATTGAATTCCAGCCGGTTTTTACGCGTCCGATATTAGAATAGAAACGTCAATTTTGACGTCCCCGACACATTAACCGATATAACGATGCTATTATAAATTCATTCGCGTCGAGATAACGACACTTTACTAGGGATCAAATGGGCGGCCGGTAAGGGGACAGGTGGGGGGTGGAAGATCTTCACGCGGTGTCGCTAACGCTAATCGTGAGGGTCCCCGCTTCGCATAACGCCGTTGTAATTTTAATATCGGCGGGCGTATGTGCGTTATTGAAATTACGACGATATTATACGATGTAATATATATTGAAAATGTTGCGATAAAAAGGCGATTTATAGGGCAAATGTTAATATTATTGGAGTTTTTGCGATTTATTGTTGTTTTATCAGTCGTTTTATCCGAATACTAAGTTAATGCTTCGTTTTTAACAACCACTTGTGATGTATTTGTGTGTATAGAGTTAGATTTTATGAATTTTTATACTGATCATTTAAAATATGCCAAATACATGTCAAATACAAAGAGATTTGAATATTAATGACATCAATGATAGCTTGGTGTCCTATAATTTCGATATAACAAATGGGCTGAAAAGTCCCGGGCCTAACAAAGAAAACACGGTATTTTTGGTTCAAAATTAGCTTTATTCATCAACGTAATCTCCATTAAGAGCAACGCAATTATTCCAGCGCCGCTCTAACATTTCAATACCACTTTTGTAGAACGATTTATCTTTTGCCTCAAAATAGGCCTCAGTTTCAGCGATAACCTCTTCATTCGTGCGAAATTTCTTACCGGCGAGCATTTTTCGAGGTCTGCGAACAAGCCAGTAGTCGCTGGGAGCCAAATCTGGCGAATACGGTGGATGTGGGAGAAATTCGAAGTTCAATTCATGTAGTTTTGCCATTGTTTTGATTGACTTGTGACACGGTGCGTTGTCTTGATGAAACAAAATTTTTTTCTTTGCCATATGCGGTCGTTTCTTTGCAATTTCGGCTTCAAACGCTCCAATAACGCTATATAATATTCACTGTTGATGGTATTTCTTTTCTCAAGACAGTCGATGAATATTACACCACACACATCCCAAAATACCGAGGCCATAACCTTTCCAGCCGATTGTTGTGCTTTCGGGCGCTTTGGACGAGGTTCACCAGTTGCTGTCCACTCAGATGACGATCGTTTTGATTCCGGAGTGAAGTGATGGATCCGTGTTTCATCCATTGTCACATATCGACGCAAAAATTCCGGTTTGTTACGTTTAAACATGGCCAAACACTGCTCAGAATCATCAACACGTTCTTGTTTTTGGTCAACAGTGAGCAAACGCGGCACCCACTTTGAAGAGAGCTTTCTCATAGTCAAATGCTCATGCAATATAAAGCCAATACGTTCTTTTGATATCATTACGATGTCAGCTAACTCACGCAACTTCACTTTTCGATTATTCAAAACGATTTTGTGGACTTTTTTTATGTTTTCTGGCGTTACCGCCTCATTTGGACGTCCACTGCGTTCTGCATCATCGGTGTCTCTACGACCACGTTTGAAGTCAGCAAACCAACGTTTTATTGTTGTTTCTGATGGAGCGGAGTCCCCATAACACTTTTCAAGCCATTGCTTTGCTTGAACGGTATTTTTTTCCCATCAAGAAACAGTGTAAAATTAAAACACGAAATTGTTTTTGATCCATTGTTTTGAAAATAAGAAAAGTAGCGTGACTCTTAGTACAAGAACTCATAAACTAATGAATATAATGTCATAAATTTTAACAGCTGTCTTTTGAAGGTTAGTACTAACTGAGAGAAAGGTGAATAAAACTAGCGTCATCTATGTGTTAGGCCCGGGACTTTTCAGTCCATGTGTTAGTATCTGAAAGAATTGAGTAATTTTCCGCAAATTTGCTCTGCTTGAGTATGGAGCTATAACCAGCCGTCGCGTTACTGAAATTGCATAGGCGTCTTGCGAATTTAAATCTAACATCTAACAAGATTTAGTCACGTGGAAAAATTTCTCATAATATAAAATAGCTTTAAGCCACGTTCCTCATCTTGTCAATATATCTACGGCTGTAATGGCTGAGGAATCCCCGGATAAGCCTGCTTAAACCCACTAGTGCGTTTTCGAGATTTAATAAAGACATTTTTGGTAGAAACTATAAATTGATTTACTTTTTGGATAACTGTTTCAAATAAATTCAGCTACAAGATGACACGCTGGAGCAAACAGATTACATGATGCAATTGTGGATAAGATTGTAGCAGTAACTTTTTAGCTTTTTCACGTTCGAACCGCCATCCGTAACCCACATTACCGTTAGAGTTGTCGATGAATATATCCCTATTATTTTCTATAGCTTCTATCATGCTTTAAAGTACAAGTCTTTCTTGCATTCGTTATTTCATCTACCGTCACTTATATTTTTTTACCTTTTTGATGTACACGGTAGTCATCAGGAAAGTATTGACTTTACCAGTTTCAAATGATGATGCAATGTTCAACTTTTCTCTTTCTTTAGAAGAAGAACACGGTATTAGTGTGGTATCTTATTTTTATTTTTCGATGCAGCCTCCTCGAAGATCATTACACCTTCTCAAACTGTGATGCAGTCTCTTCAAGTCGTCGGAAAAGTAGTACATTTCGAGGTTCGCAAAATAGTCATCAAACATCTGTAGCGGCGATGATTTACCCATTTGAGGCAAATCTCTTTCCTCTCAGTGATTTTTTCAGGTTTAGAAATAGGAAAACGTCGCTGGGGGCTAGGTCCAGTGAATATGGGATATGAGAGACTAATTCGTAGTACAACTCATTTAATTTGGACACGACAATGCGGCATGAAAGGTCATGGCACCTTTCTGGCCGATGAAATGGTCTTCTTCGGAGCCGATTCGCCCGGAAAAGTTCACTGCATCGATTGTTCCTTGGTCTCCGGTATGTAGTGGTGGATCCGAGTTTCATCCACGGTTACGAAACTCATGAAGAAATCCCATGGATTACGTTGGATCCTGGCCAGACAATCCGAAATGGTCACCCGATTTCGTTTTGCTGTGAGCAAACGCTTTTTCATACCCAAAATTTCGTGTAGGATATGGTCAACGCGTTCTTCTGAGATGCCGCTTGTCTGTGCTATCTGTTTCAGCTTCAATCGGGGATCGGCTAACACGACACCATGAATCTCGTCGACCATTTCATCGTTGGTTGCCGGTTTTTGGCGTTCATTGCGTGGTTCGTCACTTTTGCTTATTGGGCCCCGTTCGAACTCGTTCACTCAGAAGTTGATGGTCGGAAATAACGGAGTACATCCCCCATGAGCTTCTAGCAAAATATTTAGAATTTCCGTGGTTATTCTCCCAGCCATCCAGAAGTGTTATATTTTTATCACTGCACGAAATTCGATTTTATCCTTTTTTGTTACACCAAACCCACTCTTAAACGACAACTATTGACAGTAGACGTCTGAAATTTTGACAGTTGCTATGAAAAGGGTTGCTCTTGCCGACCAATGAATTCACTTCAACTTTCGTGCGCCATCTCTTGCCGATTCCGGAGACATTTCAGGTCGCACAGTCTCTCATTTTCACTTAACCGTTCACAGAAAAGAAAAGAAGCAAAATCTAAAGACCAACGCTCGAATACAAGCGAACCTTGTCTAAAGTAATAGCAAAAATCTAATAGACTAGTCGGAATTGCATTTGCAGTTAGAATGCGAGTATCCTGAGGAGAAAATTCGTCGTACTTTCCTTAAGCAAAGAGGATAAAACGATTAACTCTGGAATGGGATTTTAAATATAACGAAGTCGGCACATCGCGGTGCTCTTGAAGTAATTGTTGCGGCACTTCTTCCTTGGCCGGTTTTAAAAATACATCTCGACAAATTAATTTCTAACTTTACCCCTTGCGGCTTAGTAAGCATGAAACAGACGAAAAAGCTATAGGAGAATTTTAATTTTGCCATTCGTAGTTTAAAATTCCATCAACGTGAGGTGATTTATTTATATTTTAAATGGTCTTCCTGGTGCTCGTAATGTTGGTAATATTTTCGAATCTTTGAATTCCAAACAATTTGCTTAATGTGTACACACCTTTTAGCGTATTCTAGAATAATGGTTGCAATTATTCACGCTATTTGATGGGGAGTTTTGCGGCTAAGTTGTTTGAATTTGGTCTAAAAGAGAGGACATACATGCCGCGAATTTACACATTAAAATTGGTTGTACATTTTCATAAAGTACAAGTTGTTTTCGAAACACCTTGTATTTTACCACCTCACCTTTCAGAGAGCAAGAAGAAGTGGACGGATTAGTTGCTGCTTTGGGGGTGGACATAAGATTGATTTAAAAAATCTGACACTACTTAAAAACGTGAACTCGTATAGAGGATTAGAAGCGTACGAAACGGTATATATGAAAAAGAACGGAAACTTATTGAACAGAGAACCACCCCCAATTGAGTTTGATGGATTTATTACCATAGGCCCTGTTAAAGATACGATTCGTTTTCGGTCCATCCTTTCCCGAAAAAGGCATTAGACCACCGAGTAGATTGTAAATAGTCATATGTTTTAGAAATTTTAGAGGCTACGTAGAAAATAATTTGCATGTGTGATACAGTTTTTACTTTCAGTCGGTAACACGGTTGACAATGAGAGCCCACGTGCTCTCGAAACGCTGCGTTCCGCATAATTAATAAATTTGTGTGAGTGGAGTTTACTGCTATACCTGTGAAATGACGACATAGTTAATGTAAGAAATGTCGAAAATTTAAAGAATAATGTGCGTGTTGTTTGGGAGTGATGGCGAGGAAATGACTACAGTTCTAAACTTGTGGACTCTATGAGAAAAATTATGAGGAGTGACGGAATAGGATGGAGCAAATGTTTCATTATTAATATAATTAATAGACATTATGCATGCCTGATAGATTAACAGCTCAACTTGAAGGCAAAGAGTTGTCTGTCAGACAAGGTTCGTGTGCAAATTTAAACGACTTCTGTGTCACCCTCGCAGTATTACTCCGCAAATATAAACGGGTCATTGTAAAAAGTTGTGTGCGCAATGTTGAATCTGTTATTTTACCGTTAAAATGTTGATAGTGCTGACAATTAGCACCGTAACTATTTTGCCCACATAACCGAGTAGTGGCGTTACCAACGTTTAGCAGTTACTATTTATCAGCGTTTATTTGTAAAATTTTAGAGAAGGTTCTAATTTACGATTGCATCGATTTTTAGATTGTTTGAAATCACCTTGAGTAACAGTAATAATTTTTATTTTGATGTTGGTACCCGTAGTAGTGGTGACATTTTAAGCTCCTTTGTTATTAGAATAGGTTAGGATCTGAAAAGGTAAACATCTTCTGGAATGTAGTATAATAAATATAAAAGAATATTACGAAGAATCTTGATGTTTTTTGTAATAGTAATTAATACCTTGAATTTTACTTTTAATCAAATTATTTGAACCAAATAGCAGTAATAAATTTTATTGTGATGTTGGTATCCGTAGTAGTGCTGACATTTTAAGCTCTTTTCTTAGTAGGAAGGGTTAGGATGAGAAAAAGAAAACATCTTCTCAAATGTAGTGTAATAAATACATATAAAAGAATATTACGAAGACTCTCGATGGTTTTTGAATTCTGTTTCTAATTAAATTATTTGAATCATCTTAATTTGACTGAAGGTGTTGGCGGGATTTAAGATCTTTTGAAGCGTTTAAGCGTATTTTTTGAGAACCTGTTCAAAGTTGGTATCTTTCGCATTGTCAATTATTTCTTTGTTGCCCTCAATCGACACCAGTATTCGCTTCTGGATCTCCCTCCTTTTGCTGTTTGTTTGTAACCTCTGCACTACTCAAGTTTCTTCTATAGAGGCATCTTTAGTGACAACATCCTCTTCTTCCATACAATATCTTTCCTGGATTTTCCTGAATAATGAAGAAGAATCACAGGGTTAAGCACCAACATTTGTCCAAATCCAAATCCAAATTACAAAACAAGTCAAAGAAGAACTCATGCAGTACAAAAGAAGTAATCTAAAATATGTCAAAATGCGTATGCAACTGAAGACATTGGTGACTAGATTGTAAGAAAATTATCCATCATGGTGATACACTTAACATTCTAAAATTAGAGGAGTTTGGTTCTAGCCGGCTAACAGAGCGGACGTACTAACACAGATAAGACTACCGTATACGCGGCTCATCGTGTTTAAAAGTACGTGCGAAAAAAGCAAAGGATGAAGTTGACGAAGCGATCGGGAAATGATATCGAGCTCACGTCGTGTATGCTGGGTTCGTTCGTGAAGAAGAGCTAAGCCGATGCCGGTGAAAGATATTTTGGGAAGCTAGAGTAGATATGTGGTGACGAATTTTAAGAAAATTGGGGATTATCATGACACGGTCCAATTCCGGAAGTACTTCGTTTATTATTTCTTTATTGTCTTTAATGGAAAGCAGTGTTCCGTTTTTAATTTCTTTCCTTTTCCTATTTGTTGGTGACTTCTGCATTGCTCAAGCTTTTTCTATAGAGGAATCTTTAATGACAACATCCTTTCCATCAATATAATATTTTTCCCGAATTTTCGTGAATAATGAAGAAGAATCGCCACCAAAATTTCTCCAAATCGAGGAGGAAAACAAATCACCAAATCTAACACCGCAAATACGTAGCATCATTTGTCCTGAACACGCCTTCACCGAACGCTTTTAGAGATGCTTTAACAGCGTCGATGTACGCTCAGGTGTTCCGTTTAAAAACGATGAGAACGCTAATAAAAAAAACCGCATGCGGACCCGGTCGGTCGTCGTTATTAATGGCGAGGTGGAGCGGTCGTTTAAAACGTCTCGTACCTACCGAGTAAAATAAATTGGCTTTCGAAAAACGCGGATACCGAATTCGGGCAGATGGCGGTACTAAAAGACTTTACGAGAGACGGAGAGGAAAAGGAAGCATGGGACCACTGAAATTTCCTCTAATTCTGTCCATGTAAATGCTTATAAAAGAGGATTTATGAGCGGGGCCCGTAGGATGAAGGAACTATTATGGACGGGACGAGATCCTGGCACTTCCTTTTCGGGTAAATTTCGTCGTAAAAATAATGTGAACTCATGCGGATCGTCGGATGAAAATGCGAAGGAATCTCGACAAGAGAAATCTGCAAACTGTTGCGTAACTAACTTATGCTTCTATATGGGAAGCTGGAATTCCTTCCAAGGGTTCTTGCAGAGATTAATTGGTGACAATACACGATACGGTTTCTTATATTACATTTATTTTAATATTTTTCTGAATGATTTTCTCGAAAAATTGCAATGTGAACCTTCATCATAATACGCAGATGTTATTGATTGTGTTAAGGTGTTGACTTACTTTACCCTTTTTAATAAATGGTGTACTTTGAATGGCATATCTCTAAATATTGGCAAATCGATCAAAGACTTTCCGTTTCTTCAAATCTTTCGTCAAAATTTCGTGAATCATCATCATTTTTGTTTCTTGGATGGCCTGGACTTGGGTTCTTCCAAAGCATCGCGACCATCGCACAAAACGTGGTTCATTTCCAGCGCGCCTCGGCGCTTTCCATTACGGCAATTCGAAATAATTTTTTAAAGATGTCGCTCATCTATATTCGCATGGCGGCAAAGATTAATCCTTAATTTCCGTTCTAAAATTAGGGACGTCATTAATTCCTCGTCAATAAAGACCGGTAATGTCCATTCACTGCCGATCGACGTAAACAGACGACTTAGACGAGTTATAAATTACGCTTTCACCGTCGTATGAGCGTTTTAGGTTAATAGATTCACCCCAAATATTTTTCTTTCGTGTCTCCTAATGACGACCGACAGTTCCCCTTCGCGGCTAATGTCCGTAAACAAAAGGGCGTCGTTGGGCACGCGTTACAGTCTATATCTACGACATTTAAAGGAATGAGTGTGCGTTGATAATATATCTAAAAGTGTAGAGGATACATACGTGTCGTATTGTGTTACATTTTTAATGCCCTGAACTTTCTAGGATTGTGGGAGTTATTTATGAATGTCCAAGCCACCTTTATCGAAATGAATTATGTATGTATTAAAAGCTGGATAATAAAATGCTATCATGTTGGTAGGGTTTAGTAATAGATTGATGGAGATGTATTGGGGAACATCTAGTACAGTGCCGTTGTCAATAGTTAGACTGAGACGTAGTGTTTCATGATCTTTGTTGGATGTGGACGAATATTGCCATCTCTAAAAATTAATTATTCTCCATGTGCTGCACACAAACAGTGGATTGCGGAATTTCTGGACGAAATACGAGAAAAGTCATTAAATAACTCACACCGGAGCAAAAACGGCGATCACCACCGGTCACCATCACCTAGAACATTTTGACACCAATGATATTCAACGGAAA
This sequence comes from Trypoxylus dichotomus, assembly GCA_023509865.1. NCBI lineage: Eukaryota > Metazoa > Arthropoda > Insecta > Coleoptera > Scarabaeidae > Trypoxylus > Trypoxylus dichotomus. The sequence continues at coordinate 91,887,071 of CM042074.1, forward strand.
ACTCATTTTTTTTACACACAATTCTTCATGCAAATTTTTTTTGCAATGAGGTCTGAAATTTTCAATGATGCCTCAAGCCCGCGGTATGTCATATGTCAATCTTCGTGTTAGTGACTGCCGTTTTTTATGTATTTACTCTAGGAGAGCCCCTAAGACTAACCTGCCCATACCAACGAGAAACTGTTGTTACTGATGTAGAGCTCTATTGCCAAAAATCAGATAGACCACTATATTCTTCTAGCAAAACTGAATTCGTTCGGATTTTTAAGACCATTGCGCTCACTCGTACACTCGTACTTGATCAAAAGCGAATTCCAAGTATGCTATAAGAACAACCACGAGGAGAGGTCCAGAAGTTCGTGGAATGGGGGGTATCGAGTGGGGATAGGGGCGCTCGCTTGGTATTAGTATTAGTACATAAGTTAAGTTGCAGCTCTATAGCGTCAGTCGTTTACGAATAGTTGCCTGCTAAACAAGTCAATCCGGAAGAAAACTGAAACTATGGAGGAAATTGAACACCGTGCTGTGATAAAGTTCTTTACAAAGCAAGAAAGAACACTCAAACCATATTGAATGAAATGGAAACCGTTTATGGGGAACAGTGCCCTTGTAAATCAATGATTTATAAGTGGCATGGTCTTTTTAAACATGGTCGGGAGTCGATTGAAGACGACCCCCGCTCAGGACGGCCGGTTGAGGCCACCACATCAGACATCGTCGAAAAAGTGCAAAAATTTGTACTGCAAGATGCCCGTTTGAAGAAAAAACAATTATCTACATTAGTTGGAGTATCAGATACCACCCCTTGGCGTATCCTACATGACCACTTGGGTATGACAAAATTCCAAGATGGGTACCGAGAATGCTCACGCCGCTGCAGAAACAGCAGCGCGTCTGTGCGCCCAAACAATTTTTGGAGCTGTGTGGAGACAAACCTGCACAGATTTTGGAGCGGATTGTTACCGGAGATGAAACATGGATTCATCACTTTGAGCCTGAGTCCAAACAGGAGTCTATGCAATGGTATAAAAAGGAGACACCACCGCCAAAGAAATTCAAAGTGTCAGAATCGGCTGGAAAGTTGATGGCTATTGTTTTTTGGGATTGTGAGGGGATATTATTGATTGATTACAAAGAAAAAGGTAGGAGCATAACCGGAGAATATTACGCAGCGATATTAGAAAAATTAAAGGAGGCCATCAAGGAGAAACGTCGAGGAAAATTGACCAAGGGTGTGTTGCTCTTGCAAGACAATGCGCCGGTTCACAAGAGCAAAGTTGCAATGGCTGTACTGCACAAGCATGGCTTTCAATCAATAGTCCATCCACCCTACAGTCCAGATCTGGCACCTAGTGATTTTTATTTGTTCCCCGATTTAAAAAAAGACTTACGTGGAAGAAAGTTATCCGACGACAATGAGGTAAAGGAGGCAATTTTTGCCCATTTTGAGGCGAAAGATAAAAAATATTGTTATGATGGTTTAAAAAAAATAATTCATAGATCTAATAAACGTATTGTGCTTAAGGGTGACTATATTGAAAAGGAAAAATAGATTTATTGTTTTATTTTATCTAAAACCCTTTCATTCCACGAACTTCTGGATCTCCACTTGTACGTATCATCCAAGCACATCGTTACCTCTGGTATACCGCAGGGATCTAATATTGGACCTCTGATATTCCTGCTCTTCATATACAACATTGTTAGTACTGTTGAATGCGAAACTGTACTGTACTGAACTAGTATTCTTGAATGCACAACGCTAATGTACGTGTTGTTTCAGAGTGGTATCGATTGTGTTTCTAATTGGTGCTAAAGTTAATAGATTGTCCTTAAATATATCTCAGTGCACTACTATGGCATTTACTAAGGAGCAACAAGCTATTATCTACAATTATAACGCTGAAGAAACACCACTGCAAGTATCAGCATCAGTCAAAGATTTGAGGGTGCTCTAAAATATATGGATTTATTTATCGTAATTGTGGAGACTTCCGCAATATACAAGCTCTACCTTCCTTATTCTTCTCTCTTATTCGATCTCGGTGGCGCCCTCTATTGTCCTAATATGCAAAACTTAAAAGATATCCATCGTATTGTCATTTATTTATCGTATAACCTACATATTCCTTCCATCGCCACAACGAAGGTATTTTGTCATTATTATACGCTTTGTCTTTTACGTCTTTGTCTTCATAATTATATGCTGTTACGATTCACCAAAGAACCCTACTCTAGCTTATTTATCTAAAAAGGCTCGATCGATCCACCTATCACGCGAATACATGTGACATACATATGTAGGTACATCGTTAATGATATATGAGTATTGAAGTTACAGCGCTCTTGTTTACCGTTTTATGAATCCGTAGCGGTAACAATGCACGACAATTACAACGCCAATAACAACAAACGAAGGTATATCGTGTATGTAGCTCAGCTTCGACGTTATTACCAGAGCCGCCTCTGTTATTGATATATCGCCCGGTTGAAACGTGGTGGTATTGAGGGCTTCGCTCTGTTAGAATCGCGGAAATATGAACTCCTACGTATGTTCGAACACGCGTTCCATACCGCGGCGTAATAATTGATCGCGTTTTTAATTTGTATTGTATTCGTAAGCGCTCTATAGGAAACGGTTGGAGCTGAATATTGCAACGGTAGAACAACATACGGTGAATGTAACCATGATTATTTTTTTAAAATTATACCTTCTCACATCAGTTTATGGTGACATAAGCTTACTATCAAAAACAAAGTAGTTATGTGAAAATAATCCATCAAATCATTACTGTAAATCCCAAATTATATGGGGGGCGGTAAGGATGCGCCGTAGTCATTTTTAAAAGTGCGTACGCCCACTTACTGAAGTGATAGTATATTTGTCAGTGGCGGATCATAATAATAATAATAATACCCTTTACTGCCCAACAGAAAATAATTCAATTTTTAGGACAATGTGAGAATAATATATCATAGCATAATATAGTAATAATGTACAGTTAATGGAAAATGATCGAATCGAATCATAAACAGAATAATAACTGGGTGACACCAAAAAGTAAGAACAAAATGGGACAACAATGTAAATCCATATAGACACTTTAACAAAAAGGATCCTCAAGTAATTCATTGGCATTTCTAGTCATATGCGTAATGGGTGCTTTAAGCGGAACATTAGTTTTATATGACGGGACCTTAAAATTAGGGAAGGACCTGGTATCGTACCAGCTGAAAATGTTAAGGATGTATATCCATTTTAGTGGGGGCATAGCATGAACGATCAGTTAAATACGAGCGGATCAATTGTGTTACACTTGGAGGAAAACGAAAACTACTTAACATAGATATCATAAGGGAATGATCGATAGTGTTAAATGCCTTACTAAAATCGGTATATAATACACCTACTTGTTGACGTCGTTCCATGGATTCGGCAATATGCTGTGCTAACTCTGCAAGGTTGGTTGCAGTAGACCTTTCTGGAATGAAACCATGTTGTCGCGTAAATAAATAAGATTTGACACTAACGTCTGTAAGACAGAAGAAGTATGAACGATTACCTTTCTTAAACACGGGCGTAATTCTGCTAATCTTCCAAGCGTCAGGAAAGGTAGAGAAACTTACGACCAAGTTAAATATTCTAGCTAGAGGTTTACATAGTACTACATAATAATCACGTAAATGCGGGGAAGACGTGTTCTTCTTAGATGCTTTTAAGATATCGTGCGCACTAAAAGATCCAATCAAAGAACTACCACTAGTGAGATCTCTATCAAGAGACTGGGGCTTCAGTAGTCCTTGTGAACCAGACATAAACACTCTAGAGAATTCATCTGCGAAAGTCTGAACAATGTTGTTGGGATCAACAACAGTGGGGCCGTTCAAAGTGAGACATCCAGGTATTTTTGATGTACAGCCACGTGAGTTTATGTACTGCCAGATTAGCTTTGGATTTTGTTCTATATCTTCTGTAGCTAATTGATTTCACAATGAATCTATATTGTTAAAAAAAATAAGTTTGTATATATTTTACTCCTATACTACTATAAATAATTAATTTATTAAGTGATATATATGTAATTTGCGCCGCCTATGGATTCTTGTAACTTTTTGTAATTACAAAATTTCTTACTACTTCTAATGCTTTACTTACTTCCACCGTTTGCCATCTAACTTGTCGTTTACAATACATACACAAAGAGAAAGTCATTTGAATATTCTAAGCTTTGGAGAAACGATGATGGTCACAAGTACGTCGAAGCAGCTAAAGATCAATACGGGTGTTCAGGTCAGTTGACTAACCCCATAACTTGTATAGCGAGTTGATCGTCGATCTTACTCGGGGGATGTGCGTGACTGATGTCGGTCGGCTGCTCGATCATCCGCGATTACTTGCTTCGTGCGCACAATTTGTGGTTCGTGACATCCACACTTCTTTGCATAGTAGTGGAACTTACATAAGAAATATGAGGTTGGGTTCTTTGATACAAACGTTGCGGAATACAATTCCCACAGTAGCAGTAGGTGCATAAAATCTTTTAAAGAAAGAAGACTGAAATCGCTACTGGATTCAATATACTGTTTTTGTTATTATCGTCATGTTAATCGGTAACAAATTAAAAGACAGATTGAAATATAGCTGAATATATATCTTTTATTACTAATACGATATTCTAGGTAACACAGAGACGTACAGTTGACCGTATTCCAATACCTCGGTGGCAGTGTCACGTTTACCGATAAACGTGATTCGAATTCGCGCATGGATTGCACGTGATCGAAGCAACGAGACGCGAAAGGACAATTGTACATGGAGCTTTATAGCCGGCAATTATTTAAATATGTTTGGTGTAAAATGCAGCGTGTAATAGCCGATTCGCAATCAATCTGTCAGCGCGGCATTCGAATATTAAAAAGGGCTTTAGTTTCCTAACGATTTAAACGTAATATTCGATAAATTTATTTTATACGTTGCATGAATAATGGCTTCTCCCTTATCGGCTGACAAATCGATGTTAGGAAAAGGGCAAACGTACGCAATTGTTTACCTTCGATTTTGATAACATTTTTGCAGGAATATAGGGCAGTAAAAAGTATTAAAAACTACTAGAATAAGACGTCGAATGTCTGTATATTCTACAGAATGAATTTCGTTTGTTTTATTTACTTATTCCTCTTCGAAATTCTACGTGTGATTGATTTTGGCAAATATTTATATTAATTATTATATAAGAAAAGCAAAAAAAAAAAAAATTAATTAGAGACACAAATTTTAAGTGCAGCATTGGGTGGCTGGAGCGTTTCGAACGGAGACATTCAATAACGTTCGGAAAAGTGAGCGGTGAAGCGAAAAGAGTTAATATGACAGAAGCAGAGATGTGGCTAAATGAAGTGTGGCCTAAATTAAGACAAGATTATGAAGACAATGAAATTTACAATGGCGACGAAACGGAATTTTTTTATCAACTTCTTCCAGATAAGATTCTGAGGCATAAGGCGAAAAATATGTAGGCGGTAAACTAGCCAAAGAACGGTTAACTGCATTTGTGTGTGCTAATATGACCAGTAAGGAGAAACGTAAAATTCTTGTCATAGGAAAGTCAAAATAGACATAAAAACACTCCTAACAAATTACTGCGTAAACAAAAGATGGATGACTTCAGAAATCTTTGAAAATAAAATTCAAAAATGGGATAAAGAACTTGTGGTTAAAGGTAAAAAAATCTTGCTTTTAGTCGATAACTGCCCAGCACATCCATCATTAACCCACTTAAAAAATATTAATTTGGTGTTTCTGCCCCCAAATTGCACTAGCATCGTTGAACCAATGGACCAAGGCGTAATAAGAAGCTTAGAATGTTTTTAGAGAAAATTTCTTCTGCAGAAAATTATTACGGGAATGGACAAGAACGCACCATGTGCAGTTTCACTTCTCGACGCGTTGGACTTTTTAGAGAAAGCTTGGCGTAGTATAACCTCTGAGACTATAACAAACTGCTTTAGTCATTCAAGATTAAGGAGTAATCGAGTTTGTGGCAACTTAAATGAAGATGACGTTCCGTTATGTGAACTTATTAAAAAATGGCAGCAAAATCAGAGTGACGAAAACCAATTTTGTTTCGACGACTTTGCATCCGTGGATAGTTACCTTATTACGTCGGGAATGCGTTCAGATTCTGATATCGTGGAGGACACAAAACAGCGGGATAACGAAAACGATAATGAAATCGAAGAGAAAGAAGAATCATGCGACGAAGCAGAACACGTACCCACAAACGAAGAAGCCCTAAGTGCCATAACACTTTTAAAAACTTATTATAGACAGCGAGAAACGTCACCTCAAATTATTGATAAAGTGAGAGAATTAGAAATGGCAATTCTTGCATGTAAACATGGAACTTGTAAAGAGTCCGCCTATAGCGTCACCTTGTTAGAGCGTCAAAAAATTCGCAATCCCGTGATTGTCGTTATAACCGGGTTCTACTGTATATAAGTCAATTGCGAGATTCTTATACTGAATGAGCGTATAGTTAAAAGTAAGTTGTGAAGTGGAGACGTGTTACTACGTAATATATCTGCAAACCACATTAAAAATACACTCTCAAAGAATTACCATATGCCCACATAAATGTACTAAATATGTATAGCTTACATACGTCATCCATACATATGTAACGCGGGCTTTGAACAGGGTATCTAGCTACTGAATAGCGTTACCAACACGAACAGCAACACAATGAATCCGCCCCCGCAACAGATAGTAGAAGAACCGGGAAAGCGGAGAATGAGGTGTCGCTGTTTCGCACATGTGTTATGCATCCCACTTAGACGTGCGAAGTCTCGTACGGCAGTGAGTTAGATGCGGAATTCGTGACGTGAAAGTCTCGAAAAGTTGAACAGTTAAGCGCCGGAGTCTTCCCTTTATGCGTGGCTTTCCGGAAGAGTTCCGAGATGTCGTCGCGGCAAAGGCATTACGAGAGATATTACATAAACTTTCGTTCTTAGAATGGAGAATCTTATTGTAAAGTTGGTACGTTAAAGCGCGCTGAAAATGGTTCTTGTACGAATATGCAAATTGTAATGAAATGTTTAACTGAATATTAAATATTAAGTAATGATTATTACTTCGGGGATTTTTTACGCGGGCTAATACCATTTCATTATGGAATCTAATAATATTCCAAAATTCCCTTTCGTTCTTATTATGTAAAAAATCCTTTTCCTTTCAAAAAAAAAAGAGTCCCTTAAACAACAGGAGAAGAAAATAATGAAATTATCCTATCATATACCGCACTTAGCGAAGATCACATCCAAGGCCTTTTGACTTCCATCTCTGAAAACGCATAGGAGCTGTTTTCGTTGTCATGACGACCCTACTGTAGTCATTTGTCATCAACATCCGGATCTAGTAGCGGTTTACGAGCGTGATCTGGGCTCGACACGCAGAACAACTGAGGAATACCGTCGGTATAACATTTCTGAGCATGAACTGAGTTTGTACTCTCCGTATTTACACGTATTTTTCTACGTATTTGCAGTATGACGGCAGAGAATTTACCCAGCCAAACGAAATCGTGGATGCCTTTTCCAGTGTCTTTGCGAGTGTGTGTAAACCTAGTGTTCAAAATGTATCTTTCAACTCTTTTCTCAATTATAATAATTTTTGTGTTCATGCCTTCTCTGAATTGGATGTGGAGAACAGTATCAGTAGACTTAAATCTAATATGACAACTGGAGATGATGGAATACCGAGCTTCTTTGTACGTGATTGTGCTCCTGTTCTGTCCTATCCACTGTCAACTATATTCCACCTAGCGATAAGCACGTCAACTTTTCCAAAGGTTTGGAAAATTAGCAGAATTACCCCCGTATTTAAGAAAGGAAACCGATCTAACATTGCTGATTATAGGCCTAGAAGTATACTGCCCAATTTCGCTAAGGTATTTGAACATTTGCTTTATAAAGAAATATCTACCTGCATAACTTCTTTCATATCTGAGCATCAGCACGGTTTTGTTGCAGGTAGGTCGACGATCACTAATTTAGCATGCATTGGCCAATATCTTAGTGAAGCGCTTGATAAGCGAAAGCAGGTGGATGTTATTTACGTAGATTTTTCTAAAGCTTTCGACTGCATTAACCACGAGATGCTACTACAAAAAATGGACAAATTTGGTTTTGGTGTGGGTTTCCTGACGTTGATTGAGTCTTACCTTACTGAAAGGAAGTGTTATGTCTGCTACAATGGTTATTCCTCTACGCCGTTTTCTCCAACATCAGGTGTTCCTCAAGGTTCAAATCTTGGACCACTTCTCTTTAATTTTTATATAAATGATTTACTATCTCTGTTTACGTGTCACGTCTTAGCATACGCAGATGACGTAAAGATATTTAATACTGTTGGTAGCATTTTCGATTGTAAACATTTACAAGACAATCTTCTTCGCATTAATACTTGGAGCAAGGTCAATTATCTCCCTCTGAACATCAACAAGTGTACTGTGGTTTCCTACAATAACACTCACACTACTTTATACTATAACTACCAAATTAATGATGCAGCCATACCACGCAATATCAAAACTTTGGATCTTGGTGTTTTGTTTGATAATAGACTGTCATTTACGGAACATATTTCGTCCATGTGTTCATCTGCTTCCAAAACTCTCGGTTTTGTCATGCGTTCTTGCAGGCATTTCTCAGACTTAGGTGTAATGAAACGTTTACATTATGCCTACGTTCGTTCTAAGCTTGAATACGCCTCCATTGTTTGGTATCCCCGTTATTTACACCAAGAGCTTATGATCGAACGCGTTCAAAAGAAATTTCTAAAGTATCTCTCCTTTCGAATGGACAACGTGTATCCTGCAAGAGGTATCGAGTATTATAACTTACTTGTTGAGCATGGTTTTCTATCCCTTGCTGACCGCCGCGAGCGTAATAGTGTGGAGTTTCTTTGCAGGATCCTGAAAAATACTATCGACTCGCCAGCCCTTCTAGCGCAAATAAACTTTACCGTACCTACTCATCATACTCGCTACTATAATATATTTCAAGTACCTAGAGCTAATACCAACATTTTGCTTAAGGCACCTCTCAGTCACATGGTGAGGAACGCAAACAAACGGGATCTGGAGTCATTTTTGTGAGTCTTTCTTTTTTTTGTTTCATTATTATATACATTTTCAGCATGTTATTATTGTAGGCAACACGATTTTAATTATTTTATTTTAAATAAGAATTGTATTGTAATTTGTTGGCCCTTGGGCTGTTGGGCAATAAAGGATTATTATTATTATTATTATTATTTGCGAGAATTCCGCATAGTATTGTGAGGAAATGTAATAAGACGGATGAACCCTAAAATTATAAGTTACTACCGAGCGAATGCCTTTATATAAGGCAAACGTATAATTATTAACTGTGCCATACAAATTTCACATGTACTTCAGCATCAAAGGCTTTGTTATGCGTTACTGCAAATTCTACTGCAACACATTACTTTTAAAAGAGCTGTATTTTACCCTTGTCAGCAAGTTAGCAAGTTGGATTATGCCACTCAAATTTTATTATCACGTTACTTATATTTGCAGCTGAATCTTAAAAAGGTACAGGGACATTACACACTTCATCATTTGAAATGTATTACGAGGGCGGCCTGAAATGTTTCCGGAATCGGCAAGAGATGGCGTTCGAAGGTTGAAATAGATTTATTGGTCGAAAAACCCTTTTTATGGCAACTGTCAAAATTTCAGACGTTTACTGTCAATAATTGTTGTTTAAGAGTGTAAAAATGTTTTTCGGGTTTTGTCGTGTATTACAGCAAGGTATTATGATGATTGCAATTATCATTACTAAGATCCACCATCGAGACCTCGTATACGTATATGGATATCGGAAAAAGCTCCTCCTCGATCTCACGCGTATGAGAGACGAAATTTAATTAAGGGCGTCTTCATTAAGACGCGCATTCTACGATGGGGACGTCGGCAACGGTGCCAGGCATCAGGCATCAGGCAAGGAAGCTTGGGTGTCCCCGGGAGATTCTAGACGGGCCGATTTCTCCCACATACTGCGGTCGACGGTCGGCAAACTAATTACCGTTTGTCGGGTCGAGTTTAAGTACGTTCTACGGTACGAACATTTCTTCCCGTCGAAGCTGGAAATGTAATTTCTAATCTCCACACTTGCGGCTACCGGAATAATTGCCGAAAATCGTATTCGACGAGAAAATGGAATGAACGCGGAAATCTGAGCGGAATTGGAAGCGATTGAAGTTCTGCGATCGATTTTGGATTCTTTCCGGTAAATTCTGTTCGCTGTTTCCGGAATCGACAAGAAAAACAGGGTATTTTTTTTAATTTCTCAAATAATTAGCAATGTCATCTATTGAGCAAAAATGAATGTCGAACTCTAGAAGTGTTATAACACTGAAAGAAATTTCGATTTTATCCGTTTTTGCAAAACCGCCTGACTTGCTACACAAAACGCATTCTTAAACAATAGGCTTTCACGACCGCCGTGAATACACGACAAACCCCGAAAAACATTTTTACACTCTTAAACAACAATTATTGACAGTAAACGTCTGAAATTTTGACAGTTGCCATAAAAAGGGTTTCCCTTTTCGACCAATAAATCTATTTCAACCTTCGAACGCCATCTCTTGCCGATTCCGGAAACATTTCAGGCCGCCCTCGTAATACATTTCAAATGATGAAGTGTGTAATGTCCCTGTACCTTTTTAAGATTCAGCTGCAAATATAAGTAACGTGATAATAAAATTTGAGTGGCATAATCCAACTTGCTAACTTGCTGACAAGGGTAAAATATAGCTCTTAAAAATAATGTGTTGCAGTAGAATTTGCAGTAACGCATAACAAAGCCTTTGATGCTGAAGCACAGGTGAAATTTGTATGGCACAGTTAATAATTATACGTTTGCCTTATATAAAGGCATTCGCTCGGTAGTAACTTATAATTTTAGGGTTCGTCCGTCTTATTACATTTCCTCACAATACTATGCGAAATTCTCGTAAATACGGAGAGTACAAACTCAGTTCATGTTCAGAAATGTTATACTGACGCTATTCCTCAGTTGTTCTGCGTGTCGAGCCCAGATCACGCTCGTAAACCGCTACTAGATCCGGATGTTGATGACAAATGACTACAGTAGGGTCGTCATGAAAACGAAAACAGCTCCTATGTGTTTTCAGAGATGGAAGCCAAAAGGCCTTGGATGTGATCTTCGCTAAGTGCGGTATATGATAGGATAATTTCATTATTTTCTTCTCCTGTTGTTTAAGGGACTCTTTTTTTTTTTTGAAAGGAAAGGGATTTTTTACATAATAAGAACGAAAGGGAATTTTGGAATATTATTAGATTCCATAATGAAATGGTATTAGCCAGCGTAAAAAATATATCCTCGAAGTAATAATAATTAAACATTTCATTACAATTCGCATATTCGTACAAGAACCATTTTCAGCGCGCTTCATCAGATGCACGTCGACTTACGCATGCGAGTCGGGAAGAATTGTTTTTTCGTTGGAGCTAAGTGTTTTTTTCTGTGGTTGATGTTAACGTAAACGCACAATTTTTCATCGTCAGTAATAATATGGAACTCAAACGATCGATGATTATTATTGACAACTTAGCAAAACTGATGGTACTTGTCCTAGATGCGATGTTAATTATGCGAGTCCGCCGACGAGACGAGGCTTTCTATCTTTATCGGATCGAAATTTAGGAGGGAATTTAACAGCCGTTTTCTACTGAAACTGATTAACCACACTATTGATGCTCCGTCCCTTCCTTCCAGAATTAATTTTGCGGTACCCTAGTACGTTAGGAGGTTCTTCCCTACTTTCGAGGTTTCGTTATATTATTGGAATTCCTTTCCCTATTGGATAGTTATCTTATCTTTGCGAGGGATTTTAACATCCCTATTTTAGATTGTACTGATTTTACCTCATCAAGAATGAATAATTTTGTTACTTGACTTGATGCTCAGTAGATGAATTACGTAAAAAATTGTAATAGTAGATGCTTAGATCTGATTTTTTACTCTGGGGTTTTGAAGTGTGATTTTTAACGGTTTGATGTTTTGCTGGTAGCTGAGGATGAGCATCATCGGGCTCTTGTACTTGATGTTGCTTGTACCTCGTTAGTAGAAAAATATTTTAAGGTGTCTAACGTCGTGAGCTATAATTTCAGAGGTGTCGATCTGGTGTACGTCTATGAACTGTTACTAAACACACAATAGGATTCTAGGGACTGTTCTAAAGACAATACATAGGAAGAATGTATTTCCACTATAGTTCTCTAATGAAATACACAGATAATAATAAATTTAAGGAATACAGAAAATATGTAATACAGATTATTAACACCTTTGATTCGCATTTCGCGGCGACCATGTCTAACGCGAACGTTACTACTAACCATCTCAATAAGAATACCTTGGGTTTCGATACATTAAAGAATTTAGTGAGGAAGATGTCTTACAAGCTCTGTGAAGGTGCACCCATGGGATCTATGATCTCCGAGAAAAAGGAAACACAAAGTATACATGTATATATATAAATAACACATGGGCTGAAAAGTCCCGGGCCTAACAAAGAAAACACGATTTTTTTTGGTTCAAAATTAGCTTTATTCATCAACGTAATCTCCATCAAGAGCAACGCATTCATTCCAGCCCCGCTCTAACATTTCAATACCACTTTTGCAGAAAGATTTATCTTTTGCCTCAAAATAGACCTCAGTTTCAGCGAACACCTCTTCATTCGTGCGAAATTTCTTACCGGCGAGCATTTCTTTGAGGTCTGCGAACAGCCACTAGTCGCTGGGAGCCAAATCTGTCGAATACGGTGGATGTGGGAGCAATTCGAAGTTCAATTCATGTAGTTTTGCCATTGTCTTGATTGACTTGTGACACGGTGCGTTGTCTTGACGAAACAAAATTCTTTTCTTTGCCATATGCGGTCGTTTCTTTGCAATTTCGGCCTTCAAACGCCCCAATAACGCTATATAACATTCACTGTTGATGGTATTTTCTTTCTCAAGATAGTCGATGAATATTACACCACGCACATCCCAAAATACCGAGGCCATAACCTTTCCAGCCGATTGTTGTGCTTTCGGGCGCTTTGGACGAGGTTCACCAGTTGCTGTCCACTCAGATGACGATCGTTTTGATTCCGGAGTGAAGTGATGGATCCATGTTTCATTCATTGTCACATATCGAGGCAAAAATTCCGGTTTGTTACGTTTAAACATGGCCAAACACTGCTCAGAATCATCAACACGTTCTTGTTTTTGTCAACAGTGAGCAAACGCGGCACCCACTTTGAACAGAGCTTTCTCATAGTCAAATGCTCATGCAATATAAAGCCAATACGTTCTTCTGATATCCTTACGATGTCAGCTAACTCACGCAACTTCACTTTTCGCTCATTTAAAACGATTTGGTGGATTCTTTTGATGTTTTCTGGTGTTACCGCCTCATTTGGACGTCAACTGCGTTCTGCATCATCGGTGTCTCTACGACCACGTTTGAAATCAGCAAATCAACGTTTTATTGTTGTTTCTGATGGATCGGAGTCCCGATAACACTTTTCAAGCCATTGCTTCGCTTGAACGGTATTTTTTTCCCATCAAGAAGCAGTGTAAAATTAAAACACGAAATTGTTTTTGATCCATTGTTTTGAAAATAACAAAAGTAGCGTGACTCTTAGCGCAATAACTCACAAACTAATGAATAGAATATCATGAAATTTTAATAGCTGTCTTTTGAAGGTTAGTACTGACTGAGAGAAAGGTGACTGCAATAAAACTAGCGTCATCTATGTGTTAGGCCCGGGACTTTTCAGCCCATGTGTTATATGAGCGGCCCAATGGGGTTATAACCTATTTTAGCTTGTCATAACCGCAGGAGCCTTAAGGTGTAGGAAAGTGTATGCAAAGTGTTCCATTGTCAACTTGTGTCTTCGAAACAGTCACCCGATTTCGTTTTTGCTGCGGTGTGAGTAAACGCGGTACCCATCTCGCTGAAAGCTTTTTCATACCAAAAATTTCGTGTAGGATACGGCCAACGCAGAGACAACAGGCAACTTCTGAGATACCTATTGTCTCTGCTACCTCTTCCAGCTTCAATCAGCGATCGGCAAACACATCATGAATCTTGTCGACCATTTCATTGTTGGTAGCGGTTTTTTGGGCGTCCACTGCGTAGTCCGTCAGTTGTGCTTGCGCGGCCACTTTTGAATTTTCTAGTAAAATATTTCGAATTTACGTGGCCGTTTTACCAAACCGTACCTTCCAGTCTTTCAAGTTTCATCGAAATCTGAATTTTCGTGTCGTCGGTGTTTTCTGGTTAGCTGATTATTGAGCTGAAATAGTGCAAGCAAAATATAAACCTTTCTCCTAGCCGCCTATGATAACCCTACGCAACATAATCCCTTAAACAGCAACATAATATTCAAACTGCACATCGTCGGCTGCTATTTTTACTTCGCATTTTATCTTATAAAACATCTGCGACTCGCGCTCGAACCAACCGCGCTTCTCCTTAAATATCGTAAATTTTTGATATCATCGAAGTGAGCCGGTAATTGCCGCAAGCGTCGCGTAACCCCGACGACGACGCCCTCTACATGCAGCGTACGTAACCTCCGATCGACCGGCTCTTCGCATATTTCATATACATTATAATGTCGCCGTCGGAACGGTACCGAACCGCCGCATTCATAACGTCATACCACCGTTACCATCACGATCGGGTCGGCTCCGGTCTCGGATGGTATGCCCGCAATGCATGCTAAAGCCTTAATTTCGAGTCGATGATGAGGCTGAAGGGACCGGTTTCGGGCGAAGAGGTACCGGGAACCGGCGGTGCTTTCCAACTTTTGTGTTCGGCATCTAACGGGCGCTTAATTTACTTGCGGAAAGTTCCAGCGGACGTCCATCGCAACCACGATCGGTTAATATACCTCGGAGCGTTGTATTAACGCGGATGGGAAGGTATTTTATGTCTTCTCAGTTTAGTGGGTTCACTTGCCGAATAGTTAACGAAGTCCTATTCGATTAGTACGATAGACTTTTCGAAATTTTTGTGTAGGTTGAAGGGGGAACAAGATTTACGCGGATTTAAGTTGATCCTGAAAACTTGTAAGTTGTAACGGTTCGTGGATTCTGCTGTCATTAGCAAAGAAAGGTTTCTGGCTGTCAAATTCAGATTTTAATCAAACTTGGAAAGTAAGTAGAGAATGTTAAGACTTGAAAATAATTTTTTTGAAATTCATTCTGCAGAGGTGAAACATGACAAATGTTGACCTTATCGAAAAGTCTTTCAGGACACATGAATGTTGTATATACAGGGTGTTGCATTTCAGCGCCGCCCTCTTATCCTGAACGACTTCGATAAGGTACAATATTTGTATATAAATTTTTGTTCTATCTATTTCCGTTTAAGAATTAATTCAAGAAAATGAAGATCTGTGAATTTTTACTCGTTCAGAGTAAATTTCAGCACAAACAAATTGTTTTCGTTTTCAAGTCTCATCGTACCTACCAAGTTTGATTAAGATCTGAATTCGGCATCCGGGAACCTTTCCTTGTAAGAATGTTTCGCGCTCTGAATGGTACTGTGTGAGACAGTACCTTATGATAATGGTAAGCGGTCGTGAAAGCCTGAGAAACTATTTAACGTTTTGCTGAATTTTATATGTTTTGTAAAGATCACTTTCATAGCTGTTTCCAATAGCTGTCATATTACCAGCGACCCTAGGTGCGAACCACACCGATTGCAAAGTTTTAAATCACCAGTTTGACCTTTTTTTTTTCATCAAATTTCAGTATTTGCACATTTCCCTGCTCGTCAACTGTTTTTACCATGTTACGCTAGCACGGAACTATCGATGAATCTTCGGCAAATACTACCAAAGCTGTTTCACGATTTTGCCATGAAAAAGAGAAACCCTTCGGGCGTGTCGGTCGTCAGCTGGAAATAACAAAACACTAGTTGCCTAATTAGGGCGACATTTGCGTGACATTAATGCGTTAGTGGCGTAGGTTCAGGCGAGTAAGGCGAAAAAATATATTTCGTGATGTTTTGTGTTCTTCCGAAGCGTTGTATATGGGTATACGAGGCTTGTTCGAGAACTAAGTAGCGTTTCGTTCTACAGTCATCGCAGAGCTATTGTCGTAGTTCTTCGCATGCACACTTATCTCTTTGGTACAGAGTCTTTCCGATGATATGATTACAGTTGGGTGGTGTTGTGTTTACATTTGTTAGTGATTATTCAAGATATTTAAGACAATTTTTAAATCAGCCGAGTGTGAAGTGGATTCTGTAATATGGTTTTTGAACGCAATAATATAATATTAAGCCAACTCAAATTCTTTGTCGACTTATAGAGATTATTGGTCAAAACGCAATGATAGCTGGAATGGTGAAAAAGTGGGTTAGACAATGTAATGATGGATTAACCAATGTTCATGACCAAGCACGGAGTGGAGGGTTTTCTGTTTTCAATGATGGTTTGGTTAAAAAAAGGTTAATGGGAAAATTCGTGGTCCACAATAAGAATGCTTGGTAATAAGTCTCCACAAATTTAAAAAAACTGTTTTGCATAAGGTTATCACAAATCGTCATTGGCAGTATCCTTCTATGAATAGGGTATAGAAAAAATGCTTTGTCGCTATGAGAAATGTCTGAGAAATGGTGGCAACTATATAAAACAATAATTTAAGAAGTGTTCTTTCATGTGTGAAATAAATTTTGTTTTGGATTAAGTGCTTTTATGACGTTACCTGCTACGGTACTAACTTTCGGGATAAGCCTCGTATATACATACGTGTATGCCTCTTTAAAAGGTTATAATTTATAATGGTGAAATTCGGACGAACTCCATCTTAAATGGGAGGATTAAGAGATCGTTATTGTTGGTAAAAGTTTGTTAATTCGAAAAGAAAATACTTGGGGTTAGTTATCAAAACAGTAATGTTTACTGTGGCTTGTATAATCATCGAGGAGATACTGAGAAAAGATGTAGAAATAGATACGCAGGCTTCGGCGGTCACAATCAGTAATGAACGTACTGTTTTACGGAATTGGAGCGTTAAAGTAAGAGGAAAAGGAAGTAAAAAAGGAAAGAAAAAAGTTATAAAAGTGAAAGATGAAAAAAGAAAAGGGTGAAAAAGAGTAAGTGAAAAAAAGAGGAAAAAAAAGTGGAAGGTGAAAACCAAAAAAGGTGAAAAAAGAGAATAAGAGAAAAAATAAACGAGAATAGTGGGACCTCGACAATTTGCCTCCGTCGCAGGAGCCTTCTTCAGGAGAAAATCACGACGGTGGAAAGAAAAGGTGAAAGGTGAAAAATGAAAAAAGGTGAAAGGTGAAAAAAAGTGAAAAAGGAGAATAAGAGAAGAAAAGGGCAAAGGGGGTTAGAAAAAGGAAAAAGAAAAGAGAATGGAGGGATCTCGACGTTTCGCCGTTGCGATGTTCATAACCTCCTCCGTGTTTAGAACTTTTGAACACAAAACTTGCTCACGGATAATGGAATGGAATAAGAAAAACGAAGGGAAACCGTCATTAGCTCGACACAATGCAACAAAACCATTTTTGTCTCCAGTCATGGTTGGTACTCCAATTGTAATGTACCCTAGTTTATAGATTGGTAGCTTGTAGCTTGTCACATAATTTAAGAAGGCTATATCTTCGCCACGAGATTTTCTTTTCAGAGGAATCATTGTTTTCTTCTTTAGTCAATATGTCACTAAATACGATTCGAATAAAAATACGGAGCTGAACAGTATCTGTCAAATCGGTGGATTCATCGAACCGCAAAGAAATGTATGTACATTCCATGATGTTAGATTTCAGTTTATCTGCTATGTGATGGCTTATGACTTCAATACACCTTGCGACTGTCGGACGAGATAACTGAAGTTCTTTAACACCAGACAAGATCTCTATTTTATTTTTAAATCCTCCAGATAAAACCTCCGCTTCAAAAAATGCTTTCTGTACAACCATTCCGTCTTCAAAGGGTTTCTCGTGTTTCTCCAATATATAAGAAATTTTAGATAATGCGATCGTTGCAGCTTTTGATTGTTATTTTTTTAATACAAGTTGCCAAATCATGAACTTTTCGTTTTCTTAATTCACTCTTTGGTGGGAAATCGTTTTTATAGTTTTTATGAATGGGTTTATCCAGACACAACAAGAATACTAGAAAACAGACTCCGAGAGAAACTGGAAACAACACTAGAAGATACTCAACATGGATTTAGAAAAGGAAGAAGCACCCAGGACTTAATATTTGTAATCAGACAATTAGGAGAAAAACTAATAGGGAAAGGAAAGGAAATACATATATGTTTTATAGATCTTAAAAAAGCTTTTGATAGGATAAGAAGAGAAGATGTATGGCAGAGCTTGGAAAGGAGAGGTTTAGAGAAAGGAATGATAGAGATGATTAAGGCATTGTATAAAAGCAATAAGAATAGGGTGAGAACTTCCAATGCAGTATCAGCTGAATTCGAATCGCAAATTGAATTAAAACAGGGATGCGTATTGAGCCCATTGTTATTCTCTATATTAATAGACGACGCTGTTAAAAAAGCTAAACAAAAAGGAAAAAATGTGAAAGTAGGAAACTGGAAAATGAATGCAATTAACGTACAGGAACTAATGTTTGCAGATGATGTGGTACTGATAGCACACTCGGAAGAGACATTATAGCAAAACTTGAAGATATACCAAGAAGAACTAACAAAGATAAACATGGAGATAAACACGAGGAAAACAAACAGAATGATAATAGCAGCAGAAGAAAGAAAACATTAACATATGGTAGTGAGTCATGGATAACCACGAATAGAATCAAAAGCAGAGTTACGGCCATGGAAATGAGATTCCTAAGAAGAATAGAAGGAGTAACTAGAAGAGACAGAATCAGAAACACTGGATATCAAACCAGTAGAAGTGGTCATAGAAGAGAGACAACTGGGATGGCTTGGACATCTACACAGAATGGAGAAAGATCGAATCACAAAGAGGATATTTGAAGCCAAAACAGAGGGCAAAAACAGAAACACCTGGAAGGAGCAGGTGTATAGAACATTGGAAAAGAGAAGTATGGGATGGATTGAAGCCAAACAACTGGCTCGGAACAGGAACCTCCAACACCGCAAGGTATAATGGACATACGATTAAAAAAAAAATTAATGGGTTTATACTGCCTTTTCAAGTTGGTTATTGCAACTGATGGTCAGCAAATGAGACAAATGCAAACAAAATGAAAATTGCTCCTCCCAATCGTTATTAAAATCATGCGTTTTACTTCTTTTTGGACGGATAAGATAATGCCACACAGAACTTAAATGTGAATCATGTTATTAACCAATATTTCCCAAGACTATTCAAAAAGCTCTCACCATCAACCGTTTGAGTACCCCTGCAGTAAAGGAATAAGCAAACAAATTGTATGAATAACTTCGTGTGATATTCTATCGGATAAAGCAATAAAATGACCATCACCAACAGAACGATTAGCAAAAGAAAATTTCCTATCACATTTCCCAACAGTGTATGAAGAGGTCTGTGGATTTAAAAGTAGCAAGCTTTATAGTTCGATGATCCTACCAGTTATTATAATTTTCAGTAATTATTAATGTGTATTGTATTATATCGCACAAAATTTTGTGTACCGTGAAAACTTAAAAGATCTAGAGATGCTAACATTCTGCTTTTATCTCATTTTTCCCTCTATAATTTACGTGCCCTCGCAACGAGCTCCATTTTTAATTTCGACCGAAGCCATTATATTAATGCCAACACGGGCAAGCTTTGACTCAACACACACTAATCCTATTAGACCTAAATTATGTAAATATTATGCATTAATTATGTACGAATTAATACGACGAGCGGTTCCGGTCGGCCATCTCGTAAAATCCTCCGCTGTTCCGGTCCCGGGGATCCCCAGAATTCCGAAAATCAATTCGGACCTTCCAGGAACCTTCTCGTAACAGGAGGTGGATCGCGACGGCATTAATTTCAGTGCGTGTGTGCAACGTTATTTCGTGTATATCGGGGAAAATAAAAAGGTAAAACGAGGCGGATTAGAGCGCGTTGTATTTAGAAAATTTGTGTAAATAACATTCTTAAAAATTTACGCCGGTTTTATCGGTAGCCATATATTTTATCGCATCTCTTTCTTTCGTATCAGTCCCTTCCTTTCATTACGGCAGTGGTTTTAATTGAAAGCCATTTAGGGCCTTGGCTTAGGGTCGACCTTTCTTTCAGAGCTCTCGTCTCGTCTCCTTCGCAAACACTTACAATGGATCCCATTTCGTACCTCTCTCTCTTACTTTAATTTAGTTTTATATTGCGATGCCGTCGGTGCTGGGGTTGTTGGCGGTAGCATGGGTGAAACCACGAGCTGCTCCTAAGGGAAAACGAAAAAGGCTTGGAATGTACAGGTCGAGGGAAAAGTGTAATGTACGCTTGCTATTAGGGAGTGAGGTAGAGTTCGTTACGAATACAATTCCAACCTATAGACGTTTTATAAATTTTCAAAAATCCTGTACTAAGATATCATAAAAAATTTAAAATACTGAATGCATTTTAGACTCAATATCTCACAGTATCCCACCTAAGAAGTATCGCTCATGATCGGTGTATGCCTGATATGTAGTCTAGGCAAAGTGGGGCAAGTTACAGTGCGGAGAACAACGTGGAGGAGTCGAGCGGCGATGTGGATGCAGGAATATTTACAATAATAATAAATGCGCTCATCTTAGACTTGGTTCAAAGTTCTAGTCATCAAAATCTTCAGATATATACGTATATTGACATGTTTCAGATGACTTCGATTTTTTGGAAAACATGTAAGGGGTACCCCTTTGAAAATTCGTGTTCCCAACCGTTTGACAAAATCTCTACATCGAACCGGGTGAACATATTGCTATAGTATTGCCCCGTGATCGTCCTTCTCTTCTAGATAGATAGTCGATGAGGACCACACCTCGGCAATCCCAAAAAATGGTCGCCATGACCTTTCCGGACGATGCTTTAGCAGTGTTGCCAACAACCGTATTAAAACTTTCTCTACGTCTCCAAAAAATAGGAGACCTTTTTTTTTGGGATTGCCCTCGTATAACAGTGTTTTATACCTTTTAGGTGGCGTTCACACTTTGACTTGCTGGTATACCTCAAATATAGCGCTCCACGTTTGCTACCGCACGGCACTGAAACTTGCTCCTCTTTTCCGAGACTATACATAACACGTTTCCGCTCATTTCTCTCGTTTCTTGACGAACTCAAGCGTTGCTCCGTTCCGCAATGTTCTGTTATATTACGTATTCCGTATTAAACCGAAAATGGTTTGCCGAGGTGGTCTTGAAACAGTGGTGGTGTCTGCGTTAGACGGTTCATTAAAGAAAAAGGGAAACGTTTCTTTGGATATCAAATCCATCTGGTTCGTGTAAACTGAACATCTGCCTGACAGCACATCATATTTAAACCCATACAAATCAACTCAACTGATTCCTAACTTTCGCTTCTAACGTGAACTATACATCGCTACAGGGGCTATATACGGTTACGTCAATATCGAATCTCATCATCGAATTCTCGTGATGGTAGCTCTAACGTCGTTGTTTTCAAATCGACAATTTCGTTTGGCGCTAGGGTCGAAACGCCCGCAGGGCACGCTGAAAGGATATCGGCAAATACCTCTCCACTGATTTCTCTCTTTCACTCTGTTCTTCCTTTTTTCTCTTGAGTTTTTCTTCATCGTTTTCGTTCTTTTTCTTTTCTCTCCGTTTTTTTTTCCCCAGCTACCTTCTCTTTTTTCCCTTTTTTTATTGGCGATATTCAACCTCTTCTTACCAGTTGCTCTACGCTACCCTGCAAGCATCAGGGTAGGAATCTATCAAACGTTCCATTAGAAGGACGTCTTCCTCCCGATTGATATCGGAGGATGGGAGAAAAAATATCATCATTTTACTCCCTCGTGTGGCTCGAAGACGGCACCGCTCGGATGTCGCGGGCTGGCGGGAAAGGGGAAGTAGCGCAATAATTTCTTAGGAGGGGTCGGGTAATTTTATTAATAAATCAATATGTAACGGGGGGAGGCCTTTCTAGCCTCGTAAATCGGGTGTTTCACAATATAACGGCATTTGAGGATTATTTTCCGCATGAGATCCGCTATTACATTGGTAAATATTGCGCGCGATAAGAGTTAGTTATCGTAAACGTTAATCAGGAGGTTAATATCGGTGTTATTTAAGCATTTAATCCTTGTATTAAGTTGTTTGTTGACCCAAATAATACTTAGAGTTGACGGTATGTGGGAACTTTTTTTAATAATAATTTGTTTCGTACGGATATGTACTTATTTAACCTGTTAACACATGGGCTGAAAAGTCCCGGGCCTAACACATAGATGACGCTAGTTTTATTGCAGTCACCTTTCTCTCAGTTAGTACTAACCTTCAAAAGACAGCTGTTAAAATTTCATGATATTCTATTCGTTAGTTTGTGAGTTATTGTGCTAAGAGTCACGCTACTTTTGTTATTTTCAAAACAATGGATCAAAAACAATTTCGTGTTTTAATTTTACACTGCTTCTTGATGGGAAAAAATACCGTTCAAGCGAAGCAATGTCCTGATAAGTGTTATGGGGACTCCGCTCCATCAGAAACAACAACAAAACGTTGGTTTTCTGACTTCAAACGTGGTCGTAGAAACACCGATGATGCAGAAAGCAGTGGACGTCCAAATGAGGCGGTAACACCCGAAAACGTCAAAAAAATCCACAAAATCGTTTTGAATGATCGAAAAGTGAAGTTGCGTGAGTTAGCTAACATCGTAAAGATATCAAAAGAACGTATTGGTTTTGTATTGCGTGAGCATTTGACTATGAGAAAGCTCTGTTCAAAGTGGGTGCCGCGTTTGCTCACTGTTGACCAAAAACAAGAACGTGTTGATGATTCTGAGCAGTGTTTGGCCATGTTTAAACGTAACAAACCGGAATTTTTGCGTCGATATGCGACAATGGATGAAACATGGATCCATCACTTCACTCCGGAATCAAGACGATCGTCATCTGAGTGGACAGCAACTGGTGAACCTCGTCCAAAGCGCCCGAAAGCACAACAATCGGCTGGAAAGGTTATGGTCTCGGTATTTTGGTATATGCGTGGTGTAATATTCATCGACTATCTTGAGAAAGGAAATACCGTCAACAGTGAATATTACATAGCGTTATTGGAGCGTTTGAAGGCTGAAATTGAAACGACCGCATATGGCAAAGAAAAAAAATTTGTTTCACCAAGACAACGCACCTTGTCACAAGTCAATCGAAACAATGGCAAAACTACATGAATTGAACTTCGAAGTGCTCCCACATCCACCGTATTCGCCAGATTTGGCTCCCAGCGACTACCGGCTGTTCGCAGACCTCAAAGAAATGCTCGCCGGTAAGAAATTTCGCACGAATGAAGAGGTTATCGCTGAAACTGAGGCCTAATTTGAGGCAAAAGATAAATCGTTCTACTAAAGTGGTATTGAAATGTTAGAGCGGCGCTGGAATGATTGCGTTGCTTTTGATGGAGGTTACGTTGATGAATAAAGCTAATTTTGAACCAAAAAAAAACGTGTTTTCTTTGTTAGGCCCGGGACTTTTCAGCCCATGTGTTCTCCACCAATTTTTAAATATCGAATTCCATATCTTTTTTTAAATGTTTGTAACCAACCATCACTAGCAGTAAATTTTTCAACAGATTTTCATCTCCGAGATCTATACTTTTGCCTTTTCTCTAATCATATTAACACTGATTACAATATTCTTATTCTTTTGACCCATTTGTACATTTTTTTTTCTCCATTTGGTTTCAGATGTTAAGATCTCTCTAAAATTCATCTTTGTCCTATTCCTGCATACATACAGGGCGTCGCATGTAATATTAGTTCTTTTTTTCTTTGTATTTGACAAGTTGTGGTTTTACCAATATTTACCATATATTTTTGATAAATTTGTTACATTTCCATGGTTTTCTAATTTCTCAGTTGTATCTGCGTTTGCATGGAGTGTTAAGCATATCCGGTTTATTTGTGATTCTACGTTTTTCGAGCCATATAAGTTCTGTGTTTTAAGGCATCAAGTCGTATTGCGTAAGCAACGCGTATCATATAATCCGGGAAAGTACTGCAGCAGTAAAACATAGAGAATGCGAGTCTGTTCAGCTTATACGAGGTTCAACGTTATGGTAATAGTTATTCACGTTATCCGCATCTTCGTTAAACAAGCTGAGTATTGCTATATTATCCTTTAGTTCCTTCAAAGAAATAATCTGTTTGAAGTTAATTGTCACGATGGAACGAATTATCTTCAATAATTTCTTAAATCGGAAAACTTCCGAATTCTTTGTACGATCTAATAAAAAGAGATATGTCTTCATAAAAATATACTAAAATGCAATTTCCAATTTCATAAATAAGTCGTGAAGAGAGCGCCGAAGCGAAACTCATCATTCACTCCGAACGTTAGATATCAGGCTTTAACGCACTCGAATTCCCAATCCCATCCATTTTCACGAACCGTCTTATACATTTCCCAAAGTACATATACAACATTATACTTTCCGCACCGCGAACTTAAGCGCGCCCCTTAAACTTCGAAATTATAGCGAAATAAAAGAATTATAATGAATGAAAACGACCCCATTCACGTCGTGGAAGCCAACGACTTTATTATTCATCTCGTTCGCGAAACCGCCGCACGAAAGCGCTCGCGTAGAAAGAGAAGCGACGCCGCTTTCAAATCTGTCATCTGAAATATTTAATAACGCTCTAATTCCGTCGGAAACGCGGGTAAGACGTTCTGAGGTCTCTCGGGAATTTTAGCTTTCCACTACCCTTCTGGCGGACCTCTCTTGTAGGAGTGCGTTCGGGGTCGAGGGTAAGTGTGGGCATAGTTAGCGGTTAAAGTTTGAAGCTTAACGTGTGCTCTTGACTTCGTCAAGGTTTATTAGGGGGAAGACGCCTACGTCGAGGTTCCGACCCGACCTATAGTGATTAGGATACTTACCAGAATAAGGCTTATTTCTTTGTACACGTAGAAGTTTTGTAAGATTCTTTATTTGTGTTAGAAACGATAAGGTTTTGTCAAACGGTTAACTTTCACATCATCCACCGAAACGGCTTTACTTAATAGCCAAAGTAGATTTCATATCGTCCGTCTTATGTATACGAGGGGAGGTCCAGAAGTTCGTGGAATGAAAGGCTATAGTTTATTTATTTATTATATTTTACGTCTATATGTAGATGTATTACACTGATTAAAGTTAATTAGTAGTGTAATGAAAAATTTATTGGTACACCTGGTACTTCCAGTATGATTAGAAATAGAATTTGGAAAATACTTAAAAAACCAAAAAAATCTAATCCTAAACCAAATTCCTAAACACAACTCTAACCAAAACTCATTATGATACAGTGCTGTACATAGATTCTGCAGTATCGTAAAGAAAACAAGCACAACTCATATCTATACCCATTTCACTCCAAGACAAGACGTGTAACATATCTACGCCACACCAGCAAAGATATTGGTCGGATTACATCGTAGCGCCCCCTATCGACCACGAGGTTAAATTTCTGTTACAATCTCATGGCAAATATTTATATGGTTCCGTCTACGATGCCATGATAACTACGTATTTTGCACCTTATACATGTACTCTACGAGGGTGGTCCAGAAGTTCGTGGAATGAAATGGTTTTAAATAAAATAAAACAATAAATCTATTTTTCCTTTTCAATATAATCACCCTTAAGCACAATACATTTATTAGATCTATGAATTAATTTTTCTAAACCATCATAGAAATATTTTTTTCGCCTCAAAATGGGCCAAAATTGCCTGCTTTGCCCCATTGTCGTCGGAAAACTTTCTTCCACGTAAGTCTTTTTTTAAATTGAGGAACAAATAAAAATCACTAGGTGCCAGATCTGGACTGTAGGGTGGATGGACTATTGATTGAAAGCCATGCTTGTGCAGTACAGCCATTGCAACTTTGCTCTTGTGAACTGGGCGCATTGTCTTGCAAGAGCAACACACCCTTGGTCAATTTTCCTCAACGTTTTTCCTTGATGGCCTCCTTTAATTTTTCTAATATCGCTGCGTAATATTCTCCGGTTATGCTCCTTTTTCTTTGTAATCAATTAATAATATCCCCTCACAATCCCAAAAAGCAGTAGCCATCAACTTTCCAGCCGATTCTGACACTTTGAATTTCTTTGGCGGTGGTATCCGCTTTTTATGCCATTGCATGGACTCCTGTTTGGACTCAGGCTCAAAGTGATGAACCCACGTTTCATCTCCGGTAACAATCCGTTCCAAAATCTGTGCAGGTTTGCCTCCACACTGCCCCGAAAATTGTTTGGACGCACAGACGCGCTGTTGTTTCTGTAGCGGCGTGAGCATTCTCGGTACCCATCTTGCACTGACTTTTGTCATACGCAGGTGGTCATGTAGGACACGCAAAATGGTGGTATCTGATACTCCAACTAATGCAGATAATTGTTTTTCTTCAAATGGGCATCTTGCAGTAGAAATTTTTGCACCTTTTCGACGATGTCTGATGTGGTGGCCTCAACTGGCCGTCCTGAGTTTCTGGGGGTTTCTGGGGGGTTTCTGGGGTCGTCTTCAATCGACTCCCCACCATGTTTAAAAAGACCATGCCACTTATAAATCATTGATTTACTAGAGCACTGTTCTCCATAAGCGGTTTCCATTTCATTCAATATGGTTTGAGCGTTCTTTCCTCGCTTTGTAAGGAACTTTATCACAGCACGGTGTTCAATTTCCTCCATAGTTTCAGTTTTCTTCCGGTCTGAAATCTAGAATTTTGACCAGGTTTTTACTTGCGTCAGTATGCACTTTAGGTGCTTGTCTAGAGTGATATTATAATTGAATATGAAAATAACCAGAAAGAAGAAACACAATAACACTTCCTATTACCAATTTTGCTAAATCTTTAGGAATATTTTGCATTGTTTGTTTCTTTGTATTGATAACAGTAAGTCCTATCTCCACTAAATTTTCAATTAAAGTTTTCCACTTTTAATACATAAAAACCCTATTTCAATTTCACCCTGTACAATTACATTAATTTCCCTTTCCTCTATCGTCCCTTTTCCCTCCAAAAATCGATTAGCTCCCGTCGAAGTCCTCTTTGATTAAATCACGATTAAAAATCGAATACTACGTTGTCGGAATTCGAGATTTTGCTGCGTTTACCATTGACAATTTCGATGTCCTTTTCACGCGAAAACCCCATCGCGTTCGGTAACTTTCACCCTGTCAAATTATAATCGGCTTATATCGAGGTCGTTTGACGTTCGTCCTTCATTAGTGACGCCTATCCCGAACGATGCCAAGAAAAAAAAGGAAAGCCCTCGTTGTCGGTAATTATTTGCGTTAATATTTAATTTAGATTGTCCGCTTCTGGGCGGCTTAGCGTCGGGGCACAATACGACGAACAACTCCGGCGTTTGGAAATTCAATTTGAAAACGTGGAATTTAATACCGGCAAGGGCTGCCGAGCTCGGAGCTCGAAGGCGACGGATTAGGTAGTAATAATAATTTTGCGGAAGCATTAGGAGTGGTGGAAGCGGGATTAGAAGGTAGGTAAAAGTTGGTCGAAGCATGGAAGATGGGTCACCTCAAATTATCCCGTTCCCAAATTTAATATAGATTTTATTGAAGGGAATGACTGGAGTTTTGGAATATTTGGTGAAAGCGGAAGCGCATAAGTGTGAGTAATACGAGGGTGGATCTCTATGCTGTACCCCTGACCCCTTCACAATAAAACTACAGTGGCATTAAATTTTTTTATTTCTCCACACAGTCCCCATCTACACTAATGCACTTGGTCCATCGGTACTCCAACATCTCAACAGCCTCTCTACATCCCACCTTTCTCTTTTGTTCACTGTTTTTTTCCTTCTCTTACTCTTTTCACTTTCTTTCTATTTCACGACCCCTTTCATTCTTCTTCTTTTTATCTCTTTTCCTTTTTATTTCTTTCTCGTCTTAATCTTATTTCTTTTATATATTATCTCATCATGACACGGTCCAATTCTGGAAGAAATTCGTTTACTACAACCTCTCTACAGTTTGTATCACTTAACATATGGGCTAAAAACTCCCGGGCCTAACACATAGATGGCCCTAGTTTTATTGCAGCCACCTTCTCTCAGTTAGTACTAACCTTCAAAAGACAGCTGTTAAAATTTCTGGATATTCTATTCATTAGTTTGTGAGTTATTGTGCTAAGAGTCACGCTACTTTTGTTATTTTCAAAACAATGGATCAAAAACAATTTCGTGTTTTAATTTTACACTGCTTCTTGATGGGAAAAAATACCGTTCAAGCGAAGCAATGGCCTGAAAAGTGTTGTGGGGACACCGCACCATTAGAAACAACAATAAAACGTTGGTTTGCTGACTTCAAACGTGGTCGTAGAGACACCCATGATGCAGAACGCAGTGAACGTCCAAATGAGGCGGTAACACCAGAAAACATAAAAAAATCCACAAAATCGTTTTGTATGATCGAAAAGTGAAGTTGCGTGAGTTAGCTGATATCGTAAAGATATCAAAAGAACGTATTGGCTTTATATTGCATGAACATTTGACTATGAGAAAGCTCTGTTCAAAGTGGGTGCAGCGTTTAGTCACTGTTGACCAAAAACAAGAACGTGTTGATGATTCTGAGCAGTGTTTGGCCATGTTTAAACGTAATAAACCGGAATTTCTGCGTCGATATGTGACAATGGATGAAACATGGATCCATCACTTCACTCCGAAATCAAAAAGATCGTCATCTAAGTGGACAGCAACTGGTGAACTTCGTCCAAAGCGCCCGAAAGCACAACAATCGGCTGGAAAGGTTATGGCCTCGGGATTTTGGGATGTGCGTGGTGTAATATTCATCGACTATCTTGAGAAAGGAAATACCATCAACAGTGAATATTATATAGCGTTATTGGAGAGTTTGAAGGCCGAAATTGCAAAGAAACGATCGCATATGGCAAAGAAAAAAATTTTGTTTCATCAAGATAACGCACCGTGTCACAAGTCAATCAAAACAATGGCAAAACTACATGAATTGAACTTCGAATTGCTCCCACATCCACCGTATTCGCCAGATTTGGCTCCCAGCGACTACCGGCTGTTCGCAGACCTCAAAAAAATGCTCGCCGGTAAGAAATTTCGTACGAATGAAGAGGTTATCGCTGAAACTGAGGCCTATTTTGAGGCAAAAGATAAATCGTTCTACAAAAGTGGTATTGAAATGTTAGAGCGGCGCTGGAATGATTGCGTTGCTCTTGATGGAGATTACGTTGATGAATAAAGCTAATTTTGAACCAAAAAAACCGTGTTTCCTTTGTTAGGTGCGGGACTTTTCAGTCCATGTGTTAGCTTATTAGACTTCTCAATTCAACTTCATTACAATTGTCAACAACCGTATTTTAGTTCACCGGGGATGTTATATCTAGTTTGGAATTGAAGGAGTACTTAAAGGAATGTTTTTTCTTTATTTATTTATATGGTAAATATGTTTGTTTGACTTTTACATTTTGTTGTTGTGAATTTAGTATGTAATTGCTTTCTGTTGGGAAATAAACATTATTATTATTATTATTATTTTTCTATTAATGGAAACTATTGTGGTGTATGCCTGTGTGTATCCTAAATATAAGTGATTAAATAAATAAATTTCCAACAGTTCATTATGAATAAAAGAATACGTTTCTGACAGTTTCTAATAAAAGTTGGGAAACTTTAGAGACAAACTCCACACTCGAGAATTACTAAGACATCTTCGCACCCACGCGTCCTCATAATCCATCTACTTCTCGTCCCTCCGCTTCGCGCCTTCGAAAACGCACCAGTAATAGCTCGGCTCGGTAAAGCAGACGGTCTGAATTTACGAGTGGAGGCGTTAAAGTCGGCAAAAGTTTTATTTATGGCGGGCGGTCGGGGCTCGAAACACGCGTTTGATTGCGTAATCAAAATGTTAAAACCGAATATATGAATGGGGCGGCGGAATAATGCGCGAGTAGACCATAAATTTCGATATATACGATGCTTTTACGGCTACCCTTTCCTTTTTTCTATTATTCGTTTGTTTTTGCGGTGGGATGGGGTTGGTGTTTATTCTCGGTATAGAAATTTTCGGAAATTGTCGAATGACAGAAAGTAAAGAAAGTGAGATTTGATTTTATGGAAAGTATTCCAAGCGAAAATATGAAGATGAAGCAAATCTCCGAGTCAAAATTATACAAGTATGTTTATGAAAATGTAAGATGATAATTTTTCTTGAAGTCTTACAGTTAAGTGTCCAATTGGTTTTTTGGATTGAACTGCTTGAGAGGTTTCGTAAATTAAACTCAGAATCTGTTTGATACATGTATCAAAGAAGAAGTACAATTCTTTGTGTTTATACAGGGTGGCGCAGGGGAACGGGAAATTTTGAAATAACGTCATTTCCACGAATAAATTCATAAAACTAGTAATTTATTAACGAAAGTGCATATATGCAGCATGCCATTTATGTTTTTACAATCAAAATGTCCAAAAGTGTCTCTTCACTTTTTAAAGATGACATCGGTAAGATGTCCTCCCATTCGGCGTTCACACTCTAACAGCCTGCTGTGAAAACTCTGGAATGCGCGGTGTAGCAAATCTTGGGGAATGGCAGTGATTTCTTGTTGAATGTTCTCCTTCAGTTCATGGATTGTTGCAGGTCGTGTACGGTACACCTTGCCTTTAAAATACCCCCACAAGAAGAAGTCGCACACACTAAGATAAGGGAATCTCGCAGGCCATTCAATGTCACCGTTACGTGCAATAATGCGTCTTCCAAACAATTGACGACCTGCTGCCATCGAATGTCGAGCAGTGTGTGACGTGGCTCCGTCCTGCTGAAACCACATGTTTTCCATGTTAAGATTAAGCTCGTACAGCCTCGGTGTAAAGAATGTTTGAAGCATTTCAACGTATCGAGCGGATGTTACTCTCGCTGCACTACTATCCTCACGTGCAAAAAAATAAGGGCCGATAACACCATGACATGATACAGCACACCATATTGTGACCTTGTCGCTATGTAGTGGTCGCTGGTGTAACTCACAAGGATTGTCCTGGGCCCAATAACGAAGATTCTGTTTGTTTATGAAACCGTTCAGGAAATGGGCTTCGTCTGATATCCATATGTTACCGACGAAATACGCGTCCTCGTTAATTTTAGCCAATATCTGCCTACTAAACTCCATACGTGACGCTGGGTTTCGTTCATGTAATTGTTGCACAATCTGCAACTTATAGGGATGGAAATGTAATTCGTGCAGTATTCTTTGTAAGCTTCGTCGCTTAATCCCTAGCGTAGATGCATACTGTCGAACGGAGCGGCGAGGACTTCTCTCGATTGCAGCTGTAACAGCCTCAATGTTCTCTGGGGTACGTACCGTTCGAATGCCACCTGGAGCTTTCTTTTTCAAGACAGATCCTGTTTCTTCAAAATTACGCACCCACGTTGTAATCGCATGCGCAGATGGGACACGTCCATGATGTCGAAGCTGGTAATGCTGTCGAAATATTCTCTGCGCGGCAGTCGCACTATCACCATTTCTATAAAACGCCCTCACAGCTACTGCACGTTCCGCATCAGTCCAACGATCCATGATTACTAAACGGCAATGCGTTCACAACAATTGTGCGACGTTACGAACAACTACCGGCTCTACAGTGCTGACAACTGTAACGTTCAAAATTTCCCGTTTCCCTGCGCCACCCTGTATAATAATAATAATTCGTTGTTATCACCAGTCTGTATAAATGTATATGTATATTCTTGAATGTGTTCGCTTTCGTTAGAGATTTTATACTCTAAATATTATTCGAAATTTGATAGGGTTTCCGTGAATGTTTGCTATACGCTTACACACACATGTCTGTTTGTATTAGGAACCTACTGATACTTTTTGCTTAGGAGCTGGAAGACCCAGTAGGACTGTGGCGTTTAATGGTCGGTCAACGTCTGTCGTCTAAATACGACCCAACTCTCGACTACCCAGGTCTACCTTATATCTTTCGTATAATATTTACCTGCTATGCCCACGTGTCCGTAGACTATGCTTTGTTTCTGTGTGAGTATATGTACGTCCGTAAACGATACATTACTTGCTCCTTTGCCACTATAGGAAGAAGACCTTAAACCACTATTCGTACTAAAAGGATGATTATATATTGGCCGTCTAATACGTGCGGAGTATACCGAGCCCGATTCTGCGCCGAGTCCGGTACAGTCGATGAGTGAGCTGCGAAAGACCGGCAGTCGTACTGTTGTGATTCTTGCGACGTGAACGATGCTGTGACAACTGAATACGTAATCGACGTGCTGCCATAAAGCGCTGAGCTAAATTCCGCAACAACAGCGCGCTAATATAATATATATTATAAAGGCATTTTAAGCGATAGCGAAGGCAATATATACATATATATATATATACAATATAAGAACATAAAAAGAATTAACAAATAAATCTTGCGGCGATAAGTCAGGGCTATAAAGTGGATGATCAAGTTTTTGCCAATCCATTGTCACTAGTTTCTGTTTTGTTACGACGGCTGTGTAGCTGAGATTATCAACAATCTTGTCTTTTGCGTCGAAACTGAAACCTAACTTGATGTAGGAGACTGCAGTAGCAAAAGCACTTGCTTGCCGAAACTTTCCCAGCTGATAATAGAGCTTTAGCTTTCAGGGTTTTCTTCGTCTTTCCTTTTGCAATTCATATTCGAGCATTTTGATTCATGGGTGTAATGGCGTCACGGGCAACGATGCTATGCAAGAAGGCTTCTTTATCTTCTTCAAATCGAACTTGAGCAAATCGTGTACATTTATTTAATCATCACTCGGGAGTTTTGGCGCCGAATGATTAAGATTTTTCTTAAACCTTCGCTTCCTTCTAATGATTTATTGGGAACTTCTGGTGCCATAAGAATAACATACACGTCTGCCAGTTAAACACAGCGAAACCTGCGTATGCAGTTTCCTAACCCGTCTTCTGAGCAGCTCATGGGCTGCTAAATCAGTACCATACGTTGGTGCGTATGTTTACATGTTGATGCGCTCTCTCTCTGGTTTAGCAGTCCATGAGTTGCTTGGGAGAAGGGTTGGGACACTGTACCCGCTTGTTTTCGCTATGTTTGAACCGGCAGACGAGTGTGTTATTTTTGTCGCACTAGATAGCGCCGACAATACTCACTTAACCTTTGGATAAAGTGTTAGTGGCCGAGAGGAAGTTGCAATGTGTTGAACAAAACATCGTATCTTAGGGTGTTTTGTTCTCTCACTCTCACATTGTCTTTCGATGAATGATTTCACCAATACCATGAGCAGCAACAACACATTTAAACTGAAACGAAATATCTGTGCGTCCAAATATTGATCGTGTATACTTGACAACGATTCTAATACTTAAAACGTCAAAATTTCAAATTTCCAGTTTCTAATTGCCGGCATAAATAACGCCCATTAAAACGGACGCTACATACAACGCCGTTAAATAGGACTTTTCAACGGGCAAGCCGCCCGCATTACATCCACCAAAGTTATATGGGACTTATTCCGGATGCTGTTCATTATTATTCATGGCAAACGTCGCAGTTGGCCGTAGGTTTTATTGGCGTTCGTCTGGAGTTCGAAACGGTTCAATGGCCAACTCAGCACGATTCTATACGATTCTAAAATGAGATCATAAAAGACGCTGAATGAATGTACATAAATACACATACAAATGGGTATTTTTTATAAATATATATTTTAAATTGGGCATAACATTTTTTATGGTATGTTAGTAATTTTGGCGATAATTGTGAGAATAAGTGCAATAATGATTGAAAACACTTATATACTAATGATGAGTCGCTAATCAGAATGACACTTAGCAAGCGCCCCTATGCCCACTCCATCCCCTCCATTCAACGAACTTCTGGACCTCCCCTCGTATATATATGCGTATAGTATATTTACAAGAGCGTATATAATATACACAGAAGAATGAGCAACTACATGTATGTGTACGTAAGAGTTGGAGTTAGTTGAAATAGGCACGGCGTCTTCGTTTTGTTATTCCGCACTGGTACCAACCGGAGGAGGATTTAAGGGGTAAGGATTGGGTTCTGACATTCGCAAAAGACGAGAAAAGCGAGCTTGACGTGTTTAGATTAGAGGTTTCGGCGAAGATCCGAAACAAAAATATGAGCAAATAATGCCTGGCATTATTTATCTTGAAGCGTACCATCTTTTCATGCTTCTTTCCGCTGTGACAACAGCTTACGAACATGGGGAAAAACTTGGGGTCGTTAATAATAAATAAATAATACGACCGAAATTTCTTGATTGATATACAGTATACGGGGTGATCCTGAAATAAAATAGAAAAGTATGAAAAATTGAAAGATGTAATTTTATTAGACCCAAATTTAAGATATTTTGTGAAAATTCCTTTGCAGACGTGAGAAAAAAATTATACTAATTATTATTGTGATATTTAAAATAAAAAATCTTTATTAATCACAACCGAAATATTCGTATATAACCATCTTATTCCAAGTCTTAACATGCTGTTTCAAAGATAGACAGTGTTATCTTGTTGTTTTTGTAACAAGGGAAGCTGTGTTATTGCATAGTTTCATAGTACAGGATTGCTGATTTAATCGAAAGATTTATTATGACAGTTAGAACTTTTGCGAGAAGAAATCTAGCATCGTGCAGTAAAATGTTAGGAATAGAATCATTTACCATTGTAAAATTACTTGGAAATGCGACCACAATTTTTAGTAAGTTATTGTAAGTTACAGGCAGAAGGCGAAAAGCCAATCTGTTAGGCTCCATATCCCAGATATTAAGCGGATTATATAGGTTAAGATATGACAATTTAATACCAAGGAAATCGAGGAAAAGTTGGACAAAATTACCTCTACGAAAATTATCGGCAATTATTAACTGAAATACAAAACGAGCAAAGGATTCTGTGGTAACCCGCACGAATGGCCAAAATTGAAATATAGCGTGTCCACCATATTCAGTAGACATGACGAAATTAGGAGGACTAAGGAGATATGTTTCGGCGGGTTAAGGTGTTCAGCTGTGAATGATAATGACGGATTTTATAATTTTTGTATTGCTTCAACTAGTCTTTTGTAGTTGTGAACTTCACCTGACTTTCTTGAATAACTGGGGAACGTCGTTACTGCTTGTAACTATGTTCCTCAACATAAACAGTTGGCTATGGTGGTTGAGAGATGTCGGAAGATTATCAGTGAAATTCTTGTATTCGAAATATGGTTTTCGTTTGAACAATTAATTTAGTTTTGGAAAATACGTTGTATGTCTTAAGTTACCACCTTTTTCTTCGGTTTCTTATTTACTCCTTCTTCTTCTTCTTCTTTTTATTTTCAATTTCCATTTTCTTTCTTCATCTTTATATTATCCACTATAAGATGGTCCACCAGTATGAAAGAGTAATACGAGACAATATCATTGGTCCTGAGTATTTGAAACAAAACTTTCCAAGGCTTAGCACAGAAGAACTGAAGGTTGGAATTTTTTATGGTCCTCAGATAAAACAACTTTTAAATAACCCGCAGTTCACGGAATTAATGCACGAGAGTGGATCTAATACCTGGTGCTCTTTTGTTGAAGTGGTTAAGAATTTTCTTGGAAATCATAAAGCAGCAAATTACGTCGAATTATTAGAACAGATGCTTTCTAACTTTCATACGCTCCGATGTAACATGAACATCATGATTCATTACCTTCACAACCACTTAAATCGTTTTCCAGAAAATTTAGGAACAGGGGGAAAGATTTCACAATGACGACAGCATTATGGAGGAAAGGTACAAAGGAAGATAGGATATTGATTCTTCTGTATTGCAATACTTCCTCTGTACAATCTTCCCGAGTAATATGATTCCGTTGCTAATTCTTGCGCTTGTCAAAGTTGACTCCGTGCTTCGTGTTTGTTGAGTGTTCTACTGTTGCTGATTTGTCTGCGAATTTGTACTTTGTATCTAGTACACGTTCTCTTAACCTGATGTTGATTTAAAAAATCCGAGGCACCGAAATATGTGTTAGCCAGTGTAATGTATGTGTAATCAAAACTGAGGAAAGTCCTTACTCTTCACTAAAAGTAATTCTTCATAATTATACTTTACATAACGTATCGTTTAAATTAATTTCAAGTCGTCGCCGAACAACTCGAAACTCAGGTATCCCGAATAACGTCCGTACCTCGCCTTTTCATCATCGAACCCCGTCTTACACCTCATTATTTTTAATGAACTTTGAAACGGACCAACGAGCCGTTTCTCATTTCATCCAGCATGGGAGGTTCGTACGAAGGTAACGCGATAACGATTAACAGATTTATGGGACACTAGAGGGCGTATTTCTTATCGAGACGAGGTATTTTATTCGCATTGGTCGGATTAAGTTCACGCGATACCGAAAAAACGCGCGACTGCGCCGCTAGATAGCGTCGGGGTCGGCTCAATTCGTTACGCTGGATTTTATCGTTGGAAATTGGAATTTTATCCGTATTAATTTTTAACAGTTCGACGTTGGTTAAGTTCCAGTAGCTGAGTGGAAATGGATAATCTGGCATTCGTTCGCGATTAGTGGTTTTTTCTTACTGTTTTTCTTTGATTTATACTTCATGTTTACGATGAAGTTAATGGAGTGGCGGCTTTGGTGTGGTGCCTGTTTACGGTTCTAATAGGAATTGATGTTGATAAGTGATAATGATAAAATGTATTAATTTTTGGTTAGCGTGATGTTTATTGTCGTTTTTGCTTCAAAGATTTAAGACGCCAAAATAAATTTATAATTTATTATATGAGAGGATCTGTCCCTTCGGAGTTTTATGGTTGCAAGTGCTGTATATTTTTTTCTGTCCCTCCTCTTTCGCACTTTCCAACTTTTCACTTTTCCATTCCATTGACTCGTTTTCCGATTTTTCCATTCTTTCATTCTTTTACTTTGCCACTCCTCCATTCTGCCATTCTTCAATTCCTCAATTCTTCTACTTTCTGATTCCCCCATTCCACAATTCATCTATTTTCCATTGCTCCATCCTTCCATACTTCTATATTTTCATTCCTCAATCCTTCCACCCCTTCCATCCTTCCACCCTTCGATCCTCCCATCCCTCCATCCTTCCACCCTTCCACCCTTCCACCCTTCCATCCTTTCATCCTTCCATCCTTCCATCCTTCCATCCTTCCATCCTTCCATCCTTCCATCCTTCCATCCTTCCATCCTTCCATCCTTCCATCCTTCCATCCTTCCATCCTTCCATCCTTCCATCCTTCCATCCTTCCATCCTTCCATCCTTCCATCCTTCCATCCTTCCATCCTTCCATCCTTCCATCCTTCCATCCTTCCATCCTTCCATCCTTCCATCCTTCCATCCTTCCATCCTTCCATCCTTCCATCCTTCCATCCTTCCATCCTTCCAACCTACCAACCTTCCATCCTTCCATCCTTCCATCCTTCCATCCTTCCATCCTTCCATCCTTCCATCCTTCCATCCTTCCATCCTTCCATCCTTCCATCCTTCCATCCTTCCATCCTTCCATCCTTCCATCCTTCCATCCTTCCATCCTTCCATCCTTCCATCCTTCCATCCTTCCATCCCTTCCATCCTTCCATCCTTCCATCCTTCCATCCTTCCATCCTTCCATCCTTCCATCCTTCCATCCTTCCATCCTTCCATCCTTCCATCCTTCCATCCTTCCATCCTTCCATCCTTCCATCCTTCCATCCTTCCATCCTTCCATCCTTCCATCCTTCCATCCTTCCATCCTTCCATCCTACCATCCATCCATCCATCAATCCTACCATACTTACATCCTTCCATCCTTCCATCCTTCCATCCTTTCATCCTTCCATCCTTCCATCCTTCCATCCTTCCATCCTTCCATCCTTCCATCCTTCCATCCTTCCATCCTTCCATCCTTCCATCCTTCAATCCATCAATCCTTCCATCCATTCAACCAGCCATCCTCCCATACTTCCATCCTTCCATCCTTCCATCCTTCCATCCTTCCATCCTTCCATCCTTCCATCCTTCCATCCTTCCATCCTTCCATCCTTCCATCCTTCCATCCTTCCATCCTTCCATCCTTCCATCCTTCCATCCTTCCATCCTTCCATCCTTCCATCCTTCCATCCTTCCATCCTTCCATCCTTCCATCCTTCCATCCTTCCATCCTTCCATCCTTCCATCGTCCCATCCTTCCATCCTTCCACCCTTCCATCCTTCCATGCTTCCATCCTTCCATCCAAAAGGAAAGAAAATCGGACCAATCTCACGATATCTAAGACAATTTAATCAGTCAATGGCTACCTGTTTCACGCACATCTGCACATCATCAGGCCAAGACTGGAATAACAAGTGAAAGCAACAATCAACCATTAAAAAATTTAAAAAACCGAATGCAATGATTTCTTAATTTATTTTGTTGTCACGTTATAAAAAAATGATTAAACAACAATTTAAGTAGGCTCGCAGATAGTGCAGATCTTCCAGGTAACTTTTTTTACACCAAACGATTTTAAATTGTAGTATGGATCGTATGGACACTTCCTATTTCATGCAAACTTTGACGCTTACTTGTTGTTCGAGGATGGGCTGGACGATTTTTGCTAACAAGTGTACCAAAAACATCCAAATACGCCTAGAAAATAACACTAAAGATAAAATTGCTGTTAAATACAACTTCCCATGGCATTGGTGAAATCATTCACGAGAAAGACGATGTGAAGAGACAAAAAACGCTAACACACAGACATGTTTCTGCCTACCCGGCATCATCAGCGTGGTTTTGAGCGGTTTTTTGTTCAACCCATTGTAATTCCTTCTGTGCTACTGTTACCACATCTAACCTTAAAATTCAAATGATTATTAGACATAGTGAAAACAAGCGGGTATAGTTCCCCACCCTTCTTACTGGGACTAGCAATTCATATGTTGTTTGCTATTAACATGTCTTTTACACACAAAAATACTGTACGGTAAAATGTTGATTTCATAGTGCCAATGTATTCTAACATCGGAAGAAGGTTAAGGAATCTATTAACACTCGTCCAACATAACAAAGAACGCCGTCGATTCGCCATCATCAATCTAATCCAGCATTCATACACATACTAACCATACGCGTATGAATCGCGACGTCGGGTATGTTCGTCTTCTAAATATATCATGGCTGTCAATGAGTGTGCGCTTGTTTCTGCAGGCTTACTATAAAGTAATAATAAGTATTATGACAATGAAT
This sequence comes from Trypoxylus dichotomus, assembly GCA_023509865.1. Classification (NCBI taxonomy): domain Eukaryota; kingdom Metazoa; phylum Arthropoda; class Insecta; order Coleoptera; family Scarabaeidae; genus Trypoxylus; species Trypoxylus dichotomus. Next base: position 91,926,499 of record CM042074.1, read on the forward strand.
CAGCGACAATGTGATACTTGCGCTGCGTAAAGTTTAGTATTAGTATAGCTTAAATGCATCGCAGCAAACCGGTGTAAGATGTCAGAACTTGTTTTCAAACAGAACAAGAGCGAGTAGGATGTTGGAAACGACATTTTAGAGGTTTGCGGCTGACATGCATAGAGACCAAACTTGATCATAATGTGCTAAGCAGCTAACACAGCCGCTTTATTTCGGTATGTAGTTGTAGTTCGAACTGATAATAACTTTGCCCGTAGGTGTCGTTAATTAACGCAAACTTTTGCTAATTAGAGATGCTTGGGTAAAATAAACAAAAGGCGCTATGTCTAGGAAATCATATTAGTGATGTAACTGTGAGAAATCTCGACCTTTGTCTCATAAAACTTTAATGAAAGAAGTATAGGAAGTGGGCGAAAAGATTGCGTGGTAAAGTTCATCTCAACGTGCACAATGTGAGTGTTGTATTATGTTGAAAGAATGATGCGCAACTTTTACAAAAGAAAACATATTTATTGTTTTTAGTAAAGATATGGCACTGACTACTATAATTCTATATCCCTTGTTTCGCGACTTAGTCACATGGTCAAGGTAGTTTGTAAAGGAATGGGTGTGAATGAAACTTCGGAGATGTATTTGACCCCAAATCTTCGAAATTATGCAGCAGTTTATCAACTAGCTATTTGTAGTTTTCTAATTTCTTAATCTCGAGAAAGTTTGCTGTCATCTAAGGCCTTGTCAAGCCTCTCTTTTTATTTACCTTTACGGAGTTTTTATCAACCCCGGCTCAGCGTGCTACGGTAGCAGCAGCGTTTCTCTTTTCTGAATTGCGAGAAGCTCGCAAAGGATATCTTTAAAACCAGGAGCAGGGTTATTTTCTTTTCTGTCAAGAATAAAACTTTTAAATCCGTCCAAATTTATCATTGGATCATCATGATCTCTGGTACTTTATTCTAGTAGTAGCTTCATAAGATGACTTCAAGTTGGCAGCAATAGCATCAGCGTCGTGATGCTAACTCGTAGCCTCTCGTAAGATATTCGTGTTAAGATGTTAGTATTAATGTTTCTATGTATTTCTATACGTACACCTTATAGTCGTTCCCATTTACGAAGGTAAGCTGAAAAATTTGGTAACTAACTATGAGATGGCGCTGTGTCAGAGCAATCTTTGACGCTACTGCATAACTTGATGTTTCAATATAAGTGGTAAACTTCATATGAATCTGCCAAGTAATTTGTTGTGTACATTCGTTCAAAGGAGAGCACTGTTGGCGCTTTTCAAAAATGGACAATATTGAAATTCGCGCAGTGATTGAATACCTGAACAAAAAGTATTTTTCGCCCAAGAAAATTCATGCTGATATGGTAAATGTGTTAGGCGAAGATGCTCCTTCTTTTAAAAATGTTTGCAAATGGGTGAATGAATTTAAAAAAGATCGTACAAGCGTAAATGACGATCCCCATTCTGGACGCCTAAAAACAGTAACTTCTGCAAAAAGTGTGCAAGAAGTTTTAAAAATTGTACAAGCTGATCCCCGATCGATATTGAAAGATATTACTAATTAATAATGCAAGATGGATGCAGCGTTTGCTCACATGACCGCAAAATCTCAAATGCGTTGAATATTTTACGTCCATTTTGGAGCGATTTCGGCAAAATCCGACAGATTTTTTGCGCCGATTTTGTGACTTGCGATGAAACGTGGATCCACCACCGAAAAGTGAACAGCAATCAAAACAGTGGACTAAACGTCGTACATCGGTCCCAAAGAAGGCCGAAGTCATTCTATCGGCAGGAAAGGTGATGGCTTCCGTTTTCTGCCAAAGGGACAAAGGATGACCGAACAATATTATTCTAAACTTTTGGATCGATTAAAGGCAGCTATCGTTGAAAAGAAACTAAAAAACTTCTTCTTCCATCAAGACAATGCGCCAGTTCACAAAAGCGCAATTGTCGAAGGAAAATTGGGCAAATTAAAGTTCGAAGCGCTTGAGCATCCCCCTTCACCCATTCACCGGATTTAGCTTTGTCAGACTATCTTTTTCAAGCTTAAGAAAGACCTCGGCGGTTTGAGATTTGCTTTGGATAAGAAGCTGGTAGCTGCCATGGACCAGTATTTTGTGGAGCTCAAGGAGAATGAGTACTGTGTAGGCATAGAGAAACTTGAGCATCGGCTAAATAAATGTATTGATCTTGAGGGAGATTATATAGAAAAATAAAATACATTTCATTGAAATTTTACTATGTATTTGCTATTATTAGTTACCGAATTTTTCAGCTTGCCCTCGTATATGGACGGTAGCGTATATGTTTCGTATCCTCTGCTTGTATTTAGTATCGCTAACATTTTAGTTGGCCATCTATTCAGTGTAGACATAACTTATCGGTAGTAAGAATCTGAGTCATACGTAACAATAACAGGGTACAAATTTCTGAGCAGAATTTGTCAGTTACTATAGAATATGTCCCTCCTGACTTCGATCTTTCGTTTATGATACGAAACCTTGAAATTCGAACGCGGAAAAGCAATAGCTTGATGACCGTTTTCCATCACGCGGAACCTGTAATGCGCGTTTCCCGTTCAACGTTACGCTCGCCAACGCATTCAATCTCGTCCCTCGACCATCGACGTATGAGAATTAAATACGAATAGAAAATAACCGTCTCTAAACCGGAAAATGCTTAATAGCGGAAGCGGAGCGCATACCAGTCCGAAAGCGTATTCAATATCGTTCGTTGGAAATGGAGTTTTCGCCCGACACGACGAGAACCATTTTCCCCCGAACGATGCTCCACCTATATACGGTTACCTGCACGTAGCAATGCAGCTTGTAACCGTATCGAAGAGATATTCGCGTTTAAGTAATAAGATATAAAAGGACGAACGAAACACGACGGAGAATTCGAGTAGGAAATCGTAAAAATTCGTATTTCGCTTTTTAAGGGTTGCATCGTTAGAGGTAATATTGCTGGAAAGAGAAAGAAATGGAGATTGAAGGAGGATGGTGTCACGTCTTGGCGATGCTGGTAAAATCTGATGGGTTTTTTTAGGTCGAAAATTAAGTAACGTAAGAAAAAAATTACGTAAGAATTCGTAGATATGAAACTTAATCGCCGATTTTAATGAAACTTTATCAGTTTGTAGACCCAATCAAGTGTTGCTTAACGATACCTTTCATATGCATATTTAAAGTTCTGCTAGAAAATCTTGTTGGTATCAAACACCGCGAAAATATCATCTACGTACCTAAGCCAAATTCTCGGGAAATATTTGGTTTCTTGTTTCAGGTTCGTTTCAAATTTGCTCATGAAAAGGCTCGCAATAAAAGGAGATAAAGGATTACCCATCGCCGTGCCTTCCACCTATTCGAACCATTTTCCGCCTATTTGAAAACAATTTTGTGACATGCATAATTTAGTTAACCTTTTATATTCCGCGGTTTTCACGTCATCTACGTTATTTAATTTCAAAAATTCAACCAAATACTCCAGAATTTCTGGAATTGGTACGCTTGGGAAAAGTGAACAAACGTTGAATGATACAAGGATTTCTCCATCTTTTAGTTGAGTTTTCTACACATAGGTTATCTACTTTATGGGGCAAGTTCTTATATTCATTCACTAGCCATTTGGACAATTTGTATGTTGGAGAATCAATGCCGGATACTACAGGTCTCATGGAATTACCTGGTTTGTGAATTTTTGGAAGACAATACATTTTTGGAATGGTAGGGTTTGAACTTCTTATTTTGAATTTCAGGTTATTATTGATTAAGTTGGGACAGCCCTTAATAGTATCTTTAGTGATTCTAATCATTGACGGTAGAGGGGTTTTCTTTAATTCTCTGTACGGTCCTGACGCTAACATACTGTTAACGCGATTATAATAATCCGGTTTGTCCAGAATGACTATTTTATTTCCTTTATCTGCTTTAAGGTAAAAACAATTTTTATTTCTCAGGCTTTTAATAATTCCTAAATTCCTCCTATCTTGGCCGCAATTTTTATCATTTTCTAAATTCCTAGAAATCTGAATTTTGCACGCGTTTCTAACGAAGTTTTTTGTAGCTACATCTAAGTTTCTAAAGTTTGTTTCTATTGAGGTTATTGAATCCTCAACGGGCGATTTCGGTCCGCGAATACTATATTTTAATCCTTTATTTAGGAGGTTCATTTCGTCTTTATTAAAGGCCTCAGAAGATTGGCTGTACACGAGTGGTGTTCTCTCCATGACGTTCACATTCTCCTTGTTTGACTTTTTTGGACAGAGTAACACGGTTGACAATGAGAAAAATTGCTGAAATTGCTGAAGTGCTGCTCTGCGATGCAAAGAGGTGATAGTCAGATGGTTCCAGGTCTGGGGAGTGCGGCGGGAGCGGATGTACAAAGTGTCCAATTGCAAGTGGACCGGGTTGGCAACACAAAAATCTCAGCTTCGAAGAAAAATTGTCTGGTTTTATTTCTATATGTTGGACAGGTTTACGTTAACCCGTTCCACTGCTGTTGTTGCGGTATATTATTTTACCGGGTCATATAACCATAATGTATTCCACATAAAATATGAAAAACTTCCTATTTATTCTAAAAGATTTCAATAACCAAACTTGGATGTTTACGATGTTGTCATTTGACACTTCCATCGGTTAAATTTCACCAGTGTAATACAACCGCCGATCGTAGCGCTACCTACTGCATTCTTAACGTGATTGACGTATAATAGTGCATAATAAATAGGACACTATATATCAACTCTTGCATGGAGAGCATTCGGCGCACGTTATAGCACAATCGCCATCTTGTCCCAAACTTTAACTGAATAACTGCCGGATAAATATGTATTACTATTATTATCATGATTATTTAAAAAAAACATGAAAATATCAGAGAGTACATGCCCACGCTTTAGTTATACAAATTTAATTAGACGATAATTTCCTGTAAGGAATTCTTGAAGTAAAATAAAAGAAAAACAGAAGAGAAATACAGGCATTCTTAGCTCGCCCTTGAATACGTCAAGGTCAGGGCAAAATAAAAGTAGTCGAAGTCAAGGAAAAAATCCAGACGACAAAAGCGAAGCATATAATGAAATGACTTCTCAGATACCGTTCGGCGAGGCGAATATGGAAAATTAACGGCGAGAAAGGGACCAGAAGGACGCCGCCTCCGACTGCGCGAACCCTTTATTAGTTTTTTTCCCGTAATTTGATTAGAAATTCATTCCGTTCGGGGGGAGGGGGGAGGGGGGGCACTCCCTTCATTCTCGCCGTCCTTCTCGACCGCTTACCGAACATGTTCGCGAGACGAAAAAATCCAATTATTTCCAACAATGAAGATCTCCAACCGGTTATTATGGACGCTGCCGCCTTTCCTTTTCGCGTTTAGAAGGCGGCGCTGTTGATGGCACGTCGTCGGTGATTTTTTTCCTCTTCCGGCGATTCCCTTCTGTTTCCAGTTCTACACACCTTGATTTTTTCCTTATTTCTTTATTTACCTAACGGTTTTTCTTGAAGGAGATGGATAGATAAGTATAAATTTCCCACAGGAGGTAACTGGGACATAGAAAAAAAATCTATAAATAGAATATTGCGGTCTAGAACACTTACATAAATTAGTAGCTCGCGCTGAATTAGAAGGAAATCAGATCCAATCCGGAGATCGTTTTAATAACACTGGACAACAAATAAATCCAGGTACGCTAATGCCAAATATACGTGGCGGTAAGCCTGGGAAATCATTCACATGCGTAGTTACCCTACGCACCGCTCTTGTGCGCGCCCTCTCGGGACTAGCAATCCATGCATTGCTCGTGAGAAGGGTGGGAAGCTGTACGCGCTTGTTTTCACTGTATCCGACTTTCCAGACAAGTGTTTCATTCTTTTGGCACTAGTTAGCGCCAAGAATAATCACTTGAACTGTAGTAGCCGAGAGAGAATTGCAATATATTGAGCATAAAACCGCTCAAAACCACGCAGGAACATGTCCGTGTATTAGAGTTTTTGCTACTTCCGAAATTGGACCGTGTCACGATAAGGTATATAGAAAAGAAGTAAGAGTAAAAGGAGAAAGAAGAAAAAGAGATAAAAAGAAAGAAGAATGAAAGGGGGACGGGGAGTGAAATGGAAAGAAAGGTGAAAAGAGTAAGAGAAGGAAAGAGAGACATAAAAGGGGGGGGGGGAGAGAGAACGAGAGACAAAAGAAAAAGAAAGAGAAAAAAAGAGAAAGGTGGGATTTCTCTTTTGTTCTCTTTCTTTAAGAGCTTTAATAAATTGCAATAAATGCGATGGTTTCAGTGAAGGTATTTCCATCATCTCTATGACGTCTTTGTCAAGATGGTTGGTACGAATCTCTGTAATGGTGTAAAGGTGCTCCGTACTTTCAGCGTCCGCCCCACATAACCTGCAGTCGGTACACAAGGTGACAATGCCCTGTAAGAAAATCTGTGAGGACACGTAGTCTGTTTCTACTTAGTTCTAGCATAGTCTTTGCTCTTTGCTTATTGAAGTATCCAAGGAATACCTTAGAATGTTTTAGACCAAGAAGATTCTCCCAAAGAAATGCTCCGAACTTCTCCTCTCTGTCTTTGAGTTCATTTTTATAGGTGTTCATGGATATACCACAGAACGGCACCGGCCCTACAAACGAAGTTGTGACGGCCTTTTTTGCGAATAGGCGAGCTTTCTCGTTATCGCTGATTCCACTGTGTCCTGGTACCCGGCATAGTGCAACGACTGAATAATAAACAACAAGGCAGATGCTGCCAAAACAACATGACCGCCACAGACTGCCAACGTCGACCCGTCCCAATTAAAAAACCCTAAGGTTAAAACCGTAACACCTTTATTCCTTTAAAAAGTAAATGGGGTTTGCCCCAGCGAAGTTCGTGAATTTATAATTTTAAATTTGTTTCATGTGAAAGATTCTCGGTTGAAGACGTTTGTTACCTCAAAATTCAATATTATAATTTGACCTTATACGTCTTGGAGAAGGTATTAAGACTTCAAAAAAAAAAGGACATAACAACGAGAAGCATACTTCACAATAACGCTAAGTCCCGAAACTTTCTAATATCCCCATCCAAACGTTATACGCCTCTCATTTTCGTATATACTTCCTTTCGGCGGCATTAGCGCTTTCACAAAGACGTCCAAAGTCAAATTATAACATTCGAGTTTACGCTAACAAACGCCTCCGACCGAGAAAACGTTCTAAGAGAAATATTCCGTATTCATAATGCGTAGCTTCTCTTTACCCGTACCGTTGGCAAGCTTAAATTTAATTAAAAAACATTCAACTGAGTAAACTACCGCTAACAACCGACGCGCATATTCAATTTCGCCAAACTCGGGACTCGGGAAGGATACCTTGTTTCGAACAAAGAGCGTAAAATTTCGATACGCGTACGTGTACATCAAGACGATGCGGATGACTTAGCTTCTTTCTCTGTTGGTTCGCTCCGACTCCCGCTGAATACATCACAACATCTTCGGCCACCCTATCCGTTCTCTAAACAACGCGAAAGATTTCGCGGTGGTTCAAGGCTGTCTAATCTTCGCGATTACGGTTGGAAGAACTTCGTTTTAACGCTTGCTCGGATAGGAAATTAGGAACGGGATAGAGGGAGTGGATGAGGTGGTTTCGTACGGTAAATGTATATGTTAAGGGGGTCTTGATTAAATGTAGACTTGTTTTAATGCCAGGATGTAATTAGCATCCTACTGGAAACCTTCCCTTTTTACATTACAAACATTCCAGTTCTTCCCTCTGTCCCTCTGTCCTTCTGTTTTGTTTATAAATTGAACACTAGAAATTCTACCTTAAATACCATACCCGTACACTACGCCGAAATTGCAAGACAGTCCTGGCAAAGAGGGGCAAGTTTTTAAAAGTGTTATGGCACTTAGGGCTTCTTCGTTTGTCGGTACGTGTTCTGCTTCGTCGCATGAATCTTCTTCCTCTTTGATTTCATTATCGTTTTCGTTATCCCGCTGTTTTATGTCCTCCACGATATCAGAATCTGAACGCATTCCCGACGTAATAAGGCAACTGTCCACGGACGCAAAAGTCGTCGAAACAAAACTGGTTTTCGTCACTCTGATTTTGCCGCCACTTTTTAATAAGTTCACATAACGGAACGTCATCCTCATTTAAGTTGTCACAAATTGGATTATTCCTTAATTTTGAATGACTAAAGCAGTTTGCTATAGTCTCAGAGGTTATACTGCGCCAAGCCTTCTCTAAAAAGTCCAACGCGTCGAGAAGTGAAGCTGCACATGGTGCGTTCTTGTCCTTACCCGTAATAATTTAGTGCAGAAGAAATTTTCTGTAAAAACATTTTAAGCTTCTTATTACGCCTTGGTCCATTGGTTGAAGGATGCTAGTGCAATTTTGGGGCAGAAACACCAAATTAATATATTTTAAGTGGGCTAATGATGGATGTGCTGAGTTATCGACTAAAAGCGAGATTTTTTTTACCTTTAGCCGCAAGTTCCCATTTTCAAAGATTTCTGAAGTCATCCATGCTCTTTTGTTTACGCAGTAATTTGTTGGGTGTGTTTTTATATTTATTTTGAAGCAGCGTCGCTTTTTTGACTTTCCTATGATAAGAGTTTTACGTTTCTCCTTACCGGTCATATTAGCACACACGAATGCAGTTAACCGTTCTTTGGCTAGTTTACCGCCTACACATTTTTCGCCTTTAAACCTCAGAGTCTTATCTGGAAGAAGTTTATAAAAAAATCCAGTTTCGTCGCCATTGTAAATTTCATTGTTTTTCCCTGTACCTTTGAATAGTAAAGTACGGAACCGCTTAAAATTTAACACTAAAAAAGGAGTGTTCTTACAGCCGAAGTTGTTATAACCGGGTTCTACTGTATATTTATTAATCATTGTTTTATATGCAAACATTCCTGCGTCCGCATCGCCTATGCCCACTCATGAAGGTCACTCGACTCCTCCACGTTGTTCTCCGCGCTGCACTTTAACTTGCCCCACTTTGCCGAGACTATTAATAACTTTCTCTAATATTTACGGCGAATCTGCTACTTCTAACTTTCGAATTTCACATTCTTACGATCTACTTTAATAAATTCAAAAGAAATTCCATACTAAAAATTCAATCATCAATCTTTCGACATTTTGATTTATAGTCCCATCGCTAAACATATTTACGTGACCGATTTTTTTTACAATCAACCTCTTTATCTTTTTCTACAGTAAACCGATCGCGTAGATACTTCAGCTAGCTTATGCATTAATTCTACTTTGACAGCTAGAGGGGTCTAGCGTTCATCTCTATTACGGTTCCTGCCCGAGCCAGCCTAACGACAAAGATCGTCTCTACGTTGCCGCGTACGTCATTGCGGGGGCGCTTTTGTTGTTCGAAGCTTTTGTTATCTTTGTTTCGAGAATTTCCGCGGACGCAAACGCCGCGCCTCCGACGTTTTCCCAGCATCAATCAATTAACGGACGGACTGGGTAAAATCTGCTGCTTTTCTATCAATTTTTTTTTTGACGTATGTTTTTCTCTTTCCGATGGAATTGAGTGAAAATCGAAGGGGAAACGCGAAAAAATAACTAAATTGATTTTAGCACAAGGAAGTAGAGTTTACAGAATAAACAGTGGCCAAAAAGAGGATGGATCGTTTTGGCCATGGAGAAAATTATTTTTTTTAAATGAGCGTATTTGATATTCAACGTCTCGTTGCTTTCTAAACAGATACGAAATTGTTATAAATTGTTATATCTTCGAAATGATGATAAATCAGAACAAACACAACTGGATATGAGTTCATATAAAGATAGAGGAGGAAGGAAAGGAAACGGGACCAATCTTACAGCATCTAAGACAATTTAATTAGACAATGGTTACTGGTTTCGTGCACCTCTACACATCATCAGGCCAAGATAAATACTAAATACTAAATAGAAAACAAGATAATCGAGAAAAAGGTTTATATTACAGATGATTTCTCATGTATTACGTCTTCTAGCACGATCGTACAGAGAGAGATAAAACCTTATGATCAATCCCATGTCCGCGCCGCATTTCCTAAAAAATAGGTAATTCTCTTTCAATTGAGTTTGCTTTAAAGAACTTTCTACCAAATAATAAAGATCAATGGGAGGTTTAGATCTTTCAGGTTAGGCTTAAAGAACACATACGTTGTTTCCAGCCTTCTATTACCGGTTTTTCGCAATGGAAGGAAACTACTCCATCGGGAAGACACCTAACTTTAAAATTCTCCACTTTGCTATTTAGAGAGCAGGTATTTGACAGATTTAAATTGTTAAAATCGCAGATCACTTTTGATTTTACTCTTACCTTTCAGATATTATTCGATTACTGCAGTAGATCTATTTGATTCCACTCGCCTTAATATTCTAACCTTTTCTGTTTTGATTGCACCTAGTTTTTTTACATTACACATGGGCTGAAAAGTCTCGGGCCTAACAAAGAAAACACGATTTTTTTGGTTCAAAATTAGCTTTATTCATCAACGTAATCTCCATCAACGCAATCATTCCAGCGCCGCTCTAACATTTCAATACCACTTTTGTGGAACGATTTATCTTTTGCCTCAAAATAGGCCTCAGTTTCAGCGATAATCTCTTCATTCGAGCGAAATTTCTTACCGGCGAGCATCTTTTTGAGGTCTTCGAACAGCCAGTAGTCGCTGGGAGCCAAATCTGGCGAATACGGTGGATGTGGGAGCAATTCGAAGTTCAATTCATGTAGTTTTGCCATTGTTTTGATTGATTTGTGACACGGTGCGTTGTCTTGATGAAACAAAATTTTTTTCTTTGCCATATGCCGTCGTTTCTTTGCAATTTCGGCCTTCAAACGCTCCAATAACGCTATATAATATTTACTGTTGATGATATTTCCTTTCTCAAGATAGTCGATGAATATTACACCACACACATCCCAAAATACCGAGGCCATAACCTTTCCAGCCGATTGCTGTGCTTTCGGGCGCTTTGGACGAGGTTCACCAGTTGCTGTCCACTCAGATGACGATCGTTTTGATTCCGGAGTTAAGTGATGGATCCATGTTTCATCCATTGTCACATATCGACGCAAAAATTCCGGTTTGTTACGTTTAAACATGGCCAAACACTGCTCAGAATCATCAACACGTTCTTGTTTTTGGTCAACAGTGAGCAAACGCGGCACCCACTTTGAACAGAGCTTTCTCATAGTCAAATGCTCATGCAATATAAAGCCAGTACGTTCTTTTGATATCTTTACGATGTCAGTTAACTCACGCAACATCACTTTTCGATCATTCGAAACGATTTTGTGGATTTTTTTATGTTTTCTGGTGTTACAGCGTCATTGGACGTCCACTGCGTTCTGCATCATCGGTGTCTCTACGACCACGTTTGAAGTCAGCAAACCAACGTTTTATTGTCGTTTCTGATGGAGCGGAGTCCCCATAACACTTTTCAAGCCATCGCTTCTCTTGAACTGTATTTTTTCCCATCAAGGAGCAGTGTAAAATTAAAACACGAAATTGTTTTTGATCCATTGTTTTGAAAATAAGAAAAGTAGCGTCACTCTACACACAATAACTCACAAACTAATAAATAGAATATCATGAAATTTCAACAGCTGTCCTTTGAAGGTTAGTACTGAGAGAAAGGTGACTGCAATAAATCTAGCGTCATCTATGTGTTAGGCCTGGGACTTTTCAGCCCATGTGTTATATCATAGAGAAGGAACAGAAGGAACAGAAGGAACAGAAGGAACAGAAGGAACAGAAGGAACAGAAGGAATAGAAGGAACAGAAGGAACAGAAGGAACAGAAGGAACAGAAGGAACAGAAGGAACAGAAGGAACAGAAGGAACAGAAGGAACAGAAGGAACAGAAGGAACAGAAGGAACAGAAGGAACAGAAGGAACAGAAGGAACAGAAGGAACAGAAGGAACAGAAGGAAACACAAGGAACAGAAGCAACAGAAGGAACAGAAGGAACAGAAGGAACAGAAGGAACAGAAGGAACAGAAGGAACAGAAGGAACAGAAGGAACAGAAGGAACAGAAGGAACAGAAGGAACAGAAGGAACAGAAGGAACAGAAGGAACAGAAGGAACAGAAGGAACAGAAGGAACAGAAGGAACAGAAGGAACAGAAGGAACAGAAGGAACAGAAGGAACAGAAGGAACAGAAGGAACAGAAGGAACAGAAGGAAACAGAAGGAACAGAAGGAACAGAAGGAACAGAAGGAACAGAAGGAACAGAAGGAACAGAAGGAACAGAAGGAACAGAAGGAACAGAAGGAACAGAAGGAACAGAAGGAACAGAAGGAACAGAAGGAACAGAAGGAACAGAAGGAACAGAAGGAACAGAAGGAACAGAAGGAACAGAAGGAACAGAAGGAACAGAAGGAACAGAAGGAGCAGAAGGAACAGAGGGAACAGAAGGAACAGAGGGAACAGAAGGAACAGAGGGAACAGAAGGAACAGAAGGAACAGAAGGAACAGAAGGAACAGAAGGAACAGAAGGAACAGAAGGACCAGAAGGAACAGAAGGAAGAAGGGGAAGAAGAGGAATAAGAGAAACGAGAGAAAGAATAGGAAAAGGAGGAAGAAAAAAGAAGAAAAGGAACAAAAGGATCAAGGACAATGGAGAGGAACAAGAAGGACAAAAGGCACAAGAACCATAAAAAAAGCAGACAAAACAAAAGCGCAAGAAGGATAAGAGAAACAATGCACAAAAAAGATAAAAAAGAACAAGAAGGCCAATAACGCCAATAATGATGTTTCTTGACCTTAATCAAAAATTTAATAAAATGATATCCAAAATAATGTAGTCCATACGAATGAATTGTCATTATTTTAACTTCATCGAGTAGACATTACTTTCTGCTCCATTATAGCGCGAGCCCACATACCAATTACGCCAGACAGCAAATTTTAAAGAAAGAACAAGATGACCGTTGTTCCTCATCCTCAGAAGTTTTCTCTGAAGATTTTCATTTTCCCTACAAGGTATAGGAAAAACAAACATCTATTTTACGTAACGTATCTCTATCCATTCGTATACATTAACCGTTAATTTCACAATAAATATTTAAACCACCCTCTCGCAACGTCGGTTCACGCGCAGAACGTCGAAGTCGTCCGCCGAAACCGTATAGGGGCAATATCTTTCCGCGGATGATCGTCTTAGGCATCATCCGTCCGGTTTAATAAATAAATAAATCCGCTACAGCTAGGGCCTCGCCATCATCCGCGCCCCCTTCGCGTCCCGCCGTAAAGCCGGTTGAAGGGACGGAAGAAAAGTCCCCGACAACGGCGCATTACGGATCGATACGGGGGTTAGTCGGCGTGCCCGCCATGAAATACGAGACAATGCCGAAGCCGTCACCGCCACCGCCAAATAAAATGTGATACGGTTATTTACGTACGAGATGAGCCTGGTGTATTTATTGGTTTTCGTGCCGGTATTATGTAGATATATGTATGTATGTATGTACGGTACACTAGAAGTATGTAAGTTGCCTTCCAAGAAGATACAATTCGCGATGAAATTATTGCATATACATATATGTGTGTATGTGAAGGCGTCTTGGTATACGTAGACAAGGCATGAAAACAATGTCAATGTAATATGATGAACGAAGTGTCAGTTCGGAAGTAGTGTATGTACAGTCTCTGTCCAATTTATTAGGAGCACTTGCTAAAATAGCGATTTTGTGACAATATTAAATGAAGAATGTTTTGTACAAGCATAAGTTTATTCAGGACTGTTTATACACATCGTCAGAACTATATAATTAATATTTTGAAATGCCTCATTTTGCTTTCATAATTGCTCCTATTCTTTTTGGCATACGGTGTATGTAAACGTTAATGGTATGTGTAATGGTAGCGTCATTTTATAATACAGTAAACGCTCGCTCATGTAAATACCTGGTCATGTAAACAGAAAATTCTTACTATAGGATCAAATGGAACGTCCGATAATGTAAACAAACTTGCACCACGTAGAAAATCGATAATGTAAACAGTTTAGGGTACCGGTTATTTCCCGATTTACGTGTGTCAGATACATACGGAGGGCCGGGAAATCGCAGGACTTTAAAAAATGCCCAAGCACCTAGAATGGAAAATCATCTGTATAAATGGTTTTTAAAATCAAGGGGTAATCATGTTCCAATTATTAGTTGATTAAATTAAAGGGAGAGCAAAATTATTAAATGAAAACTTAAAAGAGACCGAAAATTTTGTAGCCAGTGACCGCTGGCTAATAGGAGGTATGGAATTTGACTGCTGTCGATACCTGGTGAAAAATTATCGACACCATCACAAGTAGTGCAACCGTTTAAGGAAAAGTTAATGAACAAAATCAAAGAGCTACATTTAAATGAGGAGCGAATATACAATGCAGATGAAGCCAGTCTTTATTGGAAATTATTACCTACGAAAACCTATGTTGCATCACATGATAAATCCGCTCCGGGTGGAAAGGTATATTTCTGAAATGGTTCCAGAAGCACTTTGTCCCTAAGGTATGGTAATAAAACGTAACACCACTTATCCAACCGATAGATCAAAATGTAATAAAAATTACGAAATTGTATTATCGAAAATTTCTATTCCTTAAGGCGTTCCTTAACTTCCTTAACTTTACGTAAAGTAATTTGAAATTTAGATATGACGTGGAATGCCCTTAACCTGCAAACAATTAAAAGGTGTTGGAAAAATTTGCTTCGCTCCAGTGATGATTATGACGATGAAGACAATGTACCGCTGAGAACTAGAAGACTAGAAAACAATTGCTATCTGTTGCTGAAGTTATTGACGGTATATCATCGGACGTTCTCAAATTATTAAAAGCAACAAATCCCGACATTGTTTGCACAATTACCGATGCTAGTTTATGGAATGACGATAAAGAGATGCATAATGTAGAAGAGGAAGATGGGGTGAGTGAAGATGACGACCCTCCGAATGAAATAGAAAATAAGGTGAGTGACATGCAAGCTGTAGGAATTTTTAATCAAGCGTTAGATTGGGCTGAAGAAAAAGACATGTTATATTCCGATATTTTAGTGCTCCGTAAACTACTACAAACAAAAATAGGACATTATTTTTCGAAATAATGTAAAATTTATTTTTTAATATTATATGTATGTATGTATGTATTATATGTTATTCATTGTCCATAATTTGTTTTTTAATAAACATACATATTTTCTTTTTCGCAATTTCTTTATAAATAAAATAAGGGCTCGCTAATGTAAATTTTCATTAATGATTACAATTTCATGACGTTATTTCGCAAATGGAGATTAACATCATAATTTGACAGAAGAACCATATACTCTATTTACCTACCAAGTTTCATTTAGTTCCGAATTTGACTTCCGGGGGCCTATCCTTGCAAGCTGAATAAAAATACCGCTTCTACGTGGCAATACTAAAACCGCAATCTCGCACTTGCGGTTTTAGTCAACTTTTGCTTCGTATAGAACTTTAATGAAAGAAGTATAGAAACCGGAAAATATTAAGTTGGAAAGTTCACCGCAATAAGTTTATATAGTGTGGATGTTATATCGTATTAGAACAGTGGAACATAATGTTTCCGCCGTTGAAATTGCGCCACCGCGAAGATTGATCATTTAATTTGGGAGAAGGTATTGTGTCGAACTCGCATATGTCGCGCTTGTTTTGAACTTCTGGCCGAGTACAAAGAATATGTGCCTTAGAAAATTACGAATTATACTCAAAAGTTGTTAGGCACTTTGTATATGTTAGCTGCTTAGGAATGGTTTTAGTATCTAGTAGTTTAACTCTGCTATTTTGTTCGCATATACATTTCTAGTGTAATGGGATTTTTGATTTAATAATAATAGTAATAATAAATTTGCCCGATAGATTACAATAATCCCGTTACAGGAGAGTGTTAACAAAAACATTATTGTAATGACAAACACTGAACATACAACTTAACAATAAATTAAACTGTAATTCTATTTAAAATTAAAGAAACACTAAATATAAAACTTAAATTCAACCCAATTTAAAAAATACTGCAAATTAATGAGTTAAACGATTCAAAGATTTTGGATGGACATTGTATATTACAAGAGATGAAAAGTTAATGTCACAGTTACCACATAAACAGCTATAGTTGCTACGTATTCTAATGTTGTTCCTAGATGAAAGTCTGGGAACTAAAAATGATAAGCTAGAAGCTAAATAGTTACAATTAATATTATTATGTGCAGCATTATACAAAAATGTAATACTATTCGTAATATTCTATTAGAACGCATGCTGTGAATTATGACCAACTTACTATACGAGGGCGACCTGAAGTGTTACCGGAATCGACAAGAAAATCATCGTATTGGTGTGGTTTTTTATTTTTATTTTCGACGTAGTCTCCTGGAAGGTCAATACACTTATTCAAATGGTGCTCCAATCTCAAAATTAACACATGGGCTGAAAAGTCCCGCAAAGAAACGACCGCATATGGCAAAGAAAAAAAAATTGTTTCATCAAGACAACGCACCGTGTCACAAGTCAATCAAAACAATAGCAAAAGTACATGAATTGAACTTCGAATTGCTCCCACGTCCACCGTATTCGCCAGATTTGGCTCCCAGCGACTACCGGCTGTAGATGATATTTTCACGCTGTTTGATACCAATAAAGGGAACATATGAGATTTTCTAGCCGAACTTAACTTAACGGCAATCCCAAAGATAAACCGGATATGATGGAAAGCTCTGGAATTTACCAAATCGCATGCATGATTGTGATAAAGTTTATATTGGACAAACAAAAAGGTGTATCGAAACGAGGTTCAAAGAACATATGTGACACTATCGTTTCGATAAACTAGAACTATCAAACGTAGCAGAGCATATGATAAAATCCGGACGTAAAATTGATTTAAAAAGTCTTAAATTTCTTAAAATCGTAAACCCGATATTTATGAAAAATAACAGAAACTTATTAAACAGAGAACCAGTCCCAATTGCGCACTCGAATCTAATGGATTTATTGTCAATAAGGCCCTGTTAAAAATACGGTTGGGCTTTCATTACACAGTGTAGTTCTACATATGACCATATTTAGACACCATCAGCTGTGAGAGATGTAGAAAGTCAAGTTTTGTTAGAGACCGTCCGTCTTTCTTCATTAGAAAAACCAACAATCACACTTCTTGCATTTCAAAGATATTAAAATTTTTAATTTATTCTGCAGACTTCCAAGATATATTTTTTCACCTTCCCCACCTCCCATATCTTTCTCTTAACGACGTTACCCGAAAGCGCCTGGTAATAAAACAATTACTTATTCGACTAGACGCTCGGCATCGCTCTTTCACGCCAAACTTCTCCCCCACCGCCTCCACCTACCACACATCGTCAGACGCTTTATGATCCAAACGGGGGGATCCCCTAATGCAGTTGCCAAACTCGATTAGTCGTCTTTGTCTGCCATCGTAGCAATCGGCGCTCACGGACGATTCGTAGCGACCGATCGCTGCCGCTGCGAATCGCATTTGTTTCGTCCGCCCGTTCCACCCGGCTCGCGTCTAGCTGGATATGCTTATGGCGGTGTTTATTTGTTAGTTAATCAAGTTCTTCGACGGGCATACTCGACGCCGGCGAACCGGAGAGTCGCTGTTTGTTAGCTGATCGAGGATGTTGATAAGCTGGATTGGATTGGATTACGATGAAAGTTCGGATAATTGAAAGCTTATATATATATATAGACGCGGCTGGAGATGCGCCGAGTTAATGTTGTTAATTATCTCCCGGATTTATCGTGCGAAAAATGTGTTTCTAATAGATTACCGAAATAATTTAATGCTGGAAACTTTGATATTACAGTCCCTGTCTATTTTATTGGGGCCACGGTATAAATTTTAGCTTTCGCGTGTTTACAACGCGATAATTTACAAATCCAAATATAAAATTAATGAATAGTATACCTATCTAAATACGTTCCCTAAATATCTTTCTAAGAAATTGAGAAAGTGCCACTTAATAACCCTTTCCTATTATTATCCCCCTCATGAATCATTCTGTACTGTATGGGAGATGGGTAGAAGCAAGATTGAAAGACACAGTTATTCGCAGAATATTACTTGGATCAGTTACTATTGTAGGAAGAATATATATCTGTTTATGTAACAACGTTTTTTCCGTGTTTACGTGTTAGTTTTGCACTTTAAGCTATTGCTTGTATGTGCTTTATATTTTTTTCGTTATGGGGAAGAAAAGGGACATTCCAAATGAGAAAAAAACAACGTATTGAGGCATTGTTGGGTACAGGAGTGTATTCCCAAGCCACAGTTGCAAAGAAAAAAGAAGCATCCCGACAATCAGTACAACGAATCGCCGTTTTAATGAAAGAAAAGATTCAACAAGATAATGTTAAACCGCATTCTTCTGACAAGGATGCAGAATTGCTGACCGAAGGTACAAGAGGTGGATGATGTTCAAATCACAGCCACCGAATAGTCCTGATTTTAATGTTTTAGACTTTGGCTTCTTCAATGCTATAAAATTTTAATAATAATAATAATAATAATAATAATAATAATAATAATAATAATAATAATAATAATAATAATAATAATAATAATAATAATAATAATAATAATAATAATCCTTTATTGCCCAACAGCCCAAGGGCCAATTACAGGACAAATTACAATACAATTCTTGTTTAAAATAAAATAATTAAAATCGTGTTGCCTGCAATAATAACATGCTGAAAATTTACATAATAATGAAACAAAAAAAAAAGAAAGACTCACAAAAATGGCTCCAGATCCCGTTTGTTTGCGTTCCTCACCATGTTACTGTGAGGTGCCTTAAGCAAAATGTTGGTATTAGCTCTAGGTACTTGAAATGTATTATAGTACCGAGTATGATGAGTAGGTACGGTAAAGTTTATTTGCGCTAGAAGGGCTGGCGAGTCGACAGTATTTTTCAGGATCCTGCAAAGAAACTCCACACTGTTACGCTCGCGGCGGTCAGCAAGAGATAGAAAACCATGCTCAACAAGTAAGCTATAATACTCGATACCTCTTGCAGGATACACGTTGTCCATTCGAAAGGAGAGATATTTTAGAAATTTCTTTTGAACGCGTTCGATCATAAGCTCTTGGTGTAAATAACGGGGATACCAAACAATGGAGGAGTATTCAAGCTTAGAACGAAATATAAACGTTTCATTACACCTAAGTCTGAGAAATGCCTGCAAGAACGCATGACAAAACCGAGAGTTTTGGAAGCAGATGAACACATGGACGAAATATGTTCCGTAAATGACAGTCTATTATCAAACAAAACACCAAGATCCAAAGTTTTGATATTGCGTGGTATGGCTGCATCATTAATTTGGTAGTTATAGTATAAAGTAGTGTGAGTGTTATTGTAGGAAACCACAGTACACTTGTTGATGTTCAGAGGAGATAATTGATCTTGCTCCAAGTATTAATGCGAAGAAGATTGTCTTGTAAATGTTTACAATCGAAAATGCTACCAACAGTATTAAATATCTTTACGTCATCTGCGTATGCTAAGACGTGACACGTAAACAGAGATAGTAAATCATTTATATAAAAATTGAAGAGAAGTGGTCCAAGATTTGAACCTTGAGGAACACCTGATGTTGGAGAAAACGGCGTAGAGGAATAACCATTGTAGCAGACATAACACTTCCTTCCAGTAAGGTAAGACTCAATCAACGTCAGAAACCCACACCAAAACCAAATTTGTCCATTTTTTGTAGTAGCATCTCGTGGTTAATGCAGTCGAAAGCTTTAGAAAAATCTACGTAAATAACATCCACCTGCTTTCGCTTATCAAGCGCTTCACTAAGATATTGGCCAATGCATGCTAAATTAGTGATCGTCGACCTACCTGCAACAAAACCGTGCTGATGCTCAGATATGAAAGGAGTTATGCAGGTAGATATTTCTTTGTAAAGCAAATGTTCAAATACCTTAGCGAAATTGGGCAGTATACTTATAGGCCTATAATCAGCAATGTTAGATCGGTTTGCACATGAATAAAGAAAAATTTCTCCACGAAGGGCATTTACCTGTTTCTGTTATGTGCAACCAAACTGCTATTGAAACAGCTGAATTGTGTTTAAATGTGTAAAATTTTCATTAATGTATGTTTAAATTAACTTACAGATTAAATTACTAATGTTATAAACACAATAAACCAGTTTTCAAAGTAACAACCCTAAAGCCCATCATTATAGTATGAGATATTATCTCTGGTGTACCTCAAGGATCAAACCTTGGGCCATTACTGTTTATATTATATACGGATGACTTTCACACTACATTATCTTGTCGAGCGTTGGATTAAAGTTTATTCCATTCAGTGTCCACTGGTGTGGGTACTTCTATTCTTTTGCAGGGCGCTTTGGATGTGGTAGCTGATTTTTTTGTATATTTATATCGACTTCGTGACACGTTCTTATCTATAGTTGACATTTTCTACGATCTTGAAAAGTTCTTCGATACCTAGCTTACATTTGTTTCGCATATTAATTGTATTTTATCACTTTCCTGATTGTTCAATGATTTAATTACACCATAAGTCACGTTGTATCATCATTTTCGATATTATTTATAACTTTATCCCAGGACTGTTCTTTCTAGATATATCTTTCGCAACATCTCTACTATTTTTGTAAATTTGATGATTAACTTCGATAGGGTTGTTAATGTATTCGCATGTCTTTTGTTTTTCTTTTACTCTTTCTTCCATCTCATCTGAGCAATAATTGTGTCCGTACAATTTGTGACACCAACAATAGAATGCTTAATTTAAGGAGTATGAAATAGTTTTTGAGGTAAATATGTCACTTTAAGACTTCAGCTGGATCATACGTCATCATCTTCGCCAAAATTAAAACCCCATTTTCCATGAGAACGAGTTTGTAATCGTAAATTATAAGTCGACAGTATCGACGGTGGTTTAGGACTACGCGACCGCAAGAGAATCCATTTCGGAAACAATATCGCACCTCGATTATAGCCACTTTGACGCGAGAAGTGCTCAATTTTATAGCCCTACTATAGTCGGGACGGTAATTCGCCATCGTAAAAGAAATAAAAGCTTTCCGAGAAAATAAAGTTCCCCGAGCGCGACACTTGTAAACGTCGGTTTTGGCTTTCGTCCATTAACCTCCCCTTTATTAATATTTCAATTAAATATTTACCAAGATCTATATAAATTCCCGAAAACAATATTTTCGGAATGGCCCTGTATCAAGAGGCACCACCTAATATTTGGTTACAAGTTGTGTTTGTTTTTAGTGTAGACTTTCACAAGCATTGCTATGTTATTAATTTTTGGTGACACGTAGTGTGGACATTAATACGAAGTATGTCTCAGAATTAATAAGAAGTGTTTAATCGAATGTATCTAAAATTTAATATCGTCCCCTTCAAAGTACGTTCCTTTGGAATGAACACGGCGTCTCCAGCGAGCTTTTCATTTCTGGTAACAGTTCTGAAGGTCTTATTTCGTTAGGGTCTTTAGAATCTACGTCGTGACTTCTTGGATGTTGTTTATTCTCCCATAATGGGAAAAAGAAAATAACCGCATGGAGCCATGAATACGTAGGTTTCCACGGCCAAAGTTAGTACTAAACGAAGTACTTCCGGAATTGGACCGTGTCACGATGGAATAATATAGAAGTGAAATAAGAGTACGTCGAGTTACCGTGCCACTTTAGTTTTCCCTGTTTCTCCTGAAGAAGCCTCCTACGACGGAGGCGAAACGTCGAGATCCCACCTTTCTCGTTTGTTCTTTTTCTTTCTTCTGGAATGGTTCCCTTTGTAATAAATTCTCTAACCGACAACGAGCTATGACTAGGGCATTATCATGATGCTAGATCCACGAGTTGGCAACGTCAGATCGCACACGCAAACCTTCAAGGATCTTACGATAAAAGGCTTGACTTGCTGTGTGGTCTTGCGATACGAATTCTTTGTGAACAATTTAATGTGAATTACAAGAAGTACTAAGCATAGACTTGATTCGGGATATGCTCATGCGAACTTTGTTCGATCGTAGCAGGTGTGTGTCACTCCGCACTTTGTCGTTTCGTTACAGGATCGTATTTGAATACCCATCACTCATCACCTGTTACCAGTCTCTGCGTGAAGTTAGGTTCGGTACCTCACCGACAATTATCCTGAGTATCGACCATCTGTGTCGTGCTAATACAGAACGCACCATCTCCTCGCGAATGACTAAAACGTGAAAGGCCGCAATCGACAATGTTTTTGTAAATGTTGAGCAGATTGAAGCGAAAGTTATATGTAGCACATGGTCATTTGGACCACCATCTCGGAAAGTGTCGTGTTCAATCTCGCAAATCTCTTTTGGGAATCCAAGAATGAAAGAGAAGATTTATTTTGCCTGTTAGTTTGTACTTACTAAAGCTGGAACTAGTAACTGTACATTGGTAGGACAGCATTTCAAATTGAACAAGTGGATAAAGCTTCCAATAGCTTTCTGCGTACACTGCCGACTATATTAGGTAATTATTCAATAAAAAAATAATTAAATCTTGTAGATCTTTTATCGGGAGTACTTAGGAAAGATAGTTGGATCAATAGTGCATCTCTTAGTCAGTATTAACACTAGTACTTTGCTAATCTGGTCTACGTAGTAGCACTTACGATAATACAGCAAGTAACCGTGGGCAACACTGCCTAGCAAATATTTTTTTTCTGCTGACTAAGATCTGACACTTGTTTTTAACTAATATGAGTATACTAACACCAAATATGAAACCTATTTTCCCTATAACGTGAGGTTCTTTTTTTTCTACGGTATTTCTTGTTTGCCGATTTCAGTATTCTTGAAACTCGTTAACTACATGAACCAAATTCTTAATTGTAAGAATATTGTGAGTGACTCTTTAATTGATAGAGAAAAAGTAATTTTTCCACATCTTCACATCAAATTGGGTCTTATGAAGCAATATGTTAAAGTTATACATTTGCAAGTACAGTAAAGAATTAAAGCTGTGGTATTTGATGGAACTCAATCTAGAACTTTCATGACAGATCCAAATTTCATTAGGTCTATGAACGAATCGTAGAAAGAAGCCTGGACTTCATTCACTATGGTCGCGAACAATTTTCATGGAAACAAAATGACAGCTGGTCCTGATAACGTTCCAGATTTTGTTGTTAGGGACTGTAGGTTCGTTCTTTGTGGGCCGTTCCTTCACATGTACAATCTAATATTGAGACAGGGAGTCTTTGCAAGTTGTTGGAAAGTGTCTCGTGTTATTCCTGTTTTTAAGTCCTGGTCGGAATTATCGCTCGATATCTATATTACGTAACTTTGCTAAAGTTTTTGAAATTGTCTTATATAAATATATATATTCACACGTTGCTGCTAAACTGTCCCCGGTGCAAAATGACTTTATTAAGGGCAGATCAACAGTGTCCAACCTGTGCGCATTTTCCAATGATGTGTCTGAGGCTTTAGATCTACGTCTTCAGACAGATGTCATTTATACAGATTTCGCTAAGGCTTTCGATAGGGTTGAACATCATACCCTATGACGTAAACTGAATATGTGGGGTATATCTGACGATCAGATATTGTTGTTGCAATCCTATTTGAGTGGGCGTACCAATTACGTTGAATACCATGGTTGTCGGTCCGGCTTATATCAGTCTCCTGCAGGTGTGCCACGGTGCTCTGTTCCTGGACCACTTCTATTTATTATTTTCATTAATGAGCTTCCTGACCGGCTTAGATCTAAATGCTTATTATACGCCGATGTAGAATATACTCCACTGCAGATTGTGATAGTTTGCAGGATGAACTGCTATCTATTCACCTTTGGTGTCTAGAGAACCATTTACCACTAAATATTGCTAAGTGTAAAGCGATGGCGTTTGCCAGTAGAACTGATACAGTGGGCGTACAATGTTGGCGGTGAACTTTTAACGCGTTCTCGCATAAGATGGCCGACTACTGTTAGAGTGGTCAAAGAAAGTGCCAAAACAAAATAGACAGCAGAAACTGCAGCAAAAGAAAATTTATTGTCTGATTGTTACTTGTATTTTTGCAAGTACTTGTGGCTAAAATTATACTTAAATAAATAAATGAATTATTATATTATGTCTTAAGTATAAACTTAACGCATTAATGATCCTTCAAAAAGCATAGTACGGCATAGAGTTAAATTTGGACGTAATACACAAAAACTAATATGATTTTCGGATTCGGAACACCCAAATTAGCAAAAAACAAGTCTCATATACAATTTAAAAATTGTGTTGGACAGCGTAATTTGAAGCAGCCTGTTAAATGTTTAAATACCTTTTAGTAAGTGCTGATATTCTTACCCTCCACTTCTTCGCCCTTTTCCTTCCTTGTAAAAGGAACAGGATATAAAATACAGTCACTCCTTTAAAGCTTGAGGTTCCGTGAAAGGAAAAAGACAAAATATGACCACGCAGCAGTAACAGCTAGCGATCGTTATTTCTACAGGAGTTTTTAGTAGCATCGCCTTTCCGCGTCCATTGTAAAATTTTACGATCGTCTTTCTCGCGACGGTTACGAACTAACAAAGGAACTACGCGCAGTGTGTGAAATATACGATGTCGAAGGACAGTATTAAGTAGCTGGAGTTTATACGTTAAACGTGTTATAACATTTTGAATGGATTGAATTATATTTCATGTGTTGAGATTGGATCTTTCCTCTGCAAATAAATTATACGAGTGTGAAGAGAATCTAGACATGGACCGTTTAATGTTTATTATTTATTCGTTTCAAATATCGTTAGTATTTTAACTTTCTCTTGCTGTGATAGCGTTTATAAGATATACTGATAATAGAAGAGAAATAAGTCCTGAAAACACCAGGAATTAACTAGTTGATCAGTGTAACCGGCACCTCCACCAAAACTTCCTACTCAACTTTTTACGAAGAATAAACAGTCGTCGGTGTTTGTAATTGCTATAAACGTTATTGTTTAATATCGCGACCGCCATGGAATGGTTTTCCCATAGTTAACCAAAAGTCGGACCCTTCAGGAAAGCGTCTTTGTATAGCTCGTTCGCTAATACAATAAGGGTCCGCGCCCGGCGATTTTGGGCATGTATGAAACGTGTTCCGTTGAGTTAATTATTACCCTTTTGGTACTTAGCTTCGTAATTCGCTTCGTTCTCTCCTCGCAGCAGTAAATAATCCGTCGGATTCGAAATTTAACACTGCGTTCGTGAGAGAATTGGAACTTTATTACAAGTAATGATGAAGGGGATGATTTTTACTTTTAGCGTGCTACATATACCTGTTATTCGGTTACCAATAAATTTTCTTAGTATACGATACCTGTTTCTTTTTTCTATGTAATGAAAGTATGGTTACTTCATTGCCTTTAATAAGCACAATATTCTTGTTAATGCATTCTATATAATAATAATAATTTATGCTTGTTATGTGCGTACTAAATTAGAATATATCTGCTTGATCTGATCTCTGTTTCATATAATCTAATACATTTAGATAGAAGTACAAAAACCTCTAATAGAATGCCTAGAAAATAACACCAACATAAGAAAACGCTGTAAACACAGCTTTCTCATGGTATTAATGAAATCAATTCACGAGAAAGACAGGTGAAGAGCCATAAAACGCTAACACACGGACATGTTTCTGCCTACCCGGCGTCATGAGCGTGGTTCCGAGCAGTTTCATGCTACACATGTAATTCTCTCGCGGCTTCTATCGCCACCCTTAACCCTATGATACAAGTGAATATTCCTAGCGCTAACTAGTGCCAACAGAAAGAAACACTTGTCCGCAAAGTCAGACAGCGAAAAGAAGCCGATACAGTTTCACACCCTTCTCTCGAGCAACACTTACGATTGCTAGTCCCGAGAGGGTAGTTCGAACCAAGTGGCATAGGGAAACTGCACATGTGAATGAGTTCACAAGACTTACCATGACGTATTTAAAACACATCTAAAAGAATGCCTAAAAAATAACACCAAGATAAGAAAACGCTCTCATGGTATTAGAAAAAACCTTTTTAACATATCCTCACTTTAACCGACACACTTATCGAGCTCCATGGTTACCCAGATGTTCGGACTGCTGGTAGTTCACATGTCAAAGCAAGTTTGCGAACTACCCGCATATTTGAAGTACTTGTGCTAAGTAATACTCGAATATGCTATGTGCGGGTACACAGGCATTCTCATACACTGACAAATATTTAAGATTAGGTACGCTTGCTTGATCTGTAGTTAGCGGAAGAAAGTGAGCATCAAATCGCGACACCTATTCAACGTCGTATGGGAAATTAGCTTTTTTTGGGCTTTCATTCTTTTGTTTTGCCTTCAAATTTGCATCAATAACTCGAGAAGTTTCGTAAATAGATATTTTGTATTATTAAATATGATTTCGATTAGCTTCGGGATTCATAGTAAGTTGATTCGGGATAAAATCTGTCCCACAGAATCGATTGCCGCCACTCTCAACCTATTAACTTGCTAATTTTTTGAATTATAGTTCGAAAATACTAAAATTATACGGCGGAGCGACGGTAGCTCATGCATTACACAGAGTTACCGAATTTAATAGGGAAGAATTCTCCAATGTTGACAAATTACTAGTACAAAAAAGTTTTCTTAAAAGCCCCAAAGAGATACTCACTTTCTCTACCTCCATCTCCAATTATAACTACATGGGGAACTTGGTTAGATACGTGCTCCTTCTATACTGATAATTTGGAGAAAGTTGTAAATGTATTAGATGATTTATAGAGATTTATAAAGATACAACTTTACAAAATAGTTTAGATTTCATTGGTAGTAATTTCAAAGTATTAACAAATACTATAAAATATTTCTAAATAGAAAATTTGAAATTAGAAAGAGGTTTAAAAACCCCAAACACTACCTTGAATAAACTTAAAAGTATCCCTGGAGATTTTAGAGTCCGTTTAGGTAAGAAAATTAACGCAGTTTTTAACCGCAATCCGGATTTAAATATTCTAAAAGGCGTCTATTCCGAAAGCAATGAAACGTATATTAAAAAACACTTTAAATATGCACCTGTCATAAGTTGCGATGTAAAAAGAAGTTTTCCTGTATTTAAAAAGATACTGACCAGCGAACGAACCCAATACATATCAAAACTTAGATTATGTTTTAGTAGTTAATGCAAATAAATTTTGTTTAGATAGATATGCATAGGTATAACATTAGGATTATCGTTTAAGCAATTATCTATTTTAAACGTTAAACAAAGTGAAGCATTTTAAAATTTGTATTGAATGGTATGTAATATGTTTCGAAATAAAATCTATTTCGTAGAATCGATTGCCACAATTCCTGTCCTACTATCTTGCCCGTATATGCAGGTGCATCTCAAAAATTAAATAGAAATAAAAAGTTTTGCAAATTACATTTTTCGGTCATCGTTTTCTTTTCTTTTTTCTCTCATTTTGAGATTTCACTTCCACGACGTATCTTCCAATTATTTGCTTCTTTAATCTAGAAATTTCGTACGAAATAAATTTCTTTAAACGGTCGTACCATATCGAATTTACCCCCCCCCCTCCCTTACATCCACTCCCCCCATCAACTGCAGGCCTTCGTAATGCATTTACTACTACTACATTACGGATTATACATAGGCGACTATTTGTAATACAACGCAACGTCGTAATTCCACCAAGGCTAAAGCGAGGCGAATCGGTCGCATTCAGCGCCCTCTACAACTGACACCCGCAGGCAAATACGTACATACGTACCTAGCACAGTTCCGGAAGAAGGAACGAGCGAGCCGTTCGAGTCGAGATTGAGAAATACACAAGGAACATAAGCGGGTTGGCAGCGTGCCATGTTAAAGAGTTAGGAGGCGGGGGGATGTTTGTAGGAGCAAAGCTACGTTGGAGCGGCGGATAGGGAAATTGTCGTCTCGACCGAGAGACCGTAATTAGATAAATTGTGCAGCGCTGAGAACGTCTCGGTTAAATGTTACGAGGACGTTCTGAAGCCTTCCCGCTGGTATTGCGCGCTTTTTCTCGGGCATAACGAGGGCGTAACGCCGTTACGTCGGAATATTTAAAAGCGCGAATAAGATGGAATACACCTTCCGTGAAGACCTTTGGAAGAAGTTTTATCTTTCCGAGAGTTCTCAATGGATGGTGCAACCGTCTCTTTTGGATAATTTTTCGCGTTTGTGTTAAATCTTTAACGCCCAGTCTACCAGGATATCGTCATATCGCTACTTCCAGCGTTGATGCATTGGACCTATATAGTCTCTTCAGTGAAATTGAAATAGATACAACTTTATTTTATGTCGCGTGTAGTACCCTTATGATTAGAAAAGATATTTCGAGTAATATTAGATAAATAATTAATATTAATAGGGTGAACTTTAACACATAACAAGTTAGTTAGATACATTTTTTTAGAGGCAACTATAGAGCGTTCATAATGCACATTATTCTTGAAACATGCACAAATTGTTCTCGATTTTCTATCTGTCGAATGTGGCAGAGGCGGTTATAGTGAAGTGAAACAATATCCGCAAATCCATCTTCCCCCTCCGTTAGAAAAATTAATATATATGTAATCAAGATTAAAAAAGAAATTAATGAGTCAACTTTGCCTAAAAATTATCTTCCAAAAACATATGTCAAAGTAAAATATAAAATTATAATAATAAAACATTTGGAAGAGAACTATTTTTGGCTTAGCGCAGAAGAAACTATATATATATATAGTAGGTAGGAGCATAGTTTATGTAATTATTGGTATCTTGCATTTTGATTAACCAACCAAACCGTACTTGATAGCGACCAAACTATGTGAACGAGTGGATGTAGATATGGTTGCTGAAGTCATTTATAATACCATTAACGATACATTGGAAGATGTTACCAGACGAGAAAGAGCTATACTTTTAGCAATGCTGCTGCTTATATAATAAAATTTGGCAAATTACTGAAAAATAAATATAAAAATATGCTGCATATTACATACACCACCCATGCCTTGCACAGAGTTACAGAATTCGGCAAAGAACAGTTTCCAAACGTAAAACAATGAATGGAATTTATATGAAGACTCACAAAGTATAGTTATATGAAAAAGTGTCTCGAATGACTCATCTTTAAACCAAGATCTAGAGTTTATCAAAGAGAATTTGGCGACATATCCATAAAATATTTTGAATCGCAAACATCATCCTCGGAGATCCCACCTTTCTCTTCTTTTTCCTTTTCTTCTCTTTCTTCTTCTTTCTTTCCCCCTTTCTTCTATCTTCCTTCTCTTACTCTTTTCACCTTTTTTCTTTTTCACCATCCCCCCCCCCTCTTTCCTCTTACTCGTACTGCATTTCTATATATCCCATCATGACACGGTCCAATTCCGGAAGTAATTCGCTTATTACTGACTCTGGCCGTGGAAGCCTACTTATTCATGTTTGCAAAGAACCACTTGACCTCTTAAATAACATCATAATAAAAGAAGTACCTAAGGAATGGAATACAGGAATAATTATGCCCATATACAAAAAAGGAGACAGTGAGGGATACTCAAACCACAGAGGAATAACGTTAACTAGCATCACAGGAAAAGTATTGACAAGAATACTGGAAAAAAGACTATGAGAGAAATTGGAAACAACATTAGAATATATATAGAAGATAACATATATGTTTTATAGATCTTAAAAAAGCTTTTGATGGGGTAAGAAGAGAAGATGTATGGCAGAGCCTGGAAAGGAGAGGGCTCGACAAAGGAATGATAGAGATGATGAAGGCATTGTATAGAAGCAACAGGAATAAAGTCAGAACTTCCAACGCAGAACCAGCTGAATTTGAATCACAAATTGGATTAAAACAGGGATGCTTATTAAGCCCATTGTTATTCTCTATATTAATAGATAATGCTATTAAAAAAAGCCAAACAAAAAGGAAAAAATATGAAAGTGGGAAACTGAAAAACGTTTGCAGATGATATGGTATTGATAGCAGATTCAGAAAAGACGTTATAGCAAAATTTGAATATATATGTACCAAGAAGAATGGTAGTCCCACACCGCGATGTACAAAGGACGTAGTATAAGTAAATATTTCTGAGATATGTTATTTATACTTTCTTATAACAATAGAGTCACTTTTCTAGTTTTATCATAACCTTCATTCTATGTCATTGTTTTGTCTCATGTCTAGAATCAATGTATAACCTATAGTTCTCTACATAATTTACTTTTATTTCATACTTTGTCTGTCATGTATCTTGTGTACTTTGGGCATTTAGTAAATTATTATTATTATTAAAAAAAATACAATTAGTTTGAAATGTGGACTTGTTTATTACCACTAAAGAGACTGCCAGTCGATATTCCGCATACAACCAATGCTAAACAAGCAACCTACATTCCACTCCTTCTTGTTACAGGTGGACCCAACTATGTGCCAATTGGAAGAAGAAATTGCTCATCGTCGACAAAATGTGAAGATTAGCTAATTTTTTAACGTATTTAGTAGATACACCGACCTAAATAAGTGAAGTTCTACCGAGTGTTTTGCGAACGGGGTTACTGTTTTCGCGGAGATCTTTTTTATCGCTAACGCACCAAACTAGCCGCTGAAGAGGAACGACAATCCACCTGTCAACATGTTGCCGACCCACGTGATGTCCTTCATGAAGAAGGTAGGTGGTATTTGATCATTTATACCGTTAACTTGATTGAAATCCGATGCAATTTTAATTTGCGGAGATTGATTGAATTAATTGAGCGTGGGTGCTTACGTCTATCCATAATTAAAGTATTTAACGAATTGATTGTATAAAGTTTAATCAGTTGTAAAAGGTAATATTTATATCTCCTTATTCCTATTGGTTCTTGATTTAAATAATACTACGTTTTGGATATATCATCTGCATCTACGTAATCCAGAGGCATTGCTAACAACAAAACAAGCAGAAATCGTATATAAATTCTGTGTTATAGGTGTATCTAATACAGTCCTATAACCAAATCAAAATTTGTAAAATGTCATTCATAAACGAAATGAGTGTGATTAAATTGCTAATGGAGTCGTTTAATATTACCGAAGGCAGACGAACTCCTGTAAATCGACACGAAATACAACTGCATGATATACTAAAAGAATTAATCACAAGAAATATAATTTACAATACAACTTTTGAAGTAGATATCGATATGACTTTGGAATTTCTTCAACCGTTTAAACGACACTCCATCGAATTGATCGAGGGCGAATATCCAAAAGATCCAAAAGAGTATTTTCAAGAGAAGTCGCGACCTTGTACATTAGAAGTGAGTGGCATTTTAGATTTGAAGTATAAAGAAGATGGTATTAACTATTGAAAGAGTTGAAAAAAGAAGCGAATCTCCGTAGAGTCGGTGTAAAGAAGATTTGGAAAGGTAAACTCTCCGCGACAACTGTATCCATGGGAGGAAGGTCTAGGAAAAGGCGGAAGGCAGAGAGAGAAATTAACAACAATATCTCAATATGTGATAGAAAAATTTTGAGGAAATGAGTGGGCTGAATACCATTATACACGATGTATATACCAACATGGGTAAAAGCTTACGAAGATATTAAGCTAGAAAACTTTAAAGCTTCAAAGAAGTGGATACTGAAAAGATCATATAGAATTGTTTCGCGCAAAATCACTAAATTTATCAGTCGTTCATATGGATCAGGTACTCTGCAATTAGAAAAGATCGTTATTGATTTTATTAATGAAGTTAAACCAGTAATCCAGAGTTGTTTCAACTTGGAGATACATTCTGTTCACTAGCATTCCAAGGTATGAAGAAAGTTGTCGTTCGGCCTATGCAAACAACAACCCACAGTTGCAGTATTCTCCCAATAATATCTGCATTTGGTAAACTTATGTCTCCACTACTGATAGTACTAAAAGAACCTAGGGCAAATTTGGACCGCAAGTGCAACAAACCCTATTTCGACCTGCAAACGTTGTTATTCAAGCCTCATCTTCAGTTAAATTAACCACCATTGGGCCAAAACGTCTTATACTTTTACAGTCATGGACAGGTCACTGTCCAGAGTCTTTGGTGAAAGGGGTCCTATCCTACAAAGAACAAATATGAGTCAAGCACTGGCATCTATGGATTTCTAATATGGAAGGTGTTTATACAACGATTTTATAACCTGGTTCTTCTTAAATTAAGATGTTAATCTCCATTTGCGAAATAATGTAATAAAATTGCAATTGTTAATACACAATCAATGGTTGTCTTCTAAATACAATAATGTGTTTGCATATGCCTGGTGCAAGTCTGGTTATATAGAGAATCGACCTGGACCATTCGAACATCCCACGAATTTTGCCTTTTCAAAACAAGACATTCCGTTTTCTTCCTGTTGTCTTCAATGTGATACTTCTGCATTCATTCGTTGTTCTTGATGCGAAAACTTCTTATACTTTAAGCATTTTTTGACGACCATATCAAGTGATAAATACGTAATTCAAATACGAATTACGATTCACAGGTATAGCAGTAAACTCCACTCACAAAAATTAATTAATTATGCGGAACGCAGCGTTTCGAGAGCACGTGGGCTCCCATTGTCAACCGTGTTACCGACTGTCGACAACACGGTTGACAATGGGAGCCCACGTGCTCGAAACGCTGCGTTCCGCATGATTAATTAATTTTTGTGAGTGAAGTTTACTGCTATACCTGTGAATTGTACATCCAGACAGCCCTTGCAATCGTCACGAATTGCGATATATACTTTATCCATTATTATTATTGCTTGGATTTGTTATCGCGTGTAATGCCGTGTTTGCATTTGTGTAAATTATGAACGGTATGTTGTAATAACTGATGCGATTTTACTAAATAAGGATGTTTTTTCTTAGTAGAAGACATATATATATGCAATACATGGGGTAAGGTGGTTTTGGTGTAAGTAGCTTACGGTATAACTTGTTCTACACCTTTAGAACACCCTGTATAATTGAACATGCTTTAAGATGAATAAAGGGTGTTAAAGATGAATAATTTCCGTTAATTTCTTTTCCACATTACTATAATCAGCTCTATGTAGCATAAAAGGGTGGCGTTTAAATGCAACATCCTGTATACACCACATTCACGTGTCCTGAAAAACCTCTATCAATTTCCGTTCAAAGAATTTTCCAAGAGGCGCTTCACCCCCTCACAGTCAATTTCAACACAAAGAAACAATTTTTGTTTTCGAGTCTCAACACGCTCTACTTGCCTACCAAGTTTCATGTTTCTTGTAAGTATAAAACCTAATCCCTTTACAAAAGTTTATGCAGTAAGTCATACGGGGTCGCTGAAGACCCTTGATAAATCACGAAAGTGCTTTTATACTGTAAGTACTCTTAATTAGAATAATTCCTTTTTCCAAAAATTATGAAGCTATACTCCTTGCATTATCTCAAGTGTAATTAAAAAAGAAAACAATTCTTAAAAATCGTTTTGGGTACTTACTTTGGCATAGATTAGATTGTTTCGAAAAATTGATAGTAACGTAACCGATCAAACATCAATCGGTTTCCGATGTATGACGGCGACGACGTCCAGAAACCGGGGCGTTTAGTCATTTTCCTGCCCCTCCGGTATCCTGTATCAACATTTGTGAGTTTTTCCTTCGAAGCGCGTCCCCGTTTTCTGCAAACAGCAACAGGTCGTCCATTAACTTCGTCGTCATCGGCGTCTTCCTCGCCGCTGACGACGGCGTCGATTTCCGCTGAAAGTCCTTCCCTCTACGCGTTACCCTTTGGAGTAAAATTTATGTCGGATTTTAATTGGCGAAGGGAAATATGTGACATCTCTAAAGACGGTGATAAATTGGCACGTTTGAATATCAACTTACATTGCTGTTGCGTTACGGATATTTGAATAGTTGGATTGCTTTCAAGAGGGATGCCGAATTAAACAAACAATATAAGGAAAATAAATAGTATCTCAGACTTTCATCGGGTTCCGCCGTGTCACTAGGTTTTTGTCCATGACGTTTCGCGAACACCCAGTTTCTTGATCTCATGGAAACTTCTTAAAACAATAAGTGTTTCAACACGTTATATAATATACTTTTTTGTCATTATTTTATGTATAAACACTCCTGCGTCCGCATCGCCAATGCTTACTCATGAAGGTCACGATCATAAATGATGCGAATACGTAAACGTTACTGAACCCTCGCCCTGATGCGGGCGCTCGGCCTCTCCATGTTCTCCGCACTGCACTGTAACTTGCTCCACTTTGCCGAGACTGCTGATCATCATGCATAGGAAAAACACCCTGCAATTTCGTTGGTGGAACCGTAGGTAGAGATACTGCTAGTCAGAACTATACCTAATAATGTAATAAAGAAAATAAGAGCACATCTAGAAGAAGTAGACTGGAACGTGGTAAAAGAAGAAGACGTAAAGACCAAATAAGTAGGCCTTCCTATTAATTTCCCCTGTAGTTAATATTTGTGAAAACAGATGTCCTAACATTTAACTAAAACTAAAAACACAAGTAAACTTAACTCGATGTGGTTAGATGAAGAGATTAGAAAAAGAACACATAGACGACGCTAGTTTTATTGCAGTCACCTTTCTCTCAGTTAGTACTAACCTTCAAAAGACAGCTGTTAAAATTTCATGATATTCTATTCATTAGTTTGTGAGTTATTGTGCTAAGAGTCACGCTACTTTTGTTATTTTCAAAACAATGGATCAAAAACAATTTCGTGTTTTAATTTTACACTGCTTATTGATGGGAAAAAATACCGTTCAAGCGTAGCAATGGCTTGAAAAGTGTTATGAGGACTCCGCTCCATCATAAACAACAATAAAATGTTGGTTTGCTGACTTCAAACGTGGTCGTAGAGACACCGATGATACAGAACGCAGTGGACGTCCAAATGAGGCGGTAACACCAGAAAACATCAAAAAAATCCACAAAATCGTTTTGAATGATCGAAAAGTGAAGTTGCGTGAGTTAGCTGACATCCTAAAGATATCAAAAGAACGTATTGGCTTTATGTTGCATGAGCATTTGACTATGAGAAAGCTCTGTTCAAAGTGGGTGCCGCGTTTGCTCACTGTTGACCAAAAACAAGAACGTGTTGATGATTCTGAGCAGTGTTTGGCCATGTTTAAACGTAACAAGCCGGAATTTTTGCGTCGATATCTGACAATGGATGAAACTTCACTCCGGAATCAAAACGATCGTCATCTGAGTGGACAGCAACTGGTGAACCTCGTCCAAAGCGCCCGAAAGCACAACAATCGGCTGGAAAGGTTATGGCCTCGGTATTTTGGGATGTGCGTGGTGTAATATTCATCGACTATCTTGAGAAAAGAAATACCATCAACAGTGAATATTATATAGCGTTATTGGAGCGTTTGAAGGCCGAAATTGCAAAGAAACGACCGCATATGGCAAAGAAAAAAATTTTGTTTCATCAAGACAACGCACCGTGTCACAAGTCAATCAAAACAATGGCAAAACTACATGAATTGAACTTCGAATTACTCCCACATCCACCGTATTCGCCAGATTTGGCTCCCAGCGACTACTGGCTGTTCGCAGACCTCAAAAAAATGCTCGCCGGTAAGAAATTTCGCACGAATGAAGAGGTTATCGCTGAAACTGAGGCCTATTTTGAGGCAAAAGATAAATCGTTCTACAAAAGTGGTATTGAAATGTTAGAGCGGCGCTGGAATGATTGCGTTGCTCTTGATGGAGATTACGTTGATGAATAAAGCTAATTTTGAACCAAAAAAAACCGTGTTTTCTTTGTTAGGCCCTGGACTTTTCATCCCATGTGTTATCATACATAAAACTAAACAGGATATCAGGACAAATTAATTCATTGGTATTGTAGGTGCACTATTTTCATTGTGGTATGAAATATGTAACCGCTGTAATGTTATCTGATTAAAATTCGTAATATCTGTTGGAATTAGTTTTGTTTTGTTTTTGCAATGTGTTTGAAAAATAGTAGATATAACACATTTAATTTACTTTTACCTAAGATTTTCAGCTTCTTACCAAATTATATATCACTGTGAGTCACTGTAGTTTGTCACCATTGGTAGTATAATGAAGAATAGGAGAAAATGTGTCTGCTACCAAGTGGACGATTTGCCCTTTGACGAACTGCACATATTTTCTACATTGATGGTTCGTGTGTCATATCCTACAAAACAATAAAATCAGCTGCGTATAAGTAAAGTTCCTCGGTGGACGGTTATTTTATTAACAATAAAACGAGTCAAGATTTAAAGTTAAATCTAACTAAACCGCTGCGGGCGATACGTTTATAAACGTTTTAAAATGCTATACAATCTAAAACGTTTATATCCTGTCTATAGAAATATATATATATATATATACATGAAGAATAAAATAGAAAACAACATTTACACGGGGTTAACCAAATTTAAGGGAGAAATTTCAAAAATGCAGGTTACTACATATGAATGAAAAATATAAACTCACCTTAAATTTCTAGAAAATTATTTAATTGTAACTGTTTATTTTTGTGAATTTGCTCGTCTTATAGTTTTGAGTAATGCAATTAGATCTCGTAACATGTAGACCGTTAAAAGGAACCAAATATACGCAGTTATTAAATTTTATTTCGGTGCAAACGTAGAATATGCAATATCGTACGTGTTTGTAAAAAGTAAAATAACAATACCATTTGATTAAATAAAAATTATATGTTTACATTATTTTTTTATTTCATGCCACCAATGCACTACCATTTAGACCTGCGGAAACGAGTGGTTTCGCAGTACTTAGTGACGCAAAAATTCACTGTAGCATTGTATCATACCCTTACAATTATTGTGACCCGTGGTGGAAATCTCAGGCAATTATTCCACTGACAATGAATGGGTTGTTTGCCTTGAAGTTTACAAGTATTTTAGTGTTAAATAAAATAATAATGTAACCAATTAAACAGTTTATAAAAATATGTGTATTATCAAATATATACATCCATATATCGCCTTTATAAATAGAATGAAAACAATGAACTTTCTATCGCAATCCCTTACTAGATCAATATTTTTTTTAATTAATTGGTAAATTGTTACCTTCGCCTACATTTTTATATATCTTTCTAAAGCTTTCGACTGCATTAACCACGAGATGCTACTACAAAAAATGGACAAATTTGGTTTTGGTGTGGGTTTCCTGACGTTGATTGAGTCTTACCTTACTGGAAGGAAGTGTTATGTCTGCTACAATGGTTATTCCTCTACGCCGTTTTCTCCAACATCAGGCGTTCCTCAGGGTTCAAATCTTGGACCACTTCTCTTCAATTTTTATATAAATGATTTACTATCTCTGTTTACGTGTCACGTCTTAGCATACGCAGATGACGTAAAGATATTTAATACTGTTGGTAGCATTTTCGATTGTAAACATTTACAAGACAATCTTCTTCGCATTAATACTTGGAGCAAGGTCAATTATCTCCTCTGAACATCAACAAGTGTACTGTGGTTTCCTACAATAACACTCACACTACTTTATACTATAACTACCAAATTAATGATGCAGCCATACCACGCAATATCAAAACTTTGGATCTTGGTGTTTTGTTTGATAATAGACTGTCATTTACGGAACATATTTCGTCCATGTGTTCATCTGCTTCCAAAACTCTCGGTTTTGTCATGCGTTCTTGCAGGCATTTCTCAGACTTAGGTGTAATGAAACGTTTATATTATGCCTACGTTCGTTCTAAGCTTGAATACGCCTCCATTGTTTGGTATCCCCGTTATTTACACCAAGAGCTTATGATCGAACGGGTTCAAAAGAAATTTCTAAAATATCTCTTCTTTCGAATGGACAACGTGTATCCTGCAAGAGGTATCGAGTATTATAGCTTACTTGTTGAGCATGGTTTTCTATCTCTTGCTGACCGCCGCGAGCGTAACAGTGTGGAGTTTCTTTGCAGGATCCTGAAAAATACTATCGACTCGCCAGCCCTTCTGGCGCAAATAAACTTTACCGTACCTACTCATCATACTCGCTACTTTAATACATTTCAAGTACCTAGAGCTAATACCAACATTTTGCTTAAGGCACCTCTCAGTCACATGGTGAGGAACGCAAACAAACGGGATCTAGAGCCATTTTTGTGAGTCTTTCTTTTTTTTTTTTGTTTCATTATTATTGTATTATTATTGTAGGCAACACGATTTGAATTATTTTATTTTATTTTGTATAAGAATTGTATTGTAATTTGTCCTGTAATTGGCCCCTGGGCTGTTGGGCAATAAAGGATTATTATTATTATTATTATTATTATTATTATTATTATTATTATTATTATATAATATAAAATATCAGTGGTGATAAAAGCGCCAAATCTAAATACAGATCGGCGCCAGTCCAACTCAAGTCACGAGCGGTTCCTGCATAATGAAAATTGTAAATTAACATACTTTAATCCACGATTAATATTAGAGACATCGTGCATTCATGTTCGTGCATGTCGGTGGTATCAACAATAAACAATTACAAACAACCCAATTATCTTTCCAAACAGTAATCAAACCCAACGTTTTTTTTAAGAAAATTCAATTTATTAAAATGCTATATAAATTTGAGTCTATTGAAATTCAATATTTTCGTCAAAAACTATCAGAGCAAATATCTCAAAATACTGGTATAATGGAGAAACTTTGAAATTAGTTTCTAAAGTCAGCATGCAAAAAATACACGAGATACACGTGTTATATAATAACACGAATAAGAAATATGACGACCAGTGCTGTCATTAAATAAATTTATTTGCTCATAAATGTATTGATTCTATCCAAAGTATATCCCATATCATTCTTCTTCATTTTAAACGGAAGACATTATAAATAACGAGTATTTATCCAAAACTTAACATCAATATTCAACATTACGTTGTGTAAATTTATATGCTATCAATTTTATGTCATTTTTCGCGCAACCTTATATCGTCTTCGAAGAACTCAATCTACTTCAAAGAGCGTCCAAGATCTAAACCAATAACGGATGCAATAAGTGACGAGTAACATCTGGGTGAAGACGTTAAAGAAAGGGTAACGACCGGACGAAGCAGGCGGAAAATGATGTCGGTGTCCGTGTCGAGTAACGGGGACCAAGGAGAAGGGACGATGCATCGTTTTAGCCAGCCGTATCCGTTTTGGCAAGAAGCCAAAACCGGAATAAAATGGAACAAGCGGGAGATTATTGGACAATTAGGCGGCGAAACGATGATGTTTTGAATTAGCCATGAGTGTATTAAAAACTACCTCTTCTCGCGGGCACGAAATTGCTTTTAGTTAACTGTAAACCTACCATTTAGGGACGTCCTTTTAAAGAGTCCAAAATAACATCAATTTTATCTTTAAATAGGAAAATTTGCACGTGTCCCGTATCCTTCTTTGCCGAATGCAGCGTTTACCTAACCTAAATTAATTAAGAACTCACAAAAATAAAACAAGACGGATACATAAGATAAAAAGAGCATATAACAAAAAACGACGATGAACGTATCACACCAATAAGCGACGAAGAAGTCAGAGAAGCAGTTAGCAAACTAAAACTAGGAAAGGCGGCCGGGGAGGATGGAATCACAGCTGAAATGATTAAATATATGGGAGACAAAGGTAACGAAGAACTACTTGACCTCTTAAACAACATTATAATAAAAAAAGAAATACCTAAGGAATGGAATATGGGAATAATTATGCCCATATACAAAAAGGGAGACTCTAAGGAATGCTCAAACTATAGAGGAATAACATTAACTAGCATCCCAGGAAAAGTATTGACCAGAATACTAGAAAAAAGACTCCGAGAGAAACTTAAAACAACACTAGAAGATATTCAACATGGATTTAGAAAAGGAAGAAGCACCCAGGACTTAATATTTGTAATCAAACAATTAGGAGAAAAACTAAAAGGGAAAGGAAAGGAAATATATACATGTTTTATAGATCTTAAAAAAGCTTTTGATCGGGTAAGAAGAGAAGATGTATGGCAGAGCTTGGAAAGGAGAGGTTTAGAGAAAGGAATGATCGAGATGATTATGGCACTGTATAAAAGCAATAAGAATAAGGTGAGAACTTCCAATGCAGAATCAGGGATGCGTATTGAGCCTATTGTTATTCTCTATATTAATAA
The DNA here is from genome assembly GCA_023509865.1 of Trypoxylus dichotomus. Classification (NCBI taxonomy): domain Eukaryota; kingdom Metazoa; phylum Arthropoda; class Insecta; order Coleoptera; family Scarabaeidae; genus Trypoxylus; species Trypoxylus dichotomus. The sequence continues at coordinate 91,966,692 of CM042074.1, forward strand.
ACGACGCTGTTAAAAAAGCTAAACAAAAAGGAAAAAATATGAAAGTAGGAAACTGGAAAATGAATGCAATTAACGTACAGGAACTAATATTTGCAGATGATATGGTACTGATAGCACACTCGGAGGAGACATTACAGCAAAACTTGAAGATATACCAAGAAGAACTAACAAAGATAAACAAGAGGAAAACAAACACAATGATAATAGCAGCAGAAGAAAGAAAACATAGCATCAAAATTGGGGAAAAAGCATTGGAACAAGTGAAAAGTTACAACTACTTAGGAACAATCATTGAAGACAATGGGAGAATAGAGAAAGGGGTAAATTAGAGGATAGGGAAATCCGCAAAAATATATAACATATTGAGAAATTCGTTTCTGGATAAAAAAAAAGAAATACCAAAAAAAATAAAGACAGAGGTGCATAAAAGAGTGGTCAGACCAACATTAACATATGGTAGTGAGTCATGGATAACCACGAATAGAATCAGAAGCAGAGTTACGGCCATGGAAATGAGATTCCTAAGAAGAATAGAAGGAGTAACTAGAAGAAACAGAATCAGAAACACGACAATCACTAATAGTCTGGGTATCAAACCAGTAGATAGAAGTAGTCATAGAAGAGAGACAACTGGGATGGCTTGGACATCTACACAGAATGGAAGAAGATCGAATCACAAAGAGGATATTTGAAGCCAAAACAGAGGGCAAAAACAGAATAGGTAGACCCCGAAACACCTGGAAGGAGCAGGTGTATAGAACATTGTAAAAGAGAACTATGGGATGGATTGAAGCTAAACAACTGGCTCAGAACAGGAACATGTGGAAGATAAAAATAAGAAATAAATAGTCCGACACCGCAAGGTATAAAGGACATACGATTAAAAAAAAATAGGAAAATAATCACGTTAGCCAATCTACTTTTTGAGAATGGTACAGTGCATACTCCACAGCAGTAATAGCATTATCCGGTAGAGTATATAAAATGCTACCTCGAATAACACTATTGCTTATCTTGATTGTCTGTATTGTATAGGCATCTACAAAGTTTAAAATCTTGTGTTATTATCATGTAAAAAAATACCTTAATCGTGAGCATTTCCTGAGTAATATTGCATGTTAAAAAACGTTAAAAAACACTGGTACTTGGTGCTGAATCATCCACCTGCTTTATAGTATACTGTAAATTCAGCATGCACCCAGTTATATTGCCGAAATATTGAAGACGTGTCTGATTGTGTTAGAAAGACCCTATTTCATATTGTTAGTTTGTTTGATCAAAGGTATGCCAAACATAAGGGAATTCAGCATTGAAACCTGCGCCAGTATATGCTCTTTATATGAAACAAATGTTGTGTCGAGCAATTTCAAATAGAGAAATTGACAATTAAATCTTTTTAAGTGTTGTATGCGTAAAACAATTAAAAGAAGGGAAGAGACCGGTAGGCTTCAGACCAGAGAGCGAAGTGGAAGGTCCAGATCAACAACGAAACGAGACGACCAATCAGAGTAATTTCCTTAAGAAATGGCCGCCTTACCAAAACTATAAATTACGGCTGAGTTCAATATTCATTTTTCGATGTCGTTTCCTCGGATATGGCCAACGCGTTGTTTTGAGATGCCTTTTGTCTCTGCCATATCTTTCAGCTTCAATCTGCGACCGGCTAACACGACATCATTAATCTCGTCGTTGTTGGTAGCGGTTTTTGGGCGTCCACTGTCGTCACTTGTGCTTGCGCGGCCACATTTGAACTCGCTCACCCAGTTGGTCGAGAATGATGGAGTAAATCCGCCAAAAAGCTCTAGCAAAATATTTCGAATTTTCGTGGTCGCTTTCCCAGCTATCTACAAGTGTTTTATCACTGCACGAAATTCGATTTTATCCATTTTTGCGTAACCGACAATAGATGTCTGAAATTTTGACAGTTGCCATAAAAAGGGTTGTTCTTGCCGACCAATGAATGCGCTTCAACCTTCGTGCGCCATCTCTTGCTGATTCCGGAAGCATTTCAGGTCATCCTCGTACAGTAGAAGTATATGTTTTATGGCATCATGATTTAATCAGTCTATATTAACAAAGTTTCTTTTCTGCGTAGCCATTTCCAACCGTCACTCCGTGATTCCTTTGTAAATATATTCTTCACAGTTGCCTTGCTGTTGGTTCGCACAGAATGGAAGAATTAAGATTTATTTATAAAAATCAATGCTTTTGATTTTCCCAAATCCTGATGTAAACTCTAAGGAAAGTTCCACACGCTTTAAGAAGGAAAATGGTCCCTCCGCACTCCCATTATTTGATTTCCGAAAGTAACTGACTTATTTTCCTTCCTTTATTCCGGATACGGTAACAATTTTCAACGGAATACGTTTCCGATACGTTTACCGATTGGGTACGCTTCCATTCCATTTTCGTTTACCCGAAACAAACGCTCTAACTACATATAACGATTTCTCAATTTCCATCTTCCCCGCAGTCGTTCCCATACGGCGACGTTCGCACGAAAAGAAAAAAAATCTAACGCCCTTCTATACGTTTACCGACAAACAAAGGCGAACCGATAAAAAAAAAGTATCGTATATATAAAAACGGTACGGTTCACGGTTCGGGCATTTTCGCGCCGTTTACGCGACCGAATTCTTTCTCCTCCGAGGTAGTAAACGGCGGCGTATTTTTCAATAGAAACGTCGCTCGCGTAAACGCGAAATTGTTTCGGCCTTTATGAAATTTCTCCGAGGTCCGTTTTCTAACCTCACCGAACCCCGTAGCGGGCGCCAAATACGAAGCGAAGATGGATAAATCCCTCCGTAAGATAAATTTCTCGTTCCCATGAGGTGAATGGAGAAGATGGAGGTGAACGAGGAAGTAACGCCGGCGGGAAAAACGGAAAAACGAGGATGGTGCACGTATTCGGTGTGAGATGGAGCTAATGCTGGAAAGATTACGGATATAAACGCTTAAATAAAGTTCTTCTTGGCTTTAGTAGTTAAACCACCGGCAAGAAAGACAAAATAAGAGATATGCTGAAAATATATAATGTAACAGTACAAGGAAATAAGCAAAAAAAAAGGAAAACTCACAAATGGATCAAGATCCCGTTTGTTTGCATTCTTCATCATGTGGCTAGTGGATGCTATGAGCACGGTGTTGGTATTAACTTTGGATATTTGAAATACACTAAAGAAGCGAGTATGACGAGTAGACACTGTAAAGTTTATTTGCGCCAAAAGAACTGGTGAGTCAATATTATTTTTTAAGATTTTACAAAGAAACTCCACACTGTTATGCTCACGGCGGTCAGCAAGAAAATTATGTTTCGAAAGTAGACTATTATATTCTGTGACTCTTCCAAGGTGAAAGTTGTCCATTTGAAAGGAAATGTACTTTAGAAACTTCTTTTGAACACGTTCGATCATAAGATTTTGGTACAAATACTGGGGATGCCAAAGGGTGGAGACGTATTCAAGCTTAGTACAGACATAAGTAGAGACTGGATTATATGCAAAGTGCATATATTTTATTTTTTGGGTATCTTTAATTATAGTCATATGTAGCCGTATTACGCTAATTGAAGTTAATTAGCGCTAATTAGTGACTGCATATATTGCATTTTTAGACATTTCTATGCATATTTTTACAAAAGTTGCAAATATTGCATATTAAGGCTTTTTCTTATCCTTTCTATTAGTAAAAAATCCTAGTAATTCCTAATGTAGATCGACAACCGACAATTCTCAAAACGATTAATGTTTTACATTAGTTTCTCTTATACTTTTTGCCTAGCGGAAGTGATGTGGTAAATACGTTTTATTATTATTAATTCGCAAATAACATATGGGCTGAAAAGTCCCGGGCCTAACACATAGATGACGCTAGTTTTATTGCAGTCACCTTTCTCTCAGTTAGTACTAACCTTCAAAAGACAGCTGTTAAAATTTCATGATATTCTATTCATTAGTTTGTGAGTTATTGTGCTAAGAGTCACGTTACTTTTGTCATTTTCAAAACAATGGATCAAAAACAATTTCGTGTTTTAATTTTAGACTGCTTCTTGATGGGAAACAATACCGTTCAAGCGAAGCAATGGCTTGAAATGTGTTATGGGGACTCCGCTCCATCAGAAACAACAATAAAACGTTGGTTTGCTGACTTCAAACGTGGTCGTAGAGGTACCGATGATGCAGAACGCAGTGGACGTCCAAATGAGGCGGTAACACCAGAAAACATCAAAAACATCCACAAAATCGTTTTGAATGATCGAAAAGTGAAGTTGCGTGAGTTAACTGACATCGTAAAGATATCAAAAGAACGTATTGGCTTTATATTGCATGAGCATTTGACTATGAGAAAGCTCTGTTCAAAGTGGGTGCTGCGTTTGCCCACTGTTGACCAAAAACAAGAACGTGTTGATGATTCTGAGCAGTGTTTCGCCATGTTTAAACGTAACAAACCGGAATTTCTGCGTCGATATGTGACAATGGATGAAACATGGATCCATCACGTCACTCCGGAATCAAAACGATCGTCATCTGAGTGGACAGCATCTGGTGAACCTCGTCCAAAGCGCCTGAAAGCACAACAATCGGCTGGAAAGGTTATGGCCACGGTATTTTGGGATGTACGTGGTGTAATATTCATCGACTATCTTGAAAAAGGAAATACCATCAACAGTGAATATTATATAGCGTTATTGGAGCGTTTGAAGGCCGAAATTGCCGCATATGGCAAAGAAGAAAATTTTGTTTCATTAAGACAACGCACCGTGTCACAAGTCAATCAAAACAATGGCAAAACTACATGAATTGAACTTCGAATTGCTCCCACATCCACCGTATTCTCCAGATTTGGCTCCCAGCGGGTACTGGCTGTTCGCAGACCTCAAAAAAATGCTCGCCGGTAAGAAATTTCGCATGAATGAAGAGGTTATCGCTGAAACTGAGGCCTATTTTGAGGCAAAAGGTAAATCGTTCCACAAAAGTGGTATTGAAATGTTAGAGCGGCGCTGGAATGACTGCGTTACTTTTGATGGAGATTACGTTGATGAATAAAGCTAATTTTTCATCGCAATACGTCCATGGAGCCCGGCTTTCTGTAGGCGACGTTTGACTGTAGAAACACTGACTAGTTTTTGGCGACCAACATTTAATTCTGCGGTGATTTACGGGGCTGTTTACGTCTATTTAACTTGCTGGTAACCACTATTCTGCGATCATCTGCAGATGTTGTCGCTTTTGGCTTTCCTCTCCGTCTTTTATTAAGAAAATTGCCAGTTTCCCGATATTTTTTTACGTTATAGTCAACCGTAGCGTGGTGTATCTTTATTTCTTTGGTAATTTGTCGATTACTTATGCCACTTTTATGGTAAGCTATTATAAGCGCACGTGTTTCCGTTCTAATTTCTCTTCGCGGAGGCATTTTAAAAAATTGTCACACGATATTTCGCTCACGACGTGAATAGAGTAAATACCACGCTGCACCATAGGTTACAGATTTCACTATAATCTTCTAGGAAGGTAATTTAAACATTATTACCTACAATTTAACAGGTGACTAAATTTACCTAGAGGGATTGTTATTGTAATTGCACCGCAATAAACAGTTTATAGTAATCCGACTAAGTGCAGGTAAATGATAGTAAACCCTATGCGATATAATGGGTATTTATCTTACTGAACTTCATTTCAAATACGTATTTCATTTTATTATAATGTTTTTTTGGTAAACATAATACTATATGAATAATCCATGAAAACAGGGGTGCCTAAACACTTTTGAGCGGTAGTGTATATGCCCATATATTCCAGTTTTTCTTTGCATATAATCCGGTCTCTAGACATAAGCATAATATAAACGCTCCATTGTAACCTAAATTTGAGAAATGCTTGCAGGAGCGCAAAACCAAGAAATTTATTATGCTTAACATTGTTTAAATTTTACACTTCATCTTTCCGAGTTCTAGACCATCCTTTTTTAATCTAATAAAATTCATTCGAATGCACCAGTGTAGAGATGCTGACGATTATAACCTATAATAGATCGAATGTCACTCCTACAATCAGATTTGGAGTTCTGCAGCTTTTAACCTGTTCCAGATGATAACATAGCAGCTGAAAATAATTTTGTGTGGGTCGATGAAATCTATTGTTGAATATTGGTTACACGAACACGACGCCAAACCAACAATTATGTTATTCGAACGTGGTATCTTGAATTTCGCCTATAAAATACCATATATGACCGTAATTACAATATCCTCCCGTTAAATTAGATTGGATAAAATTATTTTTCCATGTTAATAATATAAAATAATAACCGCCTAAAACCAGGAACGTGCTTCCATTTTAATACACCGGAGTGTATGGTCTAATACATACGAATTAAAGTCATAATCGCCGCAGAACATAACATGTTGCGTGCACCATTTGGAAGCAAACAAATTTTAGGTCGTGTATGCGATACCTTTTTACTATTATTACTTTTCTTTTGTTATCGTTTGGTGTAATTATTTTTGCTGCATGTAGGGCATTTTTCCCTTGATTCTTTTATAATAGAAGGCAATAGGGGAAGCCTTTTTGAATAATTTTTATAATAAATAAATAAGGAAATAAATAGCTATTTTTGACAAACCGGATTATTACAATCGCATCAACACGATGCTATTGTTAGGACCGTAATTACAGAAGAAACCCTTACCGTAAATAATTAGAAACACTAAAAATATTATTAAGGGATGCATCAATTTAATCAGCAATAACTTGAAATTTAAAATAATAAGTTCAAACCCCGACATTCCAAAAATGTGTTGTCTTAGGATTAAGCAAAATTTTCCGCTAACTAAATATGAACGCGGCTTTTGTATCAAAAAACAACTTAAACAATCTCTTAGGCAATCCCAAAGATAAACCGGAGATGATGAAAAGGCCTGGAATTTACCAAATCGCATGCAATGATTGTGAGAAAGTTTATATTGGACAAACAAGAAGGAGTATCGAAACGAGGTACAAAGAACATATTAGACACTATCGTTTCGATAAAGCAGAACTGTCAAACGTAGCAGAGCATATGCTAAAATCCGGACATAAAATTGATTTAAAAAATCTTATATTTCGTAAAAACGTAAACTCGTGTAAAGAATTAGTCTCGTACGAAACGATATTTATGAAAAAGTTAAAGATACGGTTGGTTATCGTCCCATTCTTTTCTGAAAATACGCACATATCCAATACCACCCAATAAATTGTAAATAGTCACATGTTTTAAGAAATTTTACAGCCTGCGTAGAAAATAATTTGCATCTGTGATACAGTTTTTACATTCAGTCGGTAACACGGTTGAGAATGGGAGTCGCCGTGCTCTCGAAACGCTGCGTTCCGAATAATTAATTAATTTGTGTGGAGTGGAGTTTACTGCTATACCTGTGAACTTGTATTATACATTTCGCAGAAATTAGAGAAAAAGATTTTTAAATACTTTACATAAGTAATTTTTCAAAAATAGGAATGAATATGAATTTAAGCCGGAAAAGGATGAAATGTGTCATTTCGCAAGAGACACAGAATCGTTATCCATCAGTAACTACACTAAGTTTCTGGGAAGCGAAAATAAATTCTACGCTGTTGATAAAGAAGCAGTATGAAAGGTTTGGTAAGAGGAGGCGTATGCTTAATTGTCACTCGGTTTGGCTCAATTTTTTAACCGACCTGTCAATTTTGACAGTTTGTTGTAGCTACGACGTTGCATGAATCGCACAGAAACTTTGAATTTAGGCTAGTAATTAAAGATCGAGATTAATTTTTAGTACTGTCACTTATTTATTAGTGGAGCCTCTATGTTCCAGTATGCAAAACTTAAAAGACATCCCTCGTATATGATAGATTATTATATGGTTTTATTAAATGTCTTTATCAATGGCCATTTAACTACGACTAATTTATAAATCAACGTCGCCAAATTATTGAGTAAATGATATAATAAATTCAATATAAACAAAAGCGTTAGAAAGCGATTTTGAACGGTAAAATGCATGTATAAGCTTAGGTTAATTAATAACGTATGTTTTAATAATATATCTCAATGAAGTCAATCATAAATACCCTAGATACAATGCTATGAATCAATTGACTATTACTATTTATTGGTTAAATCAATACGGTATTGTTTGAAGTTGCTAGATTTTAAGCAGAAGAAGTAATATTTTCATTTTCGCATTTTAAAACATACTTGCAATATATGAAGAACCCTACCGAAGTTAATCATGAAATTTACACGGCCGAAATGTTGCGAAAAAAAAATATCCAGAAATCGCCTTATTTCGTGTGGCACTGATTTCCCATACCCCTCGTACTCACCAGACCTAATACCACTTGATGCTTATATATGGGGAATGCTGCAGGAGGCTGTTTTCCGTACCGATCCACCGTCTGACATTCCGGAGTTGCGGATTAAAATTCGAGGTTTTTTCGTGCCATGCAACAACCTGTGTTCACAGACATGTTTGTGAACGTTCGCGAACGCTACGAATACTCCTTGAAACTGAACGTCGTGAATAATGTTTGCAACGCTATATACAGTTGCGAGAAATGTCATAGGCACCCTAATCAAATATGTGTTTCGCGCAGCAGGTAGCGCTTCTTAGAACAAGGGTACTGCGAACCTATACCTGGTCGTTATCTAAAGTAGAAATTCCTAGAAAATATAAATTACGAAGCTACATTTAGGTTGAGTAATATATTGTGCGTAGAGAAAGAAACGTCGTTTCTCGGTTTCAAAAGTTCATTTAGAGTGCGGACCTTCTTTTGTAAGTTTGTGTATACACAATATGCCAAAAAAGCCCCAAATATCTGAGGCTGTACGAGGTCAGATAATTTTATTGCACAAACAAGGATTGTTACAAATAAAAATTACTAAGACAATAAAATGTTCGCGTTGTGCAGCACAAAACACAACTAGCCGCTCCCAAAGGACTGGAGAGTATCATAATCTACCCAAGAGCGGTAGAAAGCGTGTAACGACTGTGCGAGAAGAACGATTGATAGAGCGTATCGCGCTCCGGGATAGGCGCAAATTCGCGATAGCGATTTCTGCAGAGCTCCGCGCTGAACGTAACGCACCGATCTCCGTGCTTACGGTAAGAAGAAGGTTAACTGCGGCGAATTTACGTGCCCGAAAACCGCGGCCTTTGCTGACCGAGCTACGCAGCAAGCAACGCTTTACGTAGGCAAAGAAGTACCCATATTGGACTGTAGATGTCTGGGCCAAAGAGTGAAATATTGCACAAGGTCTGATAGAATAAGAAATATATAAGATATGAGAATAGAACTAAACATCTTCGACATAAATCAGAAAATAAACGAAAACAAAAATAAATGGAAGGAACGCAGAGAATCGATGCAAGTGACGAGGTTGCCAGCCAGAGCGAGATTTTACAAATGTTTACGAAGTAGAAGTGTAGGCAGATCAAATAAGAGATTGACACGAGCAACTAAATATTCCTTTTCGAATTTCATTGATAACTCATGCGGACTTGATGGTGTTGAATAATGCAAATCCACGAACAGATTCAGAAATACGTTTCCGAGATATTTTTCAAGAACTTCGTATAAATATCCCAACGCTTCTATTTATTGCCCATCTCCGAGATATACCCGCGAGCAAGCGCATAAGTATTTGCATCCACAGAGGACGATTCGAGGAGGAACGTAATCTCTTGATGGCATCCGCTCCCCCAAAAAAAAAAAAAGAATCAAGGGAAAAAGCAAACGTTTCCTTCGCTCCACCGAGTTTCCAACCCTACGCACTAACGGCCCAAATTTACGATACATACGAAAGCATTTCGGCGAAAACGTTCGCCACTTAGAACGACTCGTAACAAGCCTTTAAAACACATATTTTTCCAATCGCTCGGCCGGGCGGACGGAGCAGGGAAAGGATGGTTTCGAGCTTGATATCTCTTCGCTATTGGTTCGAGAGATCGATCGAAGATAGGCGGTGCGTGACGTCTTGACCGGAAACGACCTGAATTCGGTCATGTTCCGGTGTCCGGCTCTTTCAATCGGAGAATATCTCTCGGAACTTTTTGCTTCGTAGATCCTTTCAGGACGATACGGGGTATTAATAGTATGTAGTCGGTGATGTGCAACGAAAGTCCGGAGCAACTGTTTTCTCGCTTATTTACGGTTATTTCACGCTGCAGGCTGTCTGTAGCAGAATAGAAAATTAGAAGATGTTATATGAGGTTAGTTTTACGGTTGTCTGGATCTCTCTCATTATCTGTTTATACGTATATAATCAGATTTAGTACCTATAAATGTACTGTTGGATAATAAAAATCCAAGTGAGAGAATCTGGAACAGGAAAGATTTCTTTTCTTTTGTATTTTCTTCTTGGGTCTTGCGAGTCCCACTAATGACCAGGGTTTTACTACCAAAATACTCCCCTATCTCATTACATTTTTCCTGGTACATGCTCTAAATTCTTGCCAACGACGAGCCGACTAGGGTTACTACTAATGTCCGGAATAATAAATAAAAATAAATTGAAAATGGTTTTACTATTTCTAATGCTAACTGCTTATTTTTATGGGGGTTTGAAGTAACCATACAAAAGAGCCATTCTAAAGCAATTGCACTTCGTGGGCTCCGCTTCAAAGCTACAACGACAGAATCGACCAAAAAAATACAGCAAGTCTTTACCAGACGACAGCAACTTGGTATTAATAACGATCGTCTGAAGGAACTGATGGAGGGGGATCCAAAAACACAATTGGTAACTCGCAGAAGACTTATCGTTACAGAATCTAGAGTTCATCATCTAAAAACAATAGTAGGTCAAGAGCTTCGCTGGTGGCTCTCTCATGAATGCAAACAAAATATGTCGCATAGAAATCAGCTGTGCCTTACTCGTCAAAGTACGTAATGAGAATTTTCTGGATCAGCGCCGTGTTGAACAAGGACGATGCTCTAAAACATCCGTCAAAACCAACTCTACACCATGGTACGACTGTGATTGTAGATTAGTGGATAGCTAGAGAGGTAGTGCATTAGTTTTCTTTCACCATGTTAAACAATACCTTCTGATAAAGATTTATTTCCATTAACGAAGGCAATTCGCCGTTTGATGTTTGTTTGAAAAAATATGCTAGCTACCTTACAAATACTCCAACTATGCACCTAGCAACCCTTTAACCTTTTTTTTTCTTCTTCAAAACCATCGAAATTTAAAAATAAACTGCACTAAAACCCTTCAATTTTCTAAATACCAATCTAATCTAATCAAAATACGGTAATGAATACCAGAATTGCAGATTCTTTACCGTTAAACGAACCGAAACCTTTGAAATTCTCATATTATCTCTAATCTAAAAGGAACGCTGGATGCGAGGCAGAAATAGCACCGTAAAACCACGCCCCACTCCCTTCGCTTTGCAGTTTTTCTCGCCATCCGAGATATCGCGTCGTCGCGAATAACAATTTGCCCCAGAATCCACCTTCAAAGCAGCGCCATCTACACGCCGCATCCGTACGCCTTCGCCGTACCTGCTTCCGTGCCTACGCGACGCGATAAGCATCTTGGCGTTTCCGAGAAAACGACTGTCCGCCTACGCTTCCTATGATGCGCGTGCTTCGGATGACTGGAACAGCTTTGGCCCGTATATTTGGAAAAAATTCACTTGCGAATTCGAATTTAAGTAGTGATCCATCTCAATGAACTTCGTACATATTTTGGTGGAAAATCTCAGGCTCTATGTTTACGACAGTAAAGTTTACGTCTCCTCTGCAAGTTTCTCTTCTTTTTTTTTTTAAGAAAATTTGTGAATAATAAGTTAATAAAGAATTTCCAAGGTAGATATCTGTAAAACTTTAGAAAGAAACCTGTACAGATTGAATATCTGTGCTAAAAAAAGAGGGAGTGCCAACGGTACTTTGCCTCCAACTTCTAACATCAACCATAATAAAAAATAGCGGCTTGCGCCAAACAGTGACGAGAAAATATTGCCTCCTTTACCACATTGTCGTCGGAAAACTTTCTTCCACGTAAGTCTTTTTTAAATTGGGGAACAAACAAGAATCACTAAGTGCCAGGTCTGGACTGTAGGGTAGATGGACTATTGATTGAAAGCCACGCTTGTGTAGAGCGGCCATTGCAACTTTGCTTTTGTGAAACGGCGTATTGTTTTGCAAGAGCAACGCACCCTTGGTCAATTTTCCTCGACGTTTTTCCTTGATGGCCTCCTTTAATTTTTCTAATATCGCTGCGTAATATTCTCCGGTTATGCTCCTACCTTTTTCTTTGTAATCAATCAATAATATCCCTTCACAATCCCAAAAAACAGTAGCCATCAACTTTCCAGCCGATTCTAACACTTTGAATTTCTTTGGCGGTGGTGTCCCCTTTTTATGCCATTACATGGACTCCTGTTTGGACTCAGGCTCAAAGTGATGAACCCATGTTTCATCTCCGGTAACAATCCGCTCCAAAATCTGTGCAGGTTTGTCTCCACACAGCTCCAAAAATTGTTTGGACGCACAGACGCGCTGCTGTTTCTGCAGCGGCGTGAGCATTCTCGGTACCCATCTTGCACTGACTTTTGTCATATCCAGGTGGTCATGTAGGATACGCAAAATGGTGGTGTCTGATACTCCAACTAATGCAGATAATTGTTTTTTTTTCAAACGGGCATTTTGCAGTAGAAATTTTTGCACTTTTTCGACGATGTCTGATGTGGTGGCCTCAATTGGCCGTTCTGAGCGGGGGTCGTCTTCAATCGACTCTCGATCATGTTTAAAAAGACTATGCCACTTGTAAATGATTGATTTACTAGGGCACTGTTCCCCATAAACATATCTTTATAAGGAACTTTATCACAGCACGGTGTTCAATTTCCTCCATAGTTTCAATTTTCTTTCGGATTGACTCGTAAACGACTGACGCTATACGGCTGCAACTTAACTTATATACTAATGATGAGTCGCCAATCAGAATGACATCTAGCGAGCGCCCCTATCCTCACTCCATCCCCTCCATTCCACGAACTTCTGGACCTCCTCTCGTAAGATACATCACAGTCTAAATAGTTAAAGTGCTTTACGTGTTCCAGTACAGTTGATAACTGGATCAATATATATGTTAAATAATGTTAGCGACACAGAGCAGCCTTGTCGAACTTCTTTGTTTGTTGGTATTTCCCTGATTAAACTTATACCTATATCTACCATAATTCTGGTGTCAGAGTATAAAACCTGTGAGCGTCTTATTAAATGATGTAAATATTCCTGTTCTTTGATAGTATCCCATAATTTACATCTGCTTACATTATCGAAACCTATAAACCCAATGTGTGTTTCTCTGATATATTCACTGTACTTTTCTATAATTTGTTGCAGAGTGAATATTCCATCTGTGATTGATTTTCCTTTTCTAAAGCCCATTTGTTCCCCTTCCATTACTCCTTCTGCTATGATTTTCAACGTGTTGTCTAATATTCTAGCGTAAATTTATAATGGGCTGATTCCTCGGTAATTTTGAGGGTTATTTTTATCCCCTCTTCTGTTGCTGCCATCCATACCTGTCACTTTTATGTTTTTAGTAGTCTTCAAGGCTTCTGTCAGTTGTGTTAAATCTATACCATCCAAACCTTTTACCTCTACTTCTTGTATTGTTGTTTCCTCAATAATTTCCTTGTACCAGAGCTGTTCATAATGTTTTTTATTTTATGATTTTCCTTTGTGTTTCATAATTTCATTACTTTATAAGTCAGATTTATTCTTCCATGTATGTCATTTTCGACATTACTCATCTCAGAACTCTTCGTTGATCCTTCTTGACATTTGTTTCGTAACATTTCTACGTGATTCCTTTTTACTCAGTAAATTGAGGATTTTGAGGAAAGACAGGGATAGCATCAGTGGCGCCATCAATCTCAACTTTTCCTTGCGATTCCTGTAACCATCTTACATTCGCGTCTAGTTTTGTTTATGTTCTTATATCTTATATGGCCATCAGAATAAAGTCAGTAATTATGTTTTATAACATTTTTTTCTGATTATATTTATTCAAACCGATGAAAAGGGCGTAAAATCCAAATCCTTCCTTTGGACAATATTTGTTTCCTAATTAGAGTAATTAAGGAAATGATCACCAAGCCTGGCATACTATAATACCCTTTAAGCAGTCTAACACACTACCAATAACGGGCGCCATAAAATAACCGTCACGTTAGCTCAGCCATCATCGTTAAGGTGATGCTGATATAAGACGGCGGAGACCGTCTCCGGATGCCGACCTAACGCGAAAATGATGACCTTTCCTCTATCTTCTAGTGCGTAGCGAGGACTACTTAACGTTACGACGGAACTAGTGCTTTTAAAGGACACAGATAATTGGGTTCTACGCAGCTTCCCATTATTGTAGTTTCTCGTCTAATGGCGTTAGGATATGGAAGATCGTATCCGGTAGATGGAGCCGTGCCTAAATGGAAGTACCTCCCGGCAATTGGATATTAAAGTGGAATGCTGGTGAGATGCGATAGGATGGGAGGTGTTAATTTTGATAATTAGAGAGTAGAACGTATATACGTACACAAAAAGCGAAGATGAATGTTGTTATTTAATTGTCTCCTGACAATAAGCAAATCTATAAACACATTCATTCAGGACTAATTACGAACTATTTAATACCTACATAATTCTATTTTCAAATCATTTAGATTTTGGCGTCTGTTAACATAGATTTCTCCCTCTTTTTGTCTTCATAAGAAAAAATCAAGTTGCGTAAAATCTGGGGATCTGAAGAGTTATTCGATTGGTCCTTGCTTACTGACTAGGGACGAAAATTTAAAAGAAATTTTGCGAACGTACAAATTACATATGTACGAGGAAAGGTCCAGAAGTTCGTGGAATGAAAGGGTTTTAAATAAAATAAAACAATAAATCTATTTTTCCTTTTCAATATAATCACTCTTGAGCACAATACATTTATTAGATCTATTTTAGAAATATTTTTTATCTTTTGCCTCAAAATGGGCCAAAGTTGCCCCCTTTACCTGATTATCGTCGGAAAACTTTCTTCCACGTAAGTCTTCACTAGGTGCCAGGTATGAACTGTAGGGTGGATGGACCAGTGATTGAAAGCCATGCTTGTGCAGAGCAGCCATTGCAACTTTGCTCTTGTGAACCGGCGCATTGTCTTGCAAGAGCAACACACCCTTGGTCAATTTTCCATCGACGTTTTTCCTTAATGGCCTCCTTAATTTTTCTAATATCGCTGCGTTATATTGTCCGGTTATGCTCCTACCTTTTTCTTTGTAATCAATCAATAATATCCCCTCACAATCCCAAAAAACACTAGCCATCAATTTTCCAGCCGATTCTGACACTTTGACTTTCTTTGGCGGTGGTGTCCCCTTTTTATGCCATTGCATGGACTCCTGTTTGGACTCAGGCTCAAAGTGATGAACCCATGTTTCATCTCCGGTAACAATGCGCTCCAAAATCTGTGTAGGTTTATCTCCACACAGCTCCAAACATTGTTTGGACCCACAGACGCGCTGCTGTTTCTACAGCGGCGTGAGCATTCTCGGTACCCATCTTGCACTGACTTTTGTCATACCCAAGTGGTCATGTAGGATACGCAAAATGGTGGTATCTGATACTTCAACTAATGCAGATAATTGTTTTTTCTTCAAATGGGCATTTTGCAGTAGAAATGTTTGCACTTTTTCGACGATGTCTGATGTGGTGGCCTCAACTGGCCGTCCTGAGCGGGGGTCGTCTTCAATCGACTCCCGACCATGTTTAAAAAGACCATGCCACTTATAAATCATTGATTTACTAGGGCACTGTTCCCCATAAACGGTTTCCATTTCATTTAATATGGTTTGAGCGTTCTTTCCTTGCTTTCTAAGGAACTTTATCACAGCGCGGTGTTCAATTTCCTCCATAGTTTCAGTTTTCTTTCGGATTGACTTGTTTAGCAGGCAACTATTCGTAAACTGCTGACGCTATACGGCTGCAACTTAACTTATATACTAACGATGAATGGCCAATCAGAATGACACCTAGCGAGCGCCTCTATCCCCACTCAATCCCCTCCATTCCACGAACTTCTGGACCTCCCCTCGTATATTGTGGTATTCAACGCAAATCAATTAACATTCCCAGGTTTTTGACATCTTTTACAGGTAACAGTTGCTGACTACGAATCATAACACGCGAGGTAGCTTCAATATAATTACGTAACTTTCTCGGCCCAAACAAAATTAGCAGCGATTTGGTAGGATTAATTTCTAGCTGATGGATTTCCGAAAATTTAGATATATTTACCAGATTTTCATTAATTTTTTGCTGTGACTGCGCAAACGAAAGACAAATCTGCGTATCATCTGCATATAAGTGATACCTACAATGCTTTAAAACAAGAGGTAAGTAGGATGTATAAATGCTGAACGGAATAAGATTAAGGATAATTCCATGTGGTGTCCCATGTGCAATAGGCAGTGTATTATTGGAAATGATGTCATCAACAGCTATACTCTGAACACGGTTGTACAAATAAGAACGAGAGGTGCAATAACGGGTGAGGCCAGATATCATGGTATAGCATAGCATCAGACGCCTATGAGGGCGACCTCAAATATTACCGGAATCAACAAGAAAAGCACGGTACTGGTATGGACTAGGTCCTGTGAATATGGAGGGTGAGGGACTAATTCGTAGCACAACTCATTGAATTTGGACACCACGATGTGGGATGAATGAGCCGACGCATTGTCATGGTGGAAGGGCACTCTTTCCGCTGCAAACAAGACCGTTTCTCCTTAAATATTGCATCGAATCGGGTCAGTAAATCGCTGTAGTGTTGTCCCGTGATCGTCCTTCCCTTCTGCAGATAGTCGATGAGGATAACACTTTGGGAATCCCAAAAAATAGTCGCCAAGGCCTTTCCGGCCGATGGAACGGTCTTTTGCTATCTTCGGAGTCGATGCGCCCGGGAAATTCCACTACTTCGACTGTTCCTTGGTCTCCAGTATGTAGTGGTGGATCCAAGTCTCATGCTCGGTTACGAAAAGCATGAAGAAATCCCTTGGATTGTGTTGGATCCTGACCAGACACTCTTCCGAAACGGTCACCTGATTTCGTTCTTGGTCCGGTGTGATCCAAAGCTTTTTTATACCAAAAAATTAATGCAGGATGTGGCTAACGCGTTCTTCTGAGATGCCTGTTGTCTCTGCTATCTCTTTCAGCTCAATCGGCGATCGGTTAACACGACATCATGAGTCTTGTCGCCCATTTCATCGTTGGGCGTCCACTGCGTGGTTCGTCACTTGCGCTTCTGCTGTCACGTTCACCCAGAAGCTGATGGTCGAAAATGATGGAGCACATCCGCCAAGAATCTCTAGCAAAATATTTCGAATTTCCGTGACTGTTTTCCCACCCATCCAGAAGTGTTTTTATCACTGGACGAAATTCAATTTTATCCATTTTAGCGAAACCGCCTGACTTGTTACACAAGAGACACTCTTAAACAATAACTATTGACAGTAGACGTCTGAAATTTTGACAGTTGTCATAAAAGAGGTTGCCCTTGCCGGCCAATTAATCCATTTCAACCTTCGTGCGCCATCTCTTGGCAATTCCGGAAACATTTCAGATCGCACTCGTAGGTGCAAAAGCTGTGGTACAACAGAATCCAGCGCGAAGGCCAGATTGATACGAAGGTAAAACATTGTGCAGATACATGAATTCCGTCACCTAACGACCAATAGACTTTCAAAAATCTTTCCAAGCGTTGGTAAAATATTTATTGGTCTCAAATCCCTCAAACTATCTACAGTTTTATTTTTTTAGGAACAGACTTGATTATAGAAAAAATCGGTGAAAAAATCTATTAGCACTAATCGAACATAACAAGGAAAGCCATACACATACTAACCATACGCATATGAATCCCGATTTCGGGTATGTCCGACCGCCTTTGGGATATATCATCGCCGACAACGAGTGCACACTCGTCTCTGTAGGCTTAATAATAACTCCTCCGCGTCCGATTAAACTTACCGTCCCGACCCTTATTCCACTTTCGCCTCCAACATATTCTCTTGCGAAATTACGTTTTACGGTCTACTACACGTCCATTTTCCCGCTTAGTTTCCGGCCGATCGACGGTATAACGATCTCCTCCGGGCTCTTTTTCCTCGAAAATAATTCCGACGCTGTTTGGTAAATTTTACGGGCCGAATTAAAAAATATATAACGTCTCCCGAACGCGAGCAAACTTTCGCCCGTCTCTCATCTAATTTGCTATGCTTCCAGCGATGCGGTCGGTCTTTGGCGCGGAATATAAAGTGCCCCGTCAGCCGGGCGCACATAAATTTACAGTTTATTACCGATATTACTCGATAAAAACGGCTAAAGCGCGCCGTGCGAGCGCAGAATGTCGGGTGGGGGAGCGTTGGGTAGCATCGCCCGTTACGGCTTGATGAAGTATTTGCGAGACGGTAGAATGCGAAATTTGTTGTTTTATCGTCGGGAAAACGTCAACTGGTAGATGTTAAAGGTGTTGTCTTCAAAATAACGTAGTACATACATTGAGGATCAAGAATAAGCCAAAACCAATGACGTTTTTCAATTTATCAAACAATGTTCAGACCTTCGCAGATGAATTCTCTAGAGTGTTTGTGTCTGGTTCACAAGCATTACTGAGGCCCCAACCTCTTGATAGGGATCTCATTAGTGGTAGTTCTTTGATTGGATCTTTTACAGCACACGATATCTTAAAAGCATCTAAGAAGTTAAAATCTAATTTTACTGCTGGTCATGACGGCCTCCCCGCTTTTTTTTTGCACGTGATTGTTGTGTAGTACTATGTGAACCTCTAGCTGGAATATTTAACTTGGCCGTAAGTTCTTCTACCTTTCCCGACGCTCGGAAGATTAGCAGAATTGCACCCGTGTTTAAGAAAGGTAGTCGCTCAGACTTCCAAAATTATAGACCAGTAAATATTTTATCCAACTTTGCAAAAATTTTTGAATATCTTCTGTCTCACAGAATTTACGTTAGTGCCAAGCCTTACTTATCTACGCGACAACATGGTTTCATTCCAGGAAGGTCTACTGGAACCAACCTTGGTGTGTTAGCACAGCATATTCCCGAATCCATGGAACGACGTCAACAAGTAGATGTATTATACACCGATTTTAGTAAAGCATTTGACACTATCAATCATTCCCTTATGGTGTCTAAGCTGAGTAGTTTTGGTTTTCCGCCAAGTGTAACACAATTGATCCGTTCGTATTTAACTGATCGTTCATGCTATGTTCACTACAATGGATATACATCCTTAACATTTTCTGCTTCCTCTGGTGTGTGCCAGGGATCCAATTTGCGTCCCCTTTTGTTTAATATCTATTTGAATGATCTCCTACATGGGCTGGACTGCAATGTACTGGCTTACGCGGACGATCTTAAGATCTACAATACCATAACCTCCCCGGCAGATTGTCTGTTTCTCCAGAACAGTCTGGATACTATTGTCAGATGGTGTACGCAGAATGGGATTCATTTGAATCTGGATAAGTGTGCTGTTGTAAGCTACTCTAGATGTCATATACTCTACAATTTCCATTATACTATGAGTCAGGCACTCGTCTGTGATGGACCTGGGCGTGCTGTTTGATGCAAATTTGTCGTTTGCAAACCGCATATTATCCGTACGAAATGCTGCGATGAAATCCTTAGGATTTCTCATACGATCCTGCAGATCATTCAATAATCCTGCCTCGCTAAAAGCACTATTCGCTTGTCCGTACTGGGTTGGAGTATGCCTCCATAATTTGGTATCCTCACTATCTCTATCTGCAAGTACTACTTGAAAGAGTGCGAAAACGATTTTTGAAATACCTGTCCTTCAAAATTGATGGCACTTACCCTGGACGCGATGTTGATTATGCTGGTCTGCTGACGAGACACGGCTTTGTACCGTTATCGGATCGAAGGAGGGAATTTAGCAGCCAATTTCTACTTAAACTGATTAATCACGCTATTGACGCTCCATCCCTTCTCTCCAAAATGAATTTTGTGGTATCTCAGTATGATACCAGGTCCTTCCCTAATTTTAAGGCCCCGTCATACAAAACTAATGTTATGCTTAAAGCACCCATTACGCATATGATTAGAAATGCCAATGAATTATTTGATGATCCTTTTGTCGAAGTGTCTACATGGATTTACATTGTCGTCCTATCCTGTTCTTGCATTCTGGTGTCACCGAGCTATTTTTATGTTTATGATTCAGTTGTATCATTTTCGATTAATTTATTACTGCGCTGTATATTATTACTACATACATATGTTAGGTTACATTATTCTCGCATTGTCCTGTAAATGGAATTATTTTCTGTTGGGCAATAAAGATATTATTATTATTATTATTATTATTATTATTATTATTATTATTATTATTATTATTATTATTATTATTATTATTATTATTATTATTATTATTATTACAAGACCATTGAATTCAAGTCGCTTTAAATCCCCTTAGATGTCACAATGTCAGTAGACACTATATTATTAATACGGTAAGTGCGTAACAGTTATATAAAAAAAATAACAAAAACAATATCACCAATACGTTCCCAAATATAGTGAAAATAGTCACGTGTAACTTTAATACGTTTGTAAATAGTACTTAATACATTACAACTTATTATTTATTAACTCCAAACATGTTTGCCCGGCGAAAAAAGTATATGTGAAAATATTGATATAGGGCATTTTATAGACATATATCGTAGCTTCCAAATGTTGACGCGGGCAAAAACCTGATCTAAGTCATTACTGCCTAATATTTAACGCAATCATAGTAACAATTTCCGAAATCCAGGATGACATCGCGAGAAAATGTTTTTGACAAATCTATGAACGGAGTACAACCACGGCGCTTAGTTCACTGCGAGATGTTATTTCAACAAACGGTATAGAATTATCGAACAGTAACTGTTACAGGTTGGCCGTTTGTCCGTAACGACTTCCAATTCAATAGAAAAAAGAACAAAACCCGTATTTAACGTTCCCGGAATGAATAATGCTATTAGGAAACGATGGGATCGGGTACGAGAAAGAATCCTGCGAGCTCTTTTACGGCGCAATTAATTACTTCGCCGTATACGGTAATTTTCAAATCATGAACGAAATGTTTTATGCATTTTATACGATGATGGTAGGCCCCAGTAAGGTAGGGGAAAATAGGAGGGAATTTTACGCGGTCATTTCATGTCGCCGGTTGTAAATCCGATTAATGGTATTTATTTTTATTGACGTCCCGATCGCGGCGGTGTAGCGATTTTAATTGAATTCTAGCAAACGTTTACGTGGTTTTCAAATAAAATTGTTTAGTGAAATGTGGCGGAAGCCCAGGGATGGTCTCCATCGCAACCGTCGGCGTCGAAGCCATGGCCCCCGTAATGCCCAAGCAAGCAATCCTTTGGACTCCGCCAAGGATCTTGACCGCGTAACCTTGACTGGATCGTTGGACTGGTGCGGAACGTGCAGTAGCAGTGAGAGCGTTTTATAAAAATGGTGATAGTGCGACTGCCGCGCAGAGAATATTTCGACAGCATTACCAGCTTCGACATCATGGACGTGTCCCATCTGCGCATGTGATTATAACGTGGGAGCGTAATTTTGACGAAATAGGATCTGCCTTGAAAAAGAAAGCTTCAGATGGCATTCGAACGGTACGTACCCCAGAGAACATTGAGGCTGTTAGAGCTGCAATCGAGAGAAGTCCTCGCCGCCCCGTTCGACAGCATGCATCTACGCTAGGGATTAAACGACGAAGCTTACAAAGAATGCTGCACGAATTACATTTCCATCCCTATAAGTTGCAGATTGTGCAACGATTACAGTAACGAGACCCAGCGTCACGTATGGAGTTTAGTAGGCAGATATTGGCTAAAATTAACGAGGACGCGAATTTCGTTGGTAACATGGATATCAGACGAAGCCCATTTCCACCTGAACGGTTTCGTAAACAAACAGAATTTTCGTTATTGGGCCCAGGACAATCCTTGTGAGTTACACCAGCGACCACTACATAGCGACAAGGTCACAATATGCTGTGCTGTATCATGTCATGGTGTTATCGGCCCTTATTTTTTTGCACGTGAGGATGGTAGTGCAGCGAGAGTAACATCCGCTCGATACGTTGAAATGCTTCAAACATTCTTTACACCGAGACTGTACGAGCTTAATCTTAACATGGAAAATATGTGGTTTCAGCAGGACGGAGCGACGTCACACACTGCTCGACATTCGATGGCAGCAGGTCATCAATTGTTTGGAAGACCCATTACTTCACGTAACGGTGACATTAAATTGCCTGCGAGATCCCTCGATCTTAGTCTGTGCGACTTCTTCCTGTGCGGGTATCTTAAAGGCAAGGTGTATCGTACACGACCTGCGACAATCCATGAACTGAAGAACATTCAACAAGAAATCACTGCCATTCCCCAAGATTTGCTACACCGCGCATTCCAGAGTTTTCATAACAGGCTGTTAGAGTGTGAACGCCGAATGGGAGGACATCTTTCCGATGTCATCTTTAAAAAGTAAAGAGACATTTTGATTGCAAAAACATAAATGGCATGCTGCATACATGCACTTTCGTTAATAAATTACTAGTTTTATGAATTTATTCGTGGAAATGACGTTATTTCAAAATTTCCCGTTCCCCTGCGCCACCCTGTATAACCAGAAGCAAAAGACAACAACAACACTCTTTAGGAACATTCTGAAGAAGCTGACAGTATGATCAGCGAAACGTCGAGTTAAACAGTGAATACACGACAAAACCCGAACAACTTTTCTACTAACAATTTGAAAAAATAGTTCTAGTAGGCCCCTATCCATTCCAAATATAAAACTTTACCGAGCTCAAATTTGAATTGGTTGGTATATCAGGGTAAAAACAGCTAGTCCAATTGTTTCTGTTATTCGCTGAAAAACAATGCTATAAACATTTTCATACCTCCCATTGTCACCCTTTTAGGTGCTCTGCCGCAGTTTAAGATTTAGTAAGAAAATAATGTCTCAGGTTAAATAATTCGCTCTGTATATTTCCCTAATGAGAAACGTTCTACAAGCTCCTGCACCTACGCGTCCATTAATCATCTCCGGCGATAGATAATTCAATGATCCAATTGGTCCTTGGCGCGAGATTAGTACATATAAGAGGATTATTATTATGTACGGCTTTAATTACGACCTCAGGGAAACCGAGATTTAGTTAGTTCGGACCAGCTAAACGGGTACCCGATAGATGTTCGGCCTGTGTGTCTAATAATTTTAATGAAGCATATATTCTAGTTGCCGCTAAAGTTATTATATTCGAAATGAACAAAGTATAGCGATTTGACGTCATAACTGAAACGTATATGCGAAATTTCGGACAATTTAGTCTTAGGCTCTTTGAGTTAAATATTGTATATATAAATATACAGTGAAATTCTCCTTCGCGGACACCCCTCTTACACGGACACCTCTTTTAAACAGTTTCTCATGGTCCCGGCCGGCTCTCATATAATTTCCATTGTATTAACTCTTTCTTGGACGGACATTCCCTTGAACGGACGCGGACACGAGAAAATGTTCTCTTAACCGGACAAAAAATAAAATAAAAAGAAACGCCTTATCTTATTTTTATATCGAGAGTATTGCTATTGCATTTCTCAATCGCGCTACGCGCCAACTTCGCTGGGACTTCCCCGAGTAAACCGGAGATTTACCGACTTTAATCTTTCGGTGCAAACACAGCCTACGTCGTGCATTTCTGCCTGGCGCGAATTAGGGACCCCAAGTTGATCGGGGATTTACCGTTCTTACTCTTTGGGTATACGCTTTCGATTGAATCTGCTTTCAATATTAGTCTGATGTCTATGCGGAAAAGACACAGTCGGCGACACATTCATTGTAGAAATGGCTCCAAATAGAAAAATTCTCACGCTTAAACAAAAAATTGAGATTGTTGAAGTTTGCAATAAAGAGAAATTAAGTGTAAGGAACTTATCCAAGCGTTTTAATATTGGAAAGACACAAGTTGCAGATATAATTAAACATAAAGAAATCCTTCTAAACAAATGGATGTCGAACAGCAATTTGAATGAAAAAAGAAGCTTTTTGACGGGCGATGGTACTAAAATTGACAAGTTGTGTTATGACTGGTTTACAGCAGCTCGGCATAAGGGGATTCCTTTAACATGTATGCATATGATTTTTTTGGATAAGGTTTTCTTGTATTAATGCGTTGATTTTCTTTTCATATTAAATTCTAAAATACAAAAAAAGTAAGATTACCAATAGGTTTGTCGTGACAAAAACGCAAAAAACTTATTTTTTTTAGGTCCGCTAATACGATGTAAAGCAAAAGAAATAGCCGCTTCTTTGGGACATTCTGCATTCAGTGCTTCTTCTGGTTGGCTCAATAAATTTAGAATGCGCAATAATATAAGTTTTAAAGCGATTTCGGGAGAAGGAGCTTCGGTTAATCCTGAAGATGTTTCATCGATTTTAAAAAATGTCCTTCTTTGATTAAGGGATATTCACCGAGAGACATCCATAATGCCGATGAGACAGGCCTGTATTTTAGGGCTCTACCCGACGAAACGCTCATATTAAAGAAGAAAAAATGTGTTGGAGGTAAGTATCCCAAACAGAGGTTTACAATTTTGCATTGTGGAAATATGGCGGGTGAAAAAGAAAAACTCCTAGTCATTGGTAGGGCAGTTAAACACAGAGCTTTTAAAAACATTAATATAAATAACCTGCCTGTAACTTGGAAATACAATAAGAAAGCTTGAATGACAGGACAAATTATGACAGAGTGGTTGCAAGACCTAGATTGGAAAATGGCTAAAGAAAAAAGTAACATTTTGTTATTTTTAGACAATGCGGAATCTCATCCGAAAGACGCTCGCTTAAATAATTTAAAAATATTATTTTTACCCCATAATTGCATATCAGCTTATCAACCACTTGACCAGGGGATTATAAAGAATTTTAAAACTTATTACCGAAATCTAATACTCAAACATCTGCTAGTAAACATTGAAACTGCTGGTACAGCTTTTGAGTTAATAAAGAAAATTACACCACTGGATGCAGTTTATTTGGCAAAAACCGCTTGGGACCAAGTAACCAAAGAAACAGTTCAAAATTGCTTCCGCAAAGCAGGATTTGCTCATGAAAATATGCAAAGTGAAGACCAGTTAAGTGAGGCTGATACATCTGACCTAGAAGATTATTTACCTCTTAGTGTACTTTCAGATATCCTCAAAAATAAGAATTTATTGAAATTGACGGATAATGAAAACCTTAATGATTTTTTGAACGTAGATGAAGATTTGTATGTTGAAGATCCAGATCCAGAACAAGAAATTGCAAATTCAGTTGAAATACAAGAACTTTCGGAAGATTCTGATGTCGATGAGGTTCCAGTGCCAACAGAAGCTATTCCAAATCATGGTAAAGCTATTACCCTGTCCAAGCAGCTCAAAAGTTTTGTCGAAAATCACGGAGATGCAAAGCCTTTGGAGCTTCTTTCTAAATTAGAAATACGATTTCAAGACGCCATTTTAAAGAAAAAGAGAAGACAAACAACAATATATGAATTTTTGCGTCCTTAAAGTGACTATTCATTTCATTGTTATATATATTATACTTTGTATGTATGTATCTAAAGGAAATAAACTAGATGAAAAGACTACTGCATGACGCATGTCCAAGAAATTTTGTAATTTATAATTTTTTTAAACGGAACACTGTATATTTCAAAGAAATTTAAAAGTTGTATTAAGTTATAAAAGTTTTAATACGCTATTGTCTTAAGATGAATAACAAATTAGTTATAGCAGTTTTCATTTTGTTCTCAGTGTTATTGCTCCAGTAACTTTTTACAAAATAGATACAGAGATTTCTTTGTGTTGTATGTTTATTCTAACGTATTACATCCTAAACCAATCTCGTTCCAATTATATTAAAAAGAAGAAAGTAAATGTATAACATAAATAATACTAACTTATTAAATGCCCAACAGATGAACATCCAAAAATCGACACAATATTAAATAAAACGTAATACATATAATGCATTAAAAACTAGCCAAAAAGAGTATATATACATATATATCAATACATAAAGTAAATACCAGAAAGAAAAATGAAATAGCAATAAGAAATAAATAAATAATAAATACCAATAATACGAAACATCAGAAAAATGAAAACATGACAAATTAAGGCGAATCTAAGTTGTAATTATTAAAGTCTGTTGCCGAGTGTACCAACGGCGCTTGCCACAGTACTTTCGTCCCAGCTGTAGGGATCCGTAGCAGCAGCCGTGGCACAATGAGACCAACTCCAGACAACAAACCGGGAGAGTCAATTCTTCCGATGAGAATGTTTTGCACAAATGAAGCACTAATACGGTTTCTTCTTTCAACAAGCGTTACAAAGTCCTGCCTCTGAATTAGCTCGCCGTAGGGTACTCTTCGCATAGGATATCGTCTATCGTTCTTATACGATAGATATTTCAAAAATTTGCGCTGAAACCGCTCAAGAAGATTGATTTGGATGTTGTAGAAAGGATACCAAGGCACGGATGGATATTCGAGCTTGGAAATCACGTAAGCAAAGAAAAGGGTGTTTATTGCATCAAGGCTAGTAAAATCCTTGCAAGTAAGAAAAATAAATGGTAATAATTTAGAAGCGGCTGTCGCGATATCTGAGACATGGTTGGAGAAGGTAAATTTTTCATCATATATCTACAATTTTAATAGAGCATTTATGAGCAATATTACTATTGTTAATACAATACAAATAATCGATTTTAAACATTCTTTTTGTAAAAGACATCAAGAAACATACAGGTATGAATATCATGTCCAAATTACTCTGCAGAAGGACATCATTGAAGGAGTTAACGGCGTGGTAGATTTTATCTCATCAGCATAGGCTAATAAAGGACAGTTAATGGGCTTTAAAGGATGGTCGATATACATATTAAAGAGGAACGGGCCAATGTTCGATCCTTGAGGTACTCCAGAGATGGAGTAAAAAGTTCGAGATTTAAATCCATTAATTACGTCTGTTTAGGAGATATGATCAATCAGGTCAAAAGCAAGGGAAAAGTCAGTATAAATAACATCCAATTCACCACCCCTCAACCACGGATTCAGCTATTACTTGAGAAATCTGTGCCGAGTTAGTTACAGCGGATCTATTTGCCAAGAAACCAAGCCAAGATTCAGAGAGATACGATTTAATACAATAAGAAAGACATTTATAAATGAAGACTTCAAAAACCTTCGCTAAAGAAGAAATTATAGCCACAAGTCTATAATTGCCAATATTGGAACTATGTCCAAAAGTATCACCTTCTTTCGTACCCGCTACACTCTGGGTAGCTCTTAAGACGACCTTCCATCTAATTTCTTGAAAACTTTCTTAACTTTATTTTGCAATTCGTTCACGTTGTACCGTGTAACAATAAGTAACTGCAATTATGGTGCGTATTACAAACCTTACATAACAGCTGTACATAGGCTAGAGTGGAAACCGAGAATACATTTTATTTTTGAAATATATTTTCTTGCGTATGCGTATTGAGTTACATTACAAAACCTTGTACCTACCAAATAAGCCAGCATTTAATAATAATAGTAATTATTGATCAGGAAATTCACGAAGGAACTTACGAGCAAGCTACAGCTGTCACTGTTCTTCGAAACAGGAGAACGTAACAGCTGGTGTACTGTATATTTAAGCAATAAAATTGATAGATACCGTTCTATAACTTACCATCGTAAAACACGGTATTGTAAATAAATATATTAATCTTATTATTATTACGTTATTGATCATAATATAAGTATGAATCGTCAGTATGGTCTTCTTCTTCTATTTCTCCCGATAGGATTTTATAGCAGTCTAATACCATTGCTGAATATCTAACCATCAACCATATTAATATCAAGAAGATTGCAAAATTGACAGAAATAATCCCTATTAGCGTCTTATCGTGCCAGTTTAAGTTAATTCTGCCCAAGATACTTTCAGCGCTAGTTGCACTAGTTGATCGTCCGGACGCTAACGAGCTTGCGGACTGCCTTGAATGACTTCTCCAAAAGTTTCGCCTCCTATTATTGAAATAGTAACAACAACATTATGTTTCAAACTGGTTGTAAATATAGAAAATTGTTAGCTTACTGGCTGCTTGAACTGGAGCCCTTTAAATACATGTTAGTCGTTTCAACGGGCTGTTATTAATGAATTTGAATTGTAAACTTGCTAATTTTTCATAGCACATCCATTAGCTGACAGGAATGTCATAATAATATCGCAAGATTGTCATAATTAGACTGATCAGACTTGTCAGCTCGCCACACCGAACGTTTGGGCCCTTCAGTAGGTAAAAGCAAAAATTATATTGATAGAAATATGCCAGGGAATTTTAAAATGTATGTTGTAGCTTATTTTATTTTTTTTTTGATATAGTTCTGACAGGTTAAGTTTTATTAATATTTGTCATATGTTTGTTGTCCATAAATATACGCGGGTACAGTATAATAAAGAGAAAAAAATCAATAATTAACATATGTGCTGGTAGAAAGGAAAAGCTGAAATAGTGTTTTAGATGTTAAAGTCAGGAGAAGAGCAGATGCACAGCGACCACTATTTGGTTTTGGCTAGAATCAGGGTATAGCTAAAGGATAAACATAAGAACGCAACTAGAATAAAGAAAATAGAATTCACGTCAATAAAGGTAAAAGAAAATAGTCCGAAAATTAGTACAAAAAATATTCAAGGAAATAAGAATAATACATAATAATAAATAAAGAGACTGTTTGATGGACAAACAAAATAAAAGAAGAAATTATACGTAGAGAGAAATTGTGGAAAAAATATCTGGCAAATAATAATAAAGAGACACTTTTGGATATTTTGATTGTAAAAACATAAATGGCACGCTGCATACATGCACTTTCGTTAATAAATTACTAGTTTTATGAATTTATTCGTGGAAATGACGTTATTTCAAAATTTCCCGTTCCCCTGCGCCACCCTATATATATGACGTCGCGTTAGTGACGTGCATTGGAAGTTAGCGTGCTCCAAGTATACCACTTTTAAAAGCAAGCGTGTTATTGGTTGGTTGTTTCCCATCTGCGAATTTTATCTTGTGACGTAATGTCACGTTCTCATCTCCAACGCACTCTAGTAAAATGAAAGGCTGTATCTGCATAAACACTAATAACAGATTTCAAATACAACGACTCTAACCATGCCTTAATTCCAGAGCATTGTTAACGCACAGAATAAACATTAACGTAATACACCTTCTAACCAATTCTAACCGTAACGCACGTCCTTATTGCCGGTAAAACCTCGACCATAGTAAGTACACCGGTATGTTAATTATCGTGAATATGCATATTTATAAGGCGCAAGCCGTTCTCCCTCTACCCTGGTACTATCGACGAACGCAGAGGGCGCTGTATATTTCGCTCCAGTAACCTCAAACGCTCATGTTGGCAGGACCATTCTCTACTCGACGAAGCATTCATGGTAGCCTCTGTCATTAAACTTGTCGTAAAGGAGTGGGAGGGTAAAGTATCTAATTGGGACCCGCAGGGTCGAAATAGACTTGCATATTCATTACAATCGGTATAGGTGTGGTAAGGATAAAGCCGATAATTTATTTGCATTTGTTCACGATATAAAACGTTTGATAAAAAATTCCTTGCAACCACTGGTGCTGTTAAACTCGAACAACTAGCAGAACCTCGTGTTAAACTGATAATTAGAAGTAAGAAAAATTTAGGATAATACAAACAATTTTTATTTAAATCTAGTTACAGTACTGTGTACATAACTACAGTCGTAATAGGCGCTAAGAAAAAACATGTAAAACGTGATGCTGCACGAGATCTACGGTTACCGCGTTTAATAATGAAATCTGAAAGAAAATGGAGGATTAGTAAACCATCACGGGCAAGATTAAAGGCGTGAACGGTACCTAATTTCGAAAGTATTCTTTCATCCACATCTTCCTCGTATCGATCCTCCACAGTTGGTAGGATTGTTTTTCGGGCATATACGTACTGTTGTACGATATCTGAAGCAAAATCAGAAATTCAAATGTTATTCAATTCATAAATTCGCGCAAAGTATTTCTGTATGTTCCTCGTAGATGTAAACGTTAATATAATAATGTACACCACTCAATAAAATATTTTTTTGTTGTAGTGCCTGCAAAATACGAACTGATTTAGGGTATTTCTGGTGCGCTGGTTCCAAAAATAACTGGCATTTCTTTCTAGCAGCTCTAGTATTTCAGATACACCACGGTGAAATTTATTAGTCATATGGATGAATAGTAAAATCAAAATAATTAACTAAATATTTAGGAGACCTAAATTAACTTTATCAAAAGAACATATTTGACGTATTTTAGCTTCCAATTAAGAGACAAGGACAGATCTTGGGCACCACATTTTGTATGCAAAACATGCGTAGAACATTTGCGACAGGAGACAAACGGAAAGAGAACGAGCTTGAAATTTGGAGTGCCTATGGTATGGAGGGAGTCTAATAACCATTATGATGACTGCTATTTTTGTTCTGTCAACACCAAAGGCTTTAATCGCAATTACCGGCATAAATGGGAGTCAGCAAGGAGACCTCTTCTTCAATCTGAAGATACCTATTCCAACGTTCAGTAACTTACCTATGCTTCCAGAGGATGACTCAGATTCATAGTCTGACGAGGTACAGTTCCAGGTAAGTGAAGGTGATAGTGATTGTGAAGGACCATCAGCGAGTCCCCAACAAGAACTTAGTGACCTTGTTAAAGATCTGAACCTCTCAAAGGAGTGGTTTGAATTGCTGGCTTCCAGATTGAAGGAAAAGAACTTACTGTGTCCAGGTAGTAACACATGGGCTGAAAAGTCCCGGGCCTAACACATACATGACGCTAGTTTTATTGCAGTCACCTTTCCCTCAGTTAGTACTAACCTTCAAAAGACAGCTGTTAAAATTTCATGATATTCTATTCATTAGTTTGTGAGTTATTGTGCTAAGAGTCACGCTACTTTTGTTATTTTCAAAACAATGGATCAAAAACATTTTCGTGTTTGACTTTTACACTGGTTCTTGATGGGAAAAAATACCGTTCAAGCGAAGCAATGGCTTGAAAAGTGTTATGGGGACTCCGCTCCATCAGAAGCAACAATAAAACGTTGGTTTGCTGACTTCAAACGTGGTCGTAGAGACACCGATGATGCAGAGCGCAGTGGACGTCCAAATGAGGCGGTAACACCAGAAGGCATAAAAAAAATCCACAAAATCGTTTTGAATGATCGAAAAGTGAAGCTGCGTGAGTTAGCTGACATCGTAAAGATATCAAAAGAACATATTGGCTTTATATTGCATGAGCATTTGACTATGAGAAAGCTCTGTTCAAAGTGGGTGCCGCGTTTGGTCACTGTTGACCAAAAACAAGAACGTGTTGATGATTCTGAGCAGTGTTTGGCCATGTTTAAACGAAACATACCGGAATTTTTGCGTCGGTATGTAACAATGGATGAAACATGAATCCATCGCTTCACTCCGGAATCAAAACGATCGTCATCTGAGTAGACAGCAACTGGTGAACCTCGTCCAAACCGCCCAAAAGCACAACAATCGGCTGAAAAGGTTATGGCCTCGGTATTTTGGGATGTGCGTGGTGTAATATTCATCGACTATCTTGAGAAAGGAAATACCGTCAACAGTGAATATTATGTAGCGTTATTGGAGCGTTTGAAGGCCGAAATTGCAAAGAAACGACCTCATATGGCAAAGAAAAAAAAATTGTTTCATCAAGACAACGCACCGTGTCACAACTCAATCAAAACAATGGCAAAAGTACATGAATTGAACTTCGAATTGCTCCCACATCCACCGTATTCCCCAGATTTGGCTCCCAGCGACTATTGGCTGTTCGCAGACCTCAAAAATATGCTCGCCGGTAAGAAATTTCGCACGAATGAAGAGGTTATCGCTGAAACTGAGGCCTATTTCGAAGCAAAAGATAAATCGTTCTACAAAAGTGGTATTGAAATGTTAGAGCGGCGCTGGAATGATTGCGTTGCTCTTGATGGAGATTACGTTGATGAATAAAGCTAATTTTGAACCAAAAAAACCGTGTTTCAGCCCATGTGTTAATATTACAATTTAAGTCAATGGCGTCTTTCTATAGACAATTCATTTCGTTTAAAATGTGTACTTTTACACAATGAAAATAAACATCCTCCATCCTATTGGACATGACTACCACTATGAAAGAGGAATACGAGACAATATCATCAGCCAAGGCCCAGGACTGGATTACCAGAAACTGGCATTTAAGAAATGTTTTATTTAAAGGAGAACACGACGTTCTTAACGAACCGTTGGTTGACAGACACAAAATCATCTGTCCACCGCTGCACACCAACCTGGAACTTATGCAACAACATGTCAAGGCTTTACTTCGAAATGGACCGTGTTTTGAGTATTTGTAACTTAAAAAACCGAGGCACTGTAATATTCCCGTGCTTCTGACTTCGCATGTTGTTGAGATGCACAGTTCGTTTCCGATCGCTAGCCGAACAAGAGTATCCAGAAGAAGATCTCGTACAAACATCGACCTAGTCGGTCCCTATCGGGAACAATAGCACACCAAAAACCCGGGAATTTTAGCTACACTCCAATCGCTATCATATCGAAGAATGCATAGAAAGCAATACATAAACATAACGCTGCTTCTTGACGCTATCTAATACCACAAGAATAACCCACTCCTCTTCCAGTTCAAACACAGCGAAACAAACAGATACAGTTTCCCCACCCTTCTCCCGAGCGGCGCATGAACTGCTAAACCAGAGAGGGTGCGCACTAACAGTGGGTGTCCATCAATTTATTTCAGTTTTTAGAAAGGATTCGCTAAGAAACTTCTGCTGTATATCGTGCACAGGCTATTTTTACTTACCTATGATATCCACCGCCGGTGTATCCGATATACGTTTCGCACCCAATTCGTTGGCCAGGCGTTCGTTCATCAGCACTTCGTACCCTACCTCGGTGTCGAGTAGATGGTAACGCGGTATCTTACAACGACCGCACATCACCGTAATAATGAACAGGTCCGAACCGGCGATGCTTGTGACACGTATACCCGACACCTGTATTATCGTGTTCCTGTTGTCGAAGTAGTCAGTTAGAGCGTCCTCGATCTCCCAGCCGAAGATGTGCACCTGCACGACCCTATCCTTGTTGATCACTGTCTCGTTGAAATCGCCAACGGTGACGTTGCCTTTCCGTATACTTCGTTCGATCTGATCCATGTACATCGCCATAGGAAAATTGGACCACTTGTTCATATCGAGCATGGTAAGGTTCATCTTACCGTAGAACACCATCGCATCGGCTATCATATTACCGAAACTGCACTCCTCTTTCGCGCAATCGTCATCTAATTTGGCTAAGACTTCTATTTCTTCCTCTTCCATCGTTTTAGTTTTACCCCTTCCTGAGGATCTCTGTTGTAAGTCACTGGATTCCGGCAAACTGCTCTTGATATATTTGATGGGTACTGGTTCAAATTTCACTTCTACCAGACGCAAATTCGTTGGTAAATCGTACCCGACATCTTTTATAAGTTGAATATTTTTTGAATCCCTTGATCTAACATTTCCCTTCCTATCGAAAACCAAATCTATTTCATCAACATCGTTGGCTACATCATGGTTTCCAATTGCTATCACAATATCACTTTTCAAACCCTTCAATTTCAACGCTTCACCCTGAATTGCCTCTGATGATTGGTTCAATTTGGTCGTCTTAGATTTGAATGCTAAGCAATTGATAACACCGATTTTATAGTGCGGTAAAGTAAATACTTCACTATACACTCCAATGTTGTCTGTATCTCCTTCATCGGGACTAATCGCATGAATAAAAATTATAAAATATTTCGGGTCAGTAACTAAATGAAATAGATTGTAGGTACTGCTGTTAGAAGTAGATATATTGCTTATATCTCTACGGCTATTGAAGAAATCTATTATAGGTGCACGTCTAATTAGCATTGAATTGATATAACCATTTGGAGATACTCTAAAATATAATGCTGTTTCTTGGTGGTGTATGATATCTTCGTATCCATGACTGATATTTTCCAAATCGGCGGAAAATTGAGAGTTGTTACTATATAGTATAAGAAGGTTGTATTTTTCAGATAGCGCCTTGTTCTCTCGTACTAGAAGCAAAAGGAACCAAGCATAAACACTTTTAATGTGTACCATTAAGTTTCATCAAGTTTGGCATGTAGAACTAACGTAATGACAGCTAAAATCTGTCAGTTAGTATCATAGTTACATTCAGCATATGCAACTGTTGGGTATTATAGGTAAATGTACCGTGATATAGAGTTCCTGGGACGAAGATGGTATTGAAATAGAAAAGTTAGGTATTATCGCTATTTATAACTTAACAGTTTTGAAAATGGTTTTGACAGTGACATTGACTGTCATCAATTAATGTTGTAGGACTACTAAACACAAGTTTGAATAATTTCAAATATGGTTTACAAAATAGTGCAAATAAGGTGGATGATTGAAGCCTATTTTCGAACTGGAATGCGAATTGATGAATTTTTTTATGGCAACTGTCAAAATTTCAGACGTCTGCTGTCAATAGTTGTTTAAGAGTGTCTTTTGTGTAACAAGACAGGCGATTTCGCTAAAATGGATAAAATCGAATTTCGTGCAGTGATAAAACACTTCCGGATGGTTGGGAAAACGGCCACGGAAATTCGAAATATTTTGCTAGAGGTTTATGGCGGATGTACTCCATCATTTTCTACCATCAGCTTCTTGGAGAGCGAGTTGAAACGTCGCCGCACCACCAACGATAAAGTGGTCGACAAGATTCATGATGTCGTGCTAGCCGATCGCCGATTAAAGCTAAAGGAGTTAGCGGAGACAACAGGTATCTCAGAAGAATTCATTGGCAATATCCTGCGCGAAATCTAGGGTATGAAAAAGCCTTCGGTGCGATGGGTACCGCGTTTGCTCACACCGGAGCAAAGACGAAATCGTGTGAACGTTTCTGAGGAGTATCTGGCCAGGATCCAAATCAATCGAAGAGATTTCTTCGTGCGTTTCGTAACCGTGGATGAGACTTGGATCCACCACTACATACCGGAGACCAAGGAATAGTAGAAGCAGTGGACTTTACCAACAGCCGGAAAGATCATAGCGACCATTTTTTTTTGGGATTCCTACCAATGAATCCGTTTCAACCTTCATGCGCTATTTCTCACCGATTCCGGAATGGTGATGGGTAATCCTTTATCTCCTTTTATTGCGAACCTTTTCATGAGCAAATTTGAAACGAACCTGAAAAAGGAAACCAAATATTTCCCGAGAATTTGGCTTAGGTACGTAGATTTTATTTTCGCGGTGTTTGATACCTACAAAGGAAACATATTTTTCTAGCAGAACTGAACTCAAAATTTACCACGATCAAGTTTACTATTGAAGAAGAAATGAACAATCCCCTTCCGTTTCTAGATACTCTAGTCATACGCAACAACAATAAATTAGAAATAGACATCTACAGAAAAGAAACTAATTCCAACAGATTCATCACGTTTGATTCCCATCATTGCGAACAACAAAAAATGTCCGCGATTAGTTTTCTGGTCAATAGACTCGTCAGATTTCCGCTAAACAAGAGCAAGTACGACAAAGAATTAAAGTATATCAAAGATGTAGCGAGGTACAATGGTTTCTCTTCTATGGATGTCGACCGTACTTTAAGGCAGGTCCAATACAAACAACACATCAGAAATTCCACGACCTTGATATCAACAAACACAAGAAATAAGAAATTTATAATTCTTCCTTTTCACCCAACAGTAAAAGGGTTAAGTAAAATTTTTCGACAACTAAACATGAACGTGTCTTTTGTGTCAAAAAACAACTTAAAGAATCTCTTAGGGAATCCCAAAGATAAACCGGAGATGATAAAAAGGTCTGGAATATACCAACCAAATCGCATGCAATGATTGTGAGGAAGTTTATATTGGACAAACAAAAAGGAGTATCGAAGCGAGGTTCTAAGAACATATTAGACACTATCGTTTCGACAAACCTGAACTATCAAGCGTAGCAGAGCATATGGTAAAATCCGGACATAAGATTGATTTAAAAATCTGACACTACTTAAAAACGTAAACTCGTATAGAGAATTAGACGCGTACGAAACGATACGTATGAAAAAGAACGGAAACTTATTGAACAGTGAACCACCCCCAATTGCACACTCGAGTTTGATGGATTTATTACCATAGGCCCTGTTAAAGATACGGTTCGCTTTCGGTCCATCCTTTCCCGAAAAAGGCATTAGACCACCGGGTAGATTGTAAATAGTCATGTTTTAGAAATTTTAGAGTCTGCGTAGAAAATAATTTGCATGTGTGATACAGTTTTTACTTTCAGTCGGTAACACGGTTGACAATGAGAGCCCACGTGTTCTCGAAACTCTGCGTTCCGCATAATTAATTAATTTGTGTGAATGGAGTTTACTGCTATACCTGTGAATTTGCAAAATACCTTTAACAGTATGAGAAGGCGTATAAACTTGAGAAGTGAAAACAATGGGCAACAATTTGAACAATTACTGTAACTTCGTCTTTTTTATTAATAAAGTCTTGAACACCAACTGAGCTTTATTGTATCTTTAAATCAAATACCATATTTATTGATATCACAATGACACTATCAAAATAATTTTCAAAAATTCAGGTTGTGTTACGGGTATGATAATATGGTTTAGGTTTAGATATATATTTTCGATTCCAATGCTTTCTTCTACCTAGAAGTTTTATGATATGGTAAAATACGTACGCCAACTCGTTTTAGCTCCATCATTTTAGTAATACTTAAGTTTCAACTACGACTCTTTTCATTCAATAAATGTTTCTATTGTTAGATATCTTTCATAATATTGCGGGCTTTCTTTTTCGCCCCACCAAACGAGATGATATTTTGAATTAAAACTCTAGGTGCCTTCCTTTCCCTAAAGACCGTGCTGGCAACTTTAGTAAGAACGGATATGTATATATCCATTTCAGTTCTACAATACGATGCTTCATCTAACATAGACGTAAATAAATTACAATTCATTGCGTTGTATGTGTGTTCCATTTGCTTCTTGGCAACATTATATTCTGATGTGAAGGTAAGTGTGTCATATAGTTGATTAGGCGTTGCAACTGCGCCGCTAGTTCTGTAGAAGATAGCACTAAATCAATGAGCCAATTATTCTCGCCATAATAAAATCCTATTACCTCAAAGGCTCATTAGGAAATCTAACAATTAGGGCCTGTAGGTAGCGCTATTTAACGGATAAACACAAACATGTGTTTATTCACCTTCTAACAGAGGGATAAATTTTCCTATTGTTAAATCCTTAAGTATAGGCCCTGGAAGGCGTGCTAATAACACGATACTACAGCGAATTTTTGCGTCAGACTACATCAACAACACAATCAAAGTAAAATAATAAGTAATTAGTTACTTTCGTTAGTTTTAATATCCTGCAACCTTATTAATTACAAGTACATATATCCGAAATACTGAATTTATATTCTTAACAATAGTAACTTTTTGCATAAAATTCTAACTCCCCTAATAAGTTCTGTCCAATATACATATTTATGAAGAAAGATTGAGTAGTAGAAGTAATAGGAGAACAATGAAAGGTTTTCTCTTTTATATACTTTATTGTACCTGGAAATTAAAAACAGCAGGTTATCAAAGATTCAACTATTTTTGTTATGTCTTTGATTACGTTCCAATTTACAAGGTATTTAATAAATAATAATGATTACAAAACTTATGACGTAAATACAAACGTTTGTAAGGAGATCAATCTTATCTTATCATAAAATATAACGCACGTAAGCCCAAAAATAGTAATCCAGGATAAGAACTACCACGCCATCCAACTGAATCGGTGTCATCCACCCTGAGACCAGATTTTAAAGATTGAAACTGTCTCTCTGAAAGTGTCCAGTATCGACGATCGGCTTGGGGATAGATATCCCTCTTCTCGGATGCATAGTATTCCAGAGCGGCTAGAACAACAATTCTAAATTATGACGGTGGAAACTTTATGGAATATATTTACAATAAAACCTCCATTTACGAGCACGTTTGCCTAACAAACACCTCTCAAACCGTAGAAAGATTTTGGTTTAATGGAATTCTATAATGGGGTTTCCTTTCTCCCTCGGATACTATCGAAAATTTTGTTCTCCCTTTTAATGGAGAAAACCGTCACCATTTTACAAAGTCTTTCGTTACACCCACTTTAATATGAAAAGGTGTCAGCAATATATTTTTTTCTGAATTAACAAGGGACTCATAAATGATTGAAACCAGGAGTAAATCTTGTGGTGGAACTGTTGTTGTAACGATTGATGATACTTAGAGTTGTAGGGAGAACAAATACGACTTGGACTTGTTAAAACCTTCCAGACACCAAATAAGAAATGGACTCAAAAAAGAACGAAAACTGGCTTGGATGATTGTAATGGAAGCATTTTAAGCAGAAGAATACGTAATTTTTATGTCGGCGAAAAGAAAGTTTCTGCTTTGAAATGCATCGAGAAGAAGTTTCTGGAGGATAGAAGGTATCAAAGATGTCCTAAAAGTTTGAGGGAAGTTCTCTTATGTAATTTTTGCGAAACTCTTCCTGAACGTCAGCATGGCTTCTTACCTGGAAGAGCTACAATAACCAACTTGGCAGTTGTTGACTTTTCGTGCACATTTCATATAATCGACCATGGAATTCTGGATTATTTTGGATTTACTTCGTCGTTCCCTAAGCTAACGAGTTCCTATTTATCGCAGCGTATTAACTACGTAGTTTATAATGGCTATCGGTCGCAAGAATTTGTATCTACTTCCGGTGTGTCGCAGGCTTCCAACTTTTATTTTTATTATTTACTAATGATGTGTTGGTTAGCGTTTCCTGTCCGGCTTTGGCTTATGCTGATGACGTTAAGATCTACTCAGCTATTTCTAACCACGAAGATGCTGCACTGCTTCAGAAAAATGTTGACTTTATAACCGCCTGATGCACATTAATGCAATTAAGGGGGAGATTGTACCTACGGTTGAATCATTTAAGGATCTTGAGGTTATGTTTGATAAAAGAGCTTTTCTTAAGTTGTTCTAAAAGTTTTGGCTCCGTGGTGCGGACCACCCGGCAATTTAGTGACATAAATACACTAGGGTGACAGTATAAAATAAACACCAGGTAAAGCGGTATAAATATGTAAACAGCTAAATTCTAAGAACGAATTAAGAACTTTCTCTTGTCATTAGGGTAGGGGTAGATGTATCGGAAGGAATTCGTCATAGTTTAGTATCGTTACAACTATGCCTCGCTTACAAGGTTCGAGCGATATTAGCGACTTCACCCGGGGTGTCGCATCGTTGGCCAGAGTGAACGCGGCGCTTTGCAACGTGAAATAAGTAAATTTTTAAATATTCCGTTGTCCCCACAGTTAACCGTGTGATTACACAATTTAAACGCAAGGAAAAGACAACAGTGGAGCCGAGACCAGGTCGTGCCGGACCTTCTGAAGGAAGTAAAAGGGCACTTGCGCGCGAAGTGTTAAGAGAACCGCGAAAAAGTACAGCTAAGCTTGCGGCAACTTCACAGAAAAGTCAGCGCACCGTTCTACGATACCTCTTCAGTGTGGGGATGTATAAAAGGGTGGCAAAGAAAAAGCCTCTCCTTGCGGCGTTTCAAAAACGCCGCCGAATGGTCTGTCATTTTTTCAGACGAAAGCAGATACTGCCAATTCAGTGATGGTGATCGTACGTGAGTATGGAGACGTACGTCACAGCAACTGGACGACAAATTTTTTGCATCAGACGGTGAAATACGGCGGTGTGAACGTCATGGTGTGGGGCGCGATATGGTATGGTGGAAGATCGCAATTAGTAATCTGCGACGGAAATATAAATGCGGCAAAATATATCCAAATATTAACAGAAGGACTACTATCGATATTCGACAACGCCATTTTATCTAAAGAAGACGCCGCTTTTATGGAGGATGGAGCACCCTGCCACAAAGCAAGAACAACAACCACATGGAAAGAGGAACAGGGGATTCGGATTTTACCATGGCCAGGCCAATCACCGGACATGAATCCGATAGAGAATGTTTGGCACATAATCCAGACAAATATGGCGAAACGACCCCGAAAACCCAGCAATAAGGAAGAACTCATGGCAGCTGTTACAGAAGAGTGGTTAAATATTCCAGAAGACACCATTAATCATTTAATAGATTCTATGCCACGACGACTCGCAGCACTTCACGCAAGTAAAGGTGGATCGACAAAATATTAGTCTAATTTAAAAATTTTAAAATATTTTGTATATATAACGAGAATAGAATCTTTTTTTTTAATTAGTAGGTGTCTATTTTATTCTGTCACCCTAGTGTATGTTAGAGTCCTTGTATTTTGCCTTTGTAGTAAGAACACGATTCTGTTATTTGGTCCTCTTATTACACCTGTCTTCATCTTACATTGGAAGTTATAGTTACTCTTTACTATAGTTATTCTTAGGTCTTTAGTTTCCTTTTCACAATGTATGTATGTTTTTCTATTATTCCTTAATTGGTATTCTGTTGGATAATAAATTCTATTATTATTATTGTGGTTATTGTTATTGATGCCACATATCAATGATTTAGATAAAAATGAAGACCCTTACACATTCATATACGATAAGGCATTATGCCACATGGCCAAATCCATCTAAAATTATTTGCAAACGCACGCTCTGCTAGTGTTACTTTGGCCTGGAAATTCTGCCGTCCTCAATGTAATTGAGAACGTGTGAAGTGTTCTAAAATCACGCATGTATTCGAGAAGAAACACTGCAAAGGAGCAATTAGTACGAAATATAGGGGAAAAAAGGCTTGAATAGCGACAGTATGCCAAAAAGTATAAGAGCAATTATAAAAGCTAAAGATTGCATTATGGCGCCTATTTAGTCAGTAACACGTGAGTCAGCAACTATGTTAATATCGGTGAAAGTAACTCACTTAAAACGGTCGTGCCTATAGGCCTGCATTTCCGTAAGAAGCTAAAAATGAAAGTCTTCTTCAGCGTGCTTTGAGGTCCTATCACGCAATACTTCCTCAACGACTTTAGCCGAGTGTAATAGTAACCGCGGGAGCTGGGGTCTCTCACCGAAATCAGGTTTCCGTAGTAATTCGCCATGCTCCAAATATACATTCCGGATAGCTGCATCTTCGGCATATGAAAGCTACCGCTGAATCTCTTTAAGATCCTCACCACTCTTGCGCCATGTCGTTGGTATACGCACAGTGGTTCGTTAATGATATAGAACGCGTTCTTAAAATCTCTCAGCGACATGTAGCCGCGCCGCAGCTTCACCTTTACGAAATCGGCGTGGAAGAAGGTGATCTGGTACCTCGACCATTGTGACTGCTGATTGGTGAGATGCCATCTGGCGTAGTAGGCGATCGCATCGGCGACTAGGTTTCCGAAGGCGCAATCGGCTTTGTTGCAATCCATCGAGTCGATGTCGGCACCGAGGAATATCTCATCCGATCTTTCTTCTTGGCCGCCGTACGACGGTTTGGTTGCGTTTTCCGAACGCTTGTCTCTAACATTCGCCGAAGCAGGTTTATCCTCCTCCGATTCTTCAAGAATTCCGTCGCTTCCGAAAGATAGCAGTGTTGCGCTTGGCGTTCGGCTATTCCCCAGCGGTTCCCAACCGTACTTGGTCCAAAATCCTCCATCACTTTCGATTATTAAATCGACCAATTGAGCTTTCCTTAGAAGCCAGATTAAATTGGACGAGCTTCTCGTTATTGCTATCGAGATATTCACACCCATCGCGTTTAGCTTCTCCAATTCTCCTCTTACAGTAATCAACTTGTCTTCTTCCGTTTCTCCTTGCGGTTCTATGCAGTTCACAAACCCTATCCTACCATTACAAGTGGTTCGAATCATGTAGGAGTTCCAATTCTCCCATGTGAACAAGTGAGTTACCATTTCGCTAGGATTGGCCAAGAGGATAACCAAGGCTACATCACTAGCGATCTTCCGGTGTAATCTTTCGTAATCTCCACCAGCGGAATTCACTTCCTCGGGCGGAAATAGCTTCACTAACTCGCCGAACCATTTGCCAGCGTTTACCGTGTTACCAGGCGTCGGGCTGAAATATATAATTGCGTCCGATAGCATTATCTGTTTGGCGCCAGCAAAATCTATTCGCCACGTTTTATCCACAATTCTCGGTATCATTTTATCGCTCTGTACGATTAAGATGCGGCATTTGTCGCATTTCCCAGCTGCGCAAGCGCCTTTCAGTACCAATAGCAACAAACTTGTTGCGATCATACAATTTCGACGAGGGGAGTACATTTTTTGATTGGGAAAAGGTGCACTGATAGATTGAGGGACTGACAAGTGGAAATGCGAACCTATCGGAATTTGTGCGAACTAAATTGAACAACGGATAAATCGGCCACCCTAAAAATTCTTGTTGTTTGTAAATGCGTGACTTGGATGACAATTTTGTCATTGTCAATGTTCTAGGTTGGCGATCCCTAACCCTCTTCTCCTTACCAACTCCTCCTCACAATAAAATGAATGGAAAGAGATGAGTTTTCTCTTTTTTAATAAATATACTGTCTATCCAAGCGTTAATGGTATGTCTAACACATCTCGAATACACGCATGATTTTAGAACATTCTACACGTTCTCAATTGCATTAAGGTCGGCAGAATTTGCAGACCAAGGTAACACCGCATTTTCAAAAAACTTTCGATGGATTTGGCCATGTAGCATGGTGCCTTATCTTGCATGAAATCATTGATATATGGCATCAAGGCATCGTGCGATACATGCTTCTATTAGTGTTGATTCATGGTGCCTTGGCAAAAATACAGTGGTCCGGGACCTTCCACTGATATACAAGACCATACCATGAGTGACGGGGGGTGTTCCACCGTTTTTATTACACTAGCTTCACTAAACCGTGCAGATGGACGTCGTCTAACAAATTGAGCTCTTTCGGTTATGGCTTCAAATAAAAAAAAAATTGCTTGATTTATATAATTATTTAAGCTATTTTATCTTAGCTAATAAATACGGTTACTCAAATATTTTAAAGAAGTTATATTCGCATTCCTTCCTTTCCTATAACAGGATTAAGATAGCGATCCTAAATACATTTTCACGATTACGATGAACGTACAATTTATATTATTTTCGAATTGTATTCTGCAAAAGCTTCTGATCATTTAACTTGGTTGCAGATGGTAGCTGCGGATCCCGGTGGAACGACGGAAACCACCGATACTGGGACGACCTTCGGTAAATTAAAACAAACACTGTCGTCGTCGCTACTAACAGCCCAAGACAAAGTAGGTAAGTTGACAGACAAGTTTTAATTGCTACCGCTTTTAGTTGCTTACATAAAACCTGTTGCCTATTGATTATATACGGACGGCTATGACATACCGACTTCTTTAGCAGCTCTATAATGTTTGTGGTTTCATCTAATTAGACGCATTGATCCATAAAGGTAAAAAAATTCTCACTACTCCTACAGCTTACTCGGTAAGAAAATGTACAATGTAATGAAATTTGTAGTTTGAAAAGTAAAATATTCGCAACATAGTAGGACCTATACCAATAACAAAAAGAATTCGATATTGCA
The DNA here is from genome assembly GCA_023509865.1 of Trypoxylus dichotomus. Classification (NCBI taxonomy): domain Eukaryota; kingdom Metazoa; phylum Arthropoda; class Insecta; order Coleoptera; family Scarabaeidae; genus Trypoxylus; species Trypoxylus dichotomus. The sequence continues at coordinate 92,010,556 of CM042074.1, forward strand.
AGTAAAAGTTGCCCAAAGACGGTAAAGCAAAACTCAACATTAAAGTTGGAAAATTATCCAGTTTAAGAAAAAGCTAATAATGAATCTAGAATTGAAAGGTTCCACATATGCTCATTTGCATGTCCACAAACTTAAATCACATTACCTAAATAGTAATAGGATTGAGCCCGATTCGATTTATAATTGGTTCCTTTCCTATTTGGAAGCAAATTCTATATAGTTCAAATAAATCCGATCTAATGCGAGGTTTTCACTCTAAACTTCATAAACAAGACCAAAAATCACTCCTACATCATAAGCATACGTATTCGTAATAAAAATGGGTTATAGATAAAAATTCTTAATTTATTTTTAAAAGCTTTGTAATGTTCCACTTTCTAATAGTATCAATGCAATGCCTAGGCCTTGGAAAGTTTTGTTTCAAATACTCAAAACACGGTCCATTTCGAGCTAAAGCCCTAACAATTTGTTTGATAAGTCCCAGCTTGATATTCAGTGGTGAAAAAATGATTTTGTTTCTGTCAACCCATGGTTCGTTAAGAACGTTGTGTTCTCCTTGAACTAAAACATTTCTTAAAGGCCAGTTTCTGGTAATCCAGTGCTGGGTTTTAGTTCTGCTGTCCCAAGGGCATAAAAAACAAACATATTTTGTTCAACCACTTTGTTAGCCGAGGTGAAAATTTACCATTTTTAGATCGACACATATCAAGCACTCATGCTGTTCGTACGAGATAACATATGGGCTGAAAAGTCCCGCGCCTAACAAAGAAAACACGGTTCTTTTGGTTCAAAATTAGCTTTATTCATCAACGTAATCTCCATCAAGAGCAACGCAATCATTCCAGCGCCGCTCTAACATTTCAATACCACTTTTGTAGAACGATTTATCTTTTGCCTCAAAATAGGCCCCAGTTTCAGCGATAACCTCTTCATTCGTGCGAAATTTCTTACCGGCGAGCATTTTTTTGAGGTCTGCGAACAGCCCAGTAGTCGCTGGGAGCCAAATCTGGCGAATACGGTGGATGTGGGAGCAATTCGAAGTTCAATTCATGTAGTTTTGCCATTGTTTTGATTGACTTGTGACACGGTGCGTTGTCTTGATGAAACAAAATTTTTTTCTTTGCCATATGCGGTCGTTTCTTTGTAATTTCGGCCTTCAAACGCTACAACAACGGTATATAATATTCACTGTTGATGGTATTTCCTTTCTCAAGATAGTCGATGAATATTACACCACGCACATCCCAAAATAACGAGGCCATAACCTTTCCAGACGATAGTTGCGCTTTCGGGCGCTTTGGACGAGGTTCACCAGTTGCTGTCCACTCAGATGACGATCGTTTTGATTCCGGAGTGAAGTGATGGATCCATGTGTCATTCATTGTCACACATCGACGCAAAAATTCCGGTTTGCTACGTTTAAACATGGCCAAACACTGCTCAGAATCAACAACACGTTCTTGTTTTTGGTCAACAGTGAGCAAACGCGGCACCCACTTTGAACATAGCTTTCTCATAGTCAAATGCTCATGCAATATAAAGCCAATACGTTCTTTTGATATCTTTACGATGTCAGCTAACTCACGCAACTTCACTTTTCGATCATTCAAAACGATTTTGTGGATTTTTTTGATGTTTTCTGGTGTTACCGCCTCATTTGGACGTCCACTGCGTTCTGCATCATCGATGTCTCTACAACCACGTTTGAAGTCAGCAAACGAACGTTTTATTGTTGTTTCTGATGGAGCAGAGTCCCTATAACACTTTTCAAGCCATTGTTTCGCTTGAACGGTATTTTTTCCCATTAAGAAGCAGTGTAAAATTAAAACACGAAATTGTTTTTGATACATTGTTTTGAAAATAACAAAAGTAGCGTGATTCTTAGCACAATAACTCACAAACTAAAGAATAGAATATCATGAAATTTTAACAGCTGTCTTTTGAAGGTTAGTACTAACTGAGAGAAAGGTGACTGCAATAAAACTAGCGTCATCTATGTGTTAGGCCCGGGACTTTTCAGTCCATGTGTTATTTTTCAGGATGAAATTGTTTCGTATTCCTCTTTCATAATGGTAGAATGTCCAATAGGTATAGAACCATGTTTATTACCATTGTGTAAAAGTAGGTATTGTAGACTTCGAGATGAACTCTTGTGGCTTGTATTCATTTAACCCCATTTTCTTCAAGAGACTTCTTATGTCGTTACAAAACACTAAGTTGTTTCCTTTAGAGAAATACGGCAGCAGAACTTTCTCTCTAGTATGGTAAAATGGTTTACTACCTAGGTTTACCATCTGGACACAGTAAGTTCTCTTCCTTTAAACTGGATGCAAGTAATTTGAACGACTCCTTTGAGAGGTTCAGATCTCTAACAAGGTCATTACGCTCTTGTTGGCTGAAGCGTTGGGGACTCGCTGATGATCCTTCAAAATCACTATCACTTCATTTTTCCGAAACTGCTCCTGGTCAGAGGATGGATCTTGGTCCCAGCTGACTCCCATTTATGTCGGTTATTGCGACTAACGCTTTTGATATTGACAGAACAAAAATAGCAGTCATCATCAGTTTTAGGCTACCTCCCTACCGTAGATACTCCAAATTTTAAGCTCCTTCTGTTTCCGTTTGTCCACTGTCGCAAATGTTCTACGCATGTTTTGCATACAAAATGTGGTGGCCAAGATTTATTCTGGTCTCCTAACTGGATGCCAAAATACGCCAAATATGCTCTTTTTGTAAAGGGAGATACGGGTTTCCTACTTTCCTTAAAAATGTATTCACCGCAAATGTAACAAAAAACATCGGGGTGGTTTACAGAGTTCCGACTGCTTGTAAAAGCTATCGTTATCATTCGAATTCTTATATTCATGCAACAATGTAAAGCGAATATTTAATACACTGACACAGTTATCACACGAAAGCACTATACTAAACTGAGCTGTTGGATGCCGACAGATCTTCGGGGAACCCTATGTTAGAAGTAAATGAAGTAGTGGGGGTTAGAGTTGGGTTGGGTTAAGCAGGTAGATTTTATCAGTGACGGGGAATACTACATATTTAGTTAATTATTTTGATTTTTCTATCCATCAATATTATAAATAATGCTCGTTATTTTTGGAACCAGCACATCAGCAATGCCTTAAATCGGTTCGTATTTTACAGGCAGCTCGAGAAAGAATTTATTTTCTTGGTGTAATAGAGAAAGTGTAGTAACACGTGAGGGATACTGGATAACAATAATAGTTTTTATTCTATTTTAAATGCAATACAACACGATTAACGATATTACTACAGAGATTCATCCACCTTTTCCTTTCATCGACCTTTAGAGGAACGAGTCTCGTTCCGCTTATCATTTAACACGATGATCCTTTCATCGACGGCAGGTGCGACCACCTTATGGAAACGTAGGTAATCCAGCAGTATGTAGAAGTCCGTCTCGTCGACGAAACTGCGGTGGATTCGGCTATTCTTCAGCATCCAGAACCCGTCGCCGCCCTGCGCTAGGAAGTCGAGCGTCAGGATGTTGTACGTGGCCTTCTCGTCCAGATCCTCGTACTTGGGTACCGAGCAACGGGCACAACGAACCCGAACTCTCACCACACGCTGCCCAACTTGTTGAGAGTAATCGTAGACGACGCGAACGCCGGAGAATTGAAGGAATTCCCCTTTGTGCGATGTATTCGACCACGATATCGAATGCTCGAGTATCTGCAGGACTATTTTGCCGCTTACTGTTATCGTCACTAAGTTATTGTCGTACGGTAGCGCCTTTCTAACGTCGGCGTAGGTGATGTTGTAGTGTTTCTCTCTTCTCGGCATGATGCCGTGTCTGATAACGCCGCTGTTGATCATCGCGATGCTATGATTCGTCCAGTACAGGGGATGATTGAACGTTCTAGCCTTCAAGTGGACGAAGGCGTCGGCGATCATGTTGCCTATGTTGCATTCTTGGTATCTGCAGATGGACCTGAAACCGATGAAATTACAATTTCCTTGCAATTAACTAACGTAATTAAATTCCTGAAAAAATATCAGTGGCGATGGGATTTGAACCCACGACATCTAAGTTATCGGCGCATTACACCATGAGACCGAATGTGTCAAATGTCACAGTGTCTGTTTATACACCGTAATATCTCACAGACAGAGGTATTGTTTTAGATTTTAAAGTCGGGAAAGCACCAGAGATACATAGCGACCATTATTTGGTCTAGAAGATAAACGTAAGAATGCAACTAGAATAAAGAAAACAGAATTCCCGCCAATAAAGACATATAAACTAAAGGAAGGAAAGATAGTCCGAAAATATGCACAGTTAGAGTAAGGTAGTGGAATTGGATGGGTAATGTAGGGAATTCAAACACAACACATTAAACGAACGAATTTAATTTAAAAGAATTAAGTAAACATTTCAAAAAGCAACTGACACTCGTCCTCGAATAGTGTCTCTTCGGTTATTTTCTTCCTACCATATCGTACAGTGTTTTCTTCAAGTTCATTTGGCCCCATAGTATTTTCTTCACCAGGTGCATCACTGTCGGAGTCGCTAGACAGGTATTCATCTTTTGGATATTTTGTTTTTCGATTTCTTCTGGAACCCTCCATCAATTTTCCTTTTGTTGGATTCTCTATGCGATTCATTGCATTCAGAAGATGTTCGATTATCAAGGGAGCTATCAGTTTTCTTCTTGCTTGATGTACTTTTATTCTTAGAAAAACTACGATCTCCTTTCGACTGGACTTCTCCATTCTTGACCCCTTGGGAGAAGACGATTCTGGTGAACTCTCTCTTGAACTGGCACTTGACGACTGTCGTCTCTTCTTGCTTGAATCATCAGACTTCTCATAACTTGAGTTCATGAACTTGATCATTGCTGTCGTTTCTTTTTTGTTCTTCTTATCTTCAAATTCACCAAACTCTTCGCGCTGGAATCCCGGACGAACCCCCAATTTGTAAGAAATTCAAACACGACGCATTAAACGAACGAATTTAATTTAAAAGAATTAAACAAGCATCTGAAGAAGCAACTACACTCCGCTCTATTACAACTTCCGCCATCTCCCTCTCTTCACCCCCTTCTCTCTTCTATCGTAAGTTGTATCTACCCAATGATCCTACGTATTATACGAGGGGAGGTCCACAAGTTCGTGGAATGGAGGGGATGGAGTGGGGATAGGGGAGCTCGCTAGGTGTCATTCTGATTTGCGACTCATCATTAGTATATAAGTTAAGTTGCAGTCCTATAGCGTCAGTCGTTTACGAATAGTTGCCTGCTAAACAAGTCAATCCGGAAGAAAACTGAAAGTATGGAGGAAATTGAACACCGTGCCGTGATATAGTTCCTTACAAAGCAGGGAAAGAGCGCTCAATCCATATTGAATGAAATGGAAACCGTTTATGGGGAACAGTGCCCTAGTAAATCAATGATTTATAAGTGGCATGGTCCTTTTAAATATGGTCGGGAGTCGATTGAAGACGACCCCCGGTCATGACGGCCAGTTGAGGTCAGACATCGTCGAAAAAGTGCAAAAATTTACTTTAGTTTTAAAATCTTGTTCTTCTCCCGGTAAGGCCTTCTTTGAAAATAGATTTGTGGTTTTCTTTTCTTTGCAGTACTTTTGAACAATGTTTAAAATGTCTTCGCTTATAAGTGGATTATGAACTATAATTTCTATGTTACTGGGAAGAAAAGTACTTCTACCACCACCAATACGAGTTATAGGCGACTTTCGTTTTATTCTGTGTCGAATAGTGGACTCTGGTATATTAAATTGTCTTGAGGCAGGATAGATACTTGTTTTGGTGCTTACTGCTTCCATAACAACAATTAAAACGTTTCTAGGATATTTTGGATTGGTTTTCTTAGCATACTTTCGTGGAGTATCGATCTGAGAAGAAATATAAAACATAAGTTAATTTCCATTCATTTCCACAATCCAGTACCTTTTAACCCCTGTATTATTTACTAAGGAAATAAATATTAAACAAAACTTTATTATCAGGCCTTCTATGTAAACTTTATGCATCATTAGTGTAAGTTAACATAATCGACTTCGTCATATACTTACCACTTCCACAAAGCAACGCCACTCTTTGTACTTAGCAAGGCACTCTATTATAGGTATAAATCCAATGTGACCCTTAAAAATAACTGTTAATCTAAATATCATAATTAGAGAGCTCGAGACATCTATTATCGATAGTAGACACAAAAATCAATAACATTTACAAAAAGAACTGCTCTAAAATAAGATGTGTTTTCACACAGCGAATACTTTTTTTTAAGTTGACCACCCAAATAGCGCACATTCTCATTTCTCTTACCTTACCCTAGTACAAAAAAATATTCAAGAGAATACAAAGAGATTAAATGCTTCCAATTTAGACGATGAGTGGAATATTCAAACACATAGTTGTGGAAGCTACCGGTGAAATATGTAGAATACATATTGTAGATCATATCTATATAATATCAAGTTTGTACTTCAAAGTATTGTTGTGCAGTGTCTAATTCTTGAATGGTGTGTCGTCCAGAAGAAGGGCATGACGCCAACTCAAATTTATAAAGTCATTTTGGTAACTACTGGTGATTGTGTGGTTTCTTATGATATAGTCAAACGTTGGTGTCGAGAATTTAAATCCGGTGGTCCTCCTATAACGGTAACAATAGATAAATACTTTAAAAAGGTATATCGTACTGTAGGACCAATGAATACGCATCAGAGACATTGTGGAAGATACTGGCTTATCATATCTTGTGGTGCAAAATATACCGACTAAAGGATTTAGATGTGAAAAAGATGAGTGTCCAAAATGCTAACCATTGATCAAAAGAGAAATCGGGTAACGATTTGTAAGGGTCTGTTGGAAAGGTACCAAGTAAAGAGAACTTTCTTAGTCGGTATGTGACCATGGATGAGTCATGTGTGCACCGCTACAATCCTGAGACCAAAGTGCAAAGTAGAGAGTGGAAACATGCTCCTCCACGATTTAGGATCGTGCCTTCCGTTGGATAGGTTTTACTATCTGTATTTCAGCATACTCAAGGAATCATCCCGACTGATTATTTGCAAAAGAGACAGAGCATTACAGGGGTGTATTACGCAATTGATTTCTAAGTTGCGAGACGCTATTAAAGAGAAACACCGAGGAAAATTAAGGTACGGTGTGTTGTTCTATTAGGATAATGTTCCCAGCCATACATCTAGTATTGCTATGACCGCTATACGCCAAGCAGGCTTTGATTTAGTGAAGCACCCGCCATATTCGCCGGATCTAGCCCCTAGTGATTACAGGCTGTTCCGCAAGCAAAAATTTCCAGTAATTATAAGGTGATGCAAGCTGTAGGGGACCAAGTGCATTAGTGTAGAGGGAAACTATGTCGAAAAATAAATCCAATGCCACTATGGTTTTACTGTAGGGTGGTCAGGGGTACAGCATAGAAATTCCCTTACAACTAACCAACGTAATTAAGTTCCTGAAAAAATACCGATCTCGGCAGGATTTGAAAATTTTGCAGGAATTTAATTACGTTGGTTAATTGCAAAGAAATCCTAATTTTATCACTACTAACACCAACGATAGTTCATTCGTATTAATATTAATTTAATTGTGTCTGTGAGAGATTACGACATATCAAGAGTGACATCTGGGTATTAAAAGCGATTTGAACTTACAAGTGGTCTCGTGGCGTAACGGTAGTATAATGCATCGGTAACGCAGACGTCATGGGTTCAAATCCTACCGGACCATTACTAATACCAACGGTGGTTTAATTTTAACATTCACATTAATATTAGTTCAATTAGTAAGGACCTGAAACCGTTCAGCGGAACCAGCGCTTTCGCAACGACCTCGTTGCGGATACTCTCCACTTCCGGCTTGTAGAATTTAAGGATACGCTTCACGATGGGGTGAATGCGGATCTTACGGTGCATCAACTGGGCATGACCGGCGAAACTTTTCACCATTCTCGTCCGCGTGTCGTACACAATGGTCATTTTTCCGACGAAAAGGGCTCGTTCGTACACTTGCACGATGTAGACTTTCTTCTTGCTGCGATTCCTAACAATTACCGGATACGGTCCGGAGGACATGCTCTTGAATTCCTTGAATTGTCCCGAATACAACAGCGAATGCGAATGCCCTCCTATAATAATACTGATGTCCTTGGTCCCCTTAGCGATTTTCATATCGTTTTTGAGGCCGCCGTGCGATAGGACGACGAGTAATTCGGCTCCGGCCTCCTTCAATCTTTCCACCTCACGTCTTATCGGCCTCATCTCATTGACCACGCGCACCTTGCCGAAATATTTATCGGTCGTTCGAGAATCCATCGCTAGATACCCGATGATCCCTATCTTCGTCGTGTTTACGTGCAGTATCGTCGAAGGGATGATCTTATCCTTCAGCGAGGGCTCGTTTGAGATGTCGCAGTTGGCGCATAACAGCGGCTGTTCGATCCGCTTGATGTACAGGCCCAGCTCGGCGACGCCGCGATCGAATTCGTGATTGCCGATGCAGATCGCGTCCGGATTCAGGTGACTCATGAAGAAGCCGGCGATCTTCCAGCCGGCCGAGGAGAACCAATCGCTGCTGGTGAACATGTCGCCTGCGTCCAAGTAGATGACCGGATGGTCAGCGGTACGCCGCTTCTCGTCGATGTACGACATTACGCGGCCGATGCCGCCGCGCAGTCTTTTACCCTCAGGTTCGAAAGTTGCGTGGATGTCGTTCGTATGGAGTATCGTCAGTTTGAAGTTGCGCGAGTGTACCAAATCGCATACGAAGTAGCCGAAGAATACTAAACGTACTAGCATTTCGTGGAATCGCCTTTTTTGACGTAAGTAACGTTATGTCAGTACAAAGTGTCCAATTGCAAGTGCACCAGGTTGGCAACACAAAAATCCCTTCTTCGAAGAAAAATTGTTCAGTTTTATTTCTATATGTTGGACAGGTTTACGTTAACCCGCCCACTGCTGTCAGTTTTCAGTCATTATTGTATTTATGTTTTTCTTAGTGACTCTATCAGCTTTTGCATTTATTTCTTTAATCAACACCCTCTAATCTGTTCTCAGTAATAATTATACAAACTGATGACGATTGCAAGGACTGTGTGGATGTACAATTCACAGATATAGCAGTAAATTCCACTAAGACAAATTAATTAATTATGCGGAACGCAGCGTTTCGAGACCACGCAGGCTCTCATTGTCAACCGTGTTACCGACTGAAAGTAAAAACTGTATCATACATGCAAATTATTTTCTACGCAGGCTCTAAAATTTCTAAAACATATGACTATTTACAATCTACTCGGTGGTCTAATGCCTTTTACGGGAAAGGATGGACAGAAAGCGAACCGTATCTTTAACAGGGCCTATGGTAATAAATCCATCAAACTCGAGTGTGCAATTGGGGGTGGTTCTCTGTTCAATAAGTTTTCGTTCTTTTTCATACAAATCGTTTCGTACGCGTCTAATTCTCTATACGAGTTCACGTTTTTAAGTAGTGTAAGATTTTTTAAATCAATCTTATGTCCGGATTTTACCATATGCTCTGCTACGCTTGATAGTTCAGGTTTGTCGAAACGATAGTGTCTAATACGTTCTTTGAACCTCGTTTCGATACTCCTTCTTGTTTGTCCAATATAAACTTTCTCACAATCATTGCATGCGATTTGGTATTTTCTAGCAGAACTGAACTCAAAATTTACCACGATCAAGTTTACTATTGAAGAAGAAATGAACAATCGCCTTCCGTTTCTAGATACTCTAGTCATACGCAACAACAATAAATTAGAAATAGACATCTACAGAAAAGAAACTAATTCCAACAGATTCATCACGTTTGATTCGCACCATTGCGAACAACAAAAAATGTTCGCGATTAGTTTTCTGGTCAATAGACTCGTCAGATTTCCGCTAAACAAGAGCAGGTACGACAAAGAATTAAAGTATATCAAAGATGTAGCGAGGTACAATGGTTTCTCTTCTATGGATGTCGACCGTATTTTAAGGAAGGTCCAATACAAACAAGACATCAGAAATTCCACGACCTTGACATCAACAAACACCGGTAATAAGAAATTTGTAACTCTTCCTTTTCACCCAACAGTAAAAGGGTTAAGTAAAATTTTCCGACAACTAAATATGAACGTGTCTTTTGTGTCAAAAAAACAACTTAAAGAATCTCTTAGGGAATCCCAAAGATAAAAAGGTCTGGAATATACCAAATCGCATGCAATGATTGTGAGAAAGTTTATATTGGACAAACAAAAAGGAGTATCGAAACGAGGTTCAAAGAACATATTAGACACTATCGTTTCGATAAAGCAGAACTATCAAACGTAGCATCCTCCGCTTTTGGCCCATCCTTTCCTGAAAATAGACACATACCAGATATTAGACCACCCAGTAGATTATAAGTGATGAGGGGAGAACTAAAACTGAAATATTTTACAAAAATTTCCAATATATTTATCACAATGTTATTATAACATGTTTCGCTATCACTGTAGCTTCAACAGATAGAATATCTATCAAATTTTTGTAAAATCTTCGTTTTATTTCTCCAACAATTGTTCAATATTGATTTCCAACAAATATCGGCCGACTCAATCGATATTATAAATAGTCATATGTTTCAGAAATTTTAGAGCCTGTGTAGAAAATAATCTGCATGTGTGATACAGTTTTTTACATTCAGTCATATCAAATATTAACTGCTCGCTGTATCGTTTACTGCGGATTCCAGAATAGCAAATACGCAAATGGCTTAAAATTATATATGAAAATCAATAACACTTAGGAGTGCAATTGTGTGCAAAGCCAACTTAATATATTCCACCTGTAATGTATCAACAACAATCTAAAGTTAATGTGAACAAGTGCAGTCCACATTTATCACTTAGCTAGTTATTCATTAGCGTACATTAAAGATTTTATGTTAGATCGTATTTTAACCCAACCACTTTCATCTTATAAAATATATGATAAGTACTTTTATATACGAAATAAAATCTATGCAAGATAATACAGAAAACGCCCCGACACATAGCGATAAATAAAATTACAAAATAGCAGGATTTCATCCACCTGCCTTACTTTCAAGGTAGCCCCTTGAGGGTAAAAAAATAGCTACACCAGCGCCTCGGCGGGCAACGACTAATTACGGAAGACAGAAGATAGATACGGGAAAGCACTTCAGAGGAAATAAATAAAAATAAGAGACTCCCGACCATTCAATGAATATAGAATAAAGTAGCGCAACCGAGAGCACTCAATAGAATTGCCTTTGGCGGCGATAAACCAAAGGGACCGCTAGAGAATGGCAGAGTTTAAAGGAAAATAGCAGTAGGAGAAAAAAGGAGTAGGCTAGCGGCGTTGTTGAATTCGAAAGCAGCGATACTTATCCGGAAATAAATCTAACGTCTAACTCTAGTCTATCAATTGTTGACTGAATTTGGAATCGGGAAAGATTCTCGAAGCAATAACAGGTGAAGGTAATAAATATGAAGGAGATGGGTGAAAAACAACGGCTAGAGAATGGAAACACAACCGTGACTGCCGGGAAATGTGGCAAATTGATTACCAGGATATGTTTGCCGTCAAGAAAGATGGGGATCCTTCTTAATTCTTTATACAGTAAAATATGGAACAAGACCTACAAGGGAATGAAAGGGTTTTAAATAAAATAAAACAATAAATCTATTTTTCCTTTTCAATATAATCACCCTTAAGCACAATACATTTCTTAGATCTATGAATTAATTTTCCTAAACCATCATAAAAATATCTTTTATCGTTCGCCTCAAAATGGGCCAAAGTTGCCTCCTTTACCTCATTGTGGTCAGAAAACTTTCTTCCACGTAAGTCTTTTTTTAAATTGGGGAACAAATAAAAATCACTAGGTGCCAGGTCTGGACTGCAGGATGGATGGACTATTGATTGAAAGCCATGCTTCTGCAAAGCAGCCATTGCAACTTTGTTCTTGTGAACCGGCGCATTGTCTTGCAAGAGCAACACACCCTTGGTCAATTTTCCTCGGCGTTTTTCCTTGATGACCTCCTTTAATTTTATGGAGGTTATGCTCCTACCTCTTTCTTTGTAATCAATCAATAATATCCCCTCACAATCCCAAAAGACAGTAGCCATCAACTTTCCAGCCGATTCTGACACTTTGAATTTCTTTGGCGGTGGTTATTTTTATGCCATTGCATGGACTCCTGTTTGGACTCAGGCTCAAAGTGATAAACCCATGTTTCATCTCCGGTAACAATCCGCTCCAAAATCTGTGCAGGTTTGTCTCCACACAGCTCCAAAAATTGTTTGAACGCACAGACGCACTGTTGTTTCTGCAGCGGCGTGACCATTCTCGCTACCCAGCTTGCACTGACTTTTGTCATACCCAGGTGGTCATGTAGGATACGCAAAATGGTGGTATCTAATACTCCAACTAATGCAGATAATAGTTTTTTCTTCAAACGGGCATCTTGCAGTAGAAATTTTTGCACTTTTTCGACGATGTCTGATGTGGTGGTCTCAACTGCTCGTCCTGAGCGGGGGTCGTCTTCAATCGACTCCCTACCATGTTTAAACAGACCATGCCACTTATAAATCATTGATTTACTATGGCACTGTTCCCCATAAACGGTTTCCATTTCATTCAATATGGTTTGAGCGTTCTTTCCTTGCTTTGTAAGGAACTTTATCACAGCACGATGTTCAATTTCCTCCATAGTTTCAGTTTTCACAGGCAACTATTCGTAAACGACTGACGCTATAGGGCCGCAACTTAACTTATATACTAATGATGAGTCGCCAATCAGGATGACACCTAGCGAGCGCCCCTATCCCCACTCCATCCCCTCCATTCCACGAACTTCTGGACCTCCCCTCGTATAACAATTGTTGTGTATATTCTCTGATATTTTTCAAATTAAGTATATTCATTGTGAGATTTGTTGTGTAGGTTCGGTTTTAATATGCATAACAAAAGCGTTCATTTTCGTCATTTACTTTCTTAAAGGAAAGAACACAACACAACCAAAAATTAAGCGATCTGTATGGTAATGAATCTTTCAAAGAAAGACAGTGCGGGAATGGACAAGGGCAGTGTGGCGTCAGTAAGTATTGTGACTACACTGAAGAGTTTGCAAACAAAACAAAGACACGTGTCAATCCCTTGTATTTACGTTATTTACTTTGTCCTGTTTTGCGACCGTAAGCAGCATTCTGTTGTTCGTTAGGAAAAACTATGAAATTCATTGCAATTATTATTAGAATCCCTAGTCGCTTGCTTAACTTTAAAACATATCTAAGATGGACTGCAGCAAATATTCCTGAAGAAAACCAACTGTTAATTACACTAATGAAATAAAGCTTGAACTTGCATCGTGGAGATTTAGTTCTACGTGAGATTTCGTCGTTACCAGTTGATAAAATATATACCAATCTCAAGGAAGAATATAACGTATACCATCATGCTCTAGTACATCTCGCAGACGGTATTTAAATCAAAAATCTTAGCTTGCTCGACAGGAAGAAGAATTTGTATAAAAGTTAAAGATAGGCGTTACTGCATCTAACTTCTAAAGATGTTACTGAAAAGGAGTCCAACAGTGTTTCATATGGAAAACCTCTGCAAGGGTAGATGTTATTTTGTTTAGACAATAAGCATTTAAGAAAACCCCTTTCCACTTATTCAATGACTTTTATATGAACATCACAATACGAACACCATGCAATTGTGGCATACTCAACATAACGCTTTTAACAAAGATACGTTACTAAATATCCTGGTGTTGCGCAATTTAAAACCTGTGGTCTTTGAATAAACAATTTCTGTAACATGGCCAACGAAATAAAGTTGAGCATTAAATGTTACTCCAAAATCTTTAATCCCACTACAACAGATTAGTACCTTAGTGTAGATTGAATAATTGAACAAAAAAGACGACTTTTCTAGTGAAAGGAAGTACTTTATGCCTTGATTAATTTGAGTTGCAGCAACCAGACACCAACTCTAAGCTTGTCTCCAGTTTCAGACAATCATTGTATGAGGTTATATAAGAGGAAATCTTAATATCATCGACGAACATTAGAATCTCGCAATCGAAAACATGAGTGATATCGTTGATGAATAAAAGAAACAGTAAAGCCCTCAAATTGGTACCCTGCGGCACACCTGATGTAATTAATCCGTCTGCTGATGCGAAATCACTGTAGGACACGTAAAACCTGCGGCCAATCAAGTACGGACTCATTAGTATAATAAGTGGATCAGTAAAACTGAAGCTACATAATTTACGTAACAGTATATCGTGATGAATACGATCGAATACCTTTGACATATCGGTATAGATGGTATATAACTTGACTCTCATTGCTCAACGCGTCCGCAAGATACTGCAAATTAGTAACAGTCGACCCTTCATCAACAAAAACATATTGAGCATGTTTGTAAAGTGCTATCTCAAAAACTTTTGAAATATTCGGTAATATTGGGTCACATTCTTGACCACAGAAGCAAATCTTTTCATTTTAGTCACGTCATATTGGTAAAAATGATTACAATACACGAAAACAAATTATACCAAATACCGGACTATTTTTCACTAGAATAAACGTTCCATTTAATTAATTTCGACGTTATTCTCATCTAATCTTCAACAACACGCAGTACGATAAGAAATGCCAATAATTTCTTTCTGTTTCAGTAAAAATGACACCTCGACCGTCTCTAATCCCCGACGTGACCGAAGGCGTCGACACCGCATCCGACGAGAGCAACCAGATCGCACCGCCGCCATCCTCGAAACAAATTACGCCTCCAGTTTCAACCGTAACCGAAGACGGTCAGATTGTTCGCTTGGGTTGCCGGATATGCTTGAAGGTCGTGAAGGACGGCGAATTCCACAAGAAATGCGCCCAATGCTCGAACAAGATCTGCGAGGACTGCGCCAGCTATAGCAAGGTTAAGGAGGACGAAGTGGACGGTCTGTGGTATTGCAGCGTTTGCCGGAGGAAGAAGAATGATATGGAGAAGAAGATACCTCAACAGGATTCGACCGATAGCTCCCTGGATGTACCGCTAGTGGAGCTGCAGAGGAGACATTCTGAGATCAGACTTGGCGGGGGATTGAATACCGGTTTGGGTAGCGGATTGGCGCCACCGAGAAGTCCGGAGTTGAGACGCCATTCCGATGTTTCTCCGGCATCGCTGAAGGAATTAGAAAAGGTAAATAAGGTATGAGTTGACTTAGATGAATTTTTTATGGTTATCACGTTAATTTAACGTTTCGCACCAATGTCTGACGTTGTTGTTTTATATTTATACCGTGTTAGTGTTTTGTTGTATTATATGAGCATATAAATTTACCCTCAGTTGCAAGCCATGATATTATTTCTTAAAAATATCTTGTTGGTAAAAGTGTTTACAATTAATCATTATGTTTTTATTATCGAATCATACTTCAGAAATAGTGCGAGGGGAGATCCAGAAGTTCGTGGAATTGAGGGGATGGAGTGGGGATAGAGGCACTCGCTAGGTGTCATTCGGATTGGCGACTCATCATTAGTATATAAGTTAAGTTGCGGCCCTATAGCGTCAGTAGTGACATTCCGACAACCGCGCACGTCAACCTGGCGATGTACGCGGACGACGTATGCATCTACACGAGGTCCCGAGATGCCAGAATCATCGACCGGCGCCTCCAGGAAGCCCTCGACGCCTTGCAGACCTGGCACGCAAGGTGGAGAATAGCCGTCCATCCAGGGAAAAGCACGGCCGTGCTCTTCTCGAGAAGCGGACGCCGTCGCAAAAAGCACGGCAACCCGTCCGAACTCACCATTCTGAGGCGTAGCCCCTGGCACTCCCAAACCAAATACCTGGGACTCACCATGGACTCCCGACTGAATTGGGGAGCCCACATCAATCGGGTCATCGATCGTGGAAGACAGATGGCCGGAACCCTCGCTCCGCTAATGAACGGTCGCAGTAAACTGGATCCTGCCCGAAAGATCCAGCTTTACAAGGCCGTCCTGAGACCAACGGTGACCTACGCGTCGTCTGTATGGACGACCGCGGCAAAGACTCACCGAATCAAGATCCAGACATTCCAGAACCGGATGCTTCGTTGGGCCCTCGACGCACCCTGGTTCGTAAGAAGCGACACTCTACATGAAGACGCCGGAATAGACCCCATCATGGACTTTATCCGGAACACCGCAACCCGTTTCTTCGACAAAGCAAGGGATCACGAGAACCCGCTGGTGTCGAAATCACAAGAGTACGACGCCAGGATCCCCTGGAAGTACCCCCGCCCAAGGTCACTCATCGTGGCCAGTCAGGACTGAACATCATATCCTCCGTCTTGATACGACTCGCTCGAACGGAAGGTGGATTGAGTAGCCGGAACTTCGAACAAGTACGGTCAAGGTGAAGATTACTTTTCTACCTCGACATTGCACCCCCGTCGAGGGGAAAATCGCCCGAGCCGAAGGTGGATTGAGTAGCTGGAAGCTCGGGCGCCATCATACCCCTCGTCTTGATACGACTCTTGCGTGCGGAAGGTGGATTGAGTAGCCGGAAGCACGGAAGAGTACGGTCTAGGCGAGGATACTTTCGACCGTCAACTCCGTCGAAAAAGAAGTCGCTCGAGCCGAAGGTGGATCGAGTAGCCGGAAGCTCGAGCGCATCATTCCGATGAAGAAGGTAAAGGCAGATGTCCTGGTACTTCGTAACCATCATGCGTTCTTAGTATAGCGTCAGTCGTTTACGAATAGTTGCCTGCTAAACAAGTCAATCCGGAAGAAAACTGAAACTATGGAGGAAATTGAACACCGTGCTGTGATAAACATCCTTACAAAGCAAGGAAAGAACGCTCAAACCATATTGAATGAAATGGCAAGCGTTTATGGGGATCAGTGCCCTAGTAACTCTATGATTTATACGTGGCATGGTCTCTATAAACATGGTCGGGAGTCGATTGAAAACGACCCCCGCTCAGATCGACCAGTTGAGGCCACCACATCAGACATAGTGGAAAAAGTGCAAAAAATTTTATTTAAAAACATTTATCTGGATTAGTTGGAGTATCAGATACCACCATTTTGCGTGTCCTACATGATCACCTGGGTATGACAAAAGTTAGTGCAAGATGGATACCGAGAAACAGCAGCGCGTCTGTGCGTCCAAACAATTTTTGGAGCTGTTTGGAGAAAAACCTGCACAGATTTTGGAGCGGATTGTTACCGGAGATGAAACGTGGATTCATCACTTTGAGTCTGAGTACAAACAGGAGTCCATGCAATGGCATAAAAAGGGAACACCACCGCCAAAGAAATTCAAAGTGTCAGAATCGGCAGGAAGGTTGATGGCTACTGTTTTTTGGGATTGTGAAGGGATATTATTGATTGACTACAAGGAAAAGGGTAGGAGCATAACCGGAGAATATTACGCAGCGATATTAGAAAAATTAAAGACCATCAAGGAGAAATGTCGAGGAAAATTGACCAAGGACGTGTTGCTCTTGCAAGACAATGCGCCGGTTCACAAGAGCAAAGTTGCAATGGCTGCTTTGCACAAGCATGGCTTTCAATCAATAGTCCATCCACCCTACAGTCCAGAACTGGCACCTAGTGATTTTCATTTGTTCCCCAATTTAAAAAAAGACTTACGTGGAAGTAAGTTTTCCGACGACGATGAGGCAAAGGAGGCAACTTTGGCCCATTTTCAGGCGAAAGATAAAAAATATTTTTATGATGGTTTAGAAAAAATAATTCATGGATCTAATAAATGTATTGTGCATATTAAGGGTGATTATATAGAAAAGGAAAAATAGATTTATTGTTTTATTTTATTTAAAACCCTTTCATTCCACGAACTTCTGGACCTCCCCTCGTATAAAAGAAAACCGAGAAGGGTCGTATTCCTTGCAACCATGTATACATGAATTACCTACACTTAAGCGTGTCACTAACACCACAGAATAAGCCAATTCACACGTTTCTAAAGTTATTCTACCAATTTAAGTTTAAAGAAGAAAAATTTCGTGGCTTGCTAGAGGGTAAATTTAATCGATCGTATAATACTTGTTGCTATTTTAAACTTCTTGTATTTGTGTCTTATGTTACTTTCTAACACTTACCTGTTTCTGTCTACATGTTATGTCATACAAGGAATTAGAACAAGGCATTGAAAGAGCAAATGGCACTAATATATAACGGGTGCAATCAGATATCATATCTTTGGTACTGTATCAATTTAACTACTGCATAACTGAAGTGGCGATGACTAAAATGATCCGTGTTAACACTCTTAACAACAACAAAATTAATAGACTATCGTCAAAAAACTAAATCCGCTTCTTCATAATACATATCATTACTAATTAGTGCCTCTAAAACTTTGCGAATCAGTGCTGCTCAAACTGTTACTGTTTACTTAGATCATTTAGGATAACTTTCGTTGGTTTTTCAATCACAATTCAATTTCCTTGTTATTATCGATGTTAAATTTGCTTAGATTCGTTTTTTTTTAAATATTTAATCAATAAAAGTTTGAATAAAACTAATTAAATTTATATTTGATTACTATGAAACTTTGGTACTTCAATCTTGGAACACTCGAAACACTTGTCCGCAAAGTCAGACAGCGAAAAACTTTGCGGACAAGTGTTTCTTTCTTTTGGCACTAGTTAGCGCCAGGAATATTCACTTTGATCGTGGGGCTAAGTATTGCGATAGAAGCAGCGATGTGTTTACGATAAAACTGTTCGAAACCACGCTGATGACGCCGGGTAGTAGGCAGAAACATGTTCGTGTGTTAGCGTTTTATGGCTCTTCACATGTCTTTCTCGTGAACTGATTTCACTAATACCATGAGAAAGCTGTATTTACAGCGTTTTCTTATTTTGGTGTTAGGCATTCTTTTCGATGTGTTTTAATTCAGTACTTTACTTGTACTGTTAGATAATAAACATTATTATTATTATTAATTTTTGTTGGAATTT
The DNA here is from genome assembly GCA_023509865.1 of Trypoxylus dichotomus. Lineage (NCBI taxonomy): Eukaryota > Metazoa > Arthropoda > Insecta > Coleoptera > Scarabaeidae > Trypoxylus > Trypoxylus dichotomus. The sequence continues at coordinate 92,029,572 of CM042074.1, forward strand.
ATGTGAAGCTGTTTATAAGGCACCGCACCGTATGTAAATGATTAAAATGTTACTTTCACTTCCGACTCTGCTCACTATCACACTCCTTTCTTTCAAGCTGAAAGGTGCAGGTCAAAAAGGCGGCGATCCCGAATGGGGACGCCGCGGCGGCCGTAGCGGCGCGACAAGCAGACAGAACAGTCCTCCGCGGGAAGCGCCCATCAGAGAAGCGACGAGATCACGTAGGGCCAGCCGTGCCATCGCCAGGCAGCACAGCTACGACGACGAAGTAAAGCCGGCCGCTCAACCCGCCCAGGAAAGCGGCGGATTAGGTTTACCGGCGCCCATGCCGAGGCGTGCGTCCGCGTACGATGTCTTCACGGTGCTGCCGTTAAGTACCGTTACGCCGACAAGCGGAAGGCGGGCCTCGTTTCGAGCGCCACCGGCCGCTGCCGCTCCGGAACCTACGACGCCGCCGAGTCCGGAGAAGCCAACGCCAGCGACTGCTCTGGGGTTGCCGGAGGAAGACCGGCGGACGAGGAGAAGGGGCTCCCAATTGTGAGTTTTTGTTTTTTCTTGTATAAAAAATGTATAGGTATTCTAATAAATGGATTCTTATTTTCGAACGAGTTACCGGCACGCAATATTTTCTACGTGGACCCTAAGAGTTGTTAAATTACTAAATTTTTACAACCTATTATGTATTCCCGGTTATATTGTATTTTTTTCGGAAAAGAGAAAACGAAAAGAAACCGCATCTTTAAGATATTACGGTAATAAATCTGTCAGACTCCAATGTAATTTTAAAGATGGTGTGTTGCGAACAACTATTATTAATGTTAATAGTGTAAAATATGTATGATGTTTCTATTTTAATACTTGTTTGATGGCAAATAGTGTGTGCAATGTGTCCATATAGAATGTTGCTTCAGTACTTGTCTTTACTTAACTTGAAAAGGACAATTGCTCTAAAAGGCAATGTGGAATTGATTTCATAGACTGCTATGAGCAGATACTTTCACTCAAATCTGGATACCACTTGTACACATCCCTTCACAGTCACTACAGTAGTTGTCAATGGTATTACTAAAATATTTGCTTTACCACGATATGCAAAGTAAAGATATGTAATATATACTTATTAGCATGATGGAGTACACTATAATCATGATCTAGCTGAATAACACTCTTCAGTCAAAAGCAATTTCTGTTCAGTGGATCTATCGTACAATTCTGTAGCTAAAATTAGTGGGATGGAAGGGATGGAGTAGGGATAGGTGTCATTCGGATTGGCGACTCATCATTAGTATACGCTTTTGTTATGCATATTAAAACCGAACCTACACCATAAATCTCACAATGAATATACTTAATTTGAAAAATATCAGAGAATATACACAACAATTGTTATACGAGGGGAGGTCCAGAAGTTCGTGGAATGGAGGGGATGGAGTGGGGATAGGGGCGCTCGCTAGGTGTCATCCTGATTGGCGACTCATCATTAGTATATAAGTTAAGTTGCTGCCCTATAGCGTCAGTCGTTTACGAATAGTTGCCTGCTAAACAAGTCAATCCGGAAGAAAACTGAAACTATGGAGGAAATTGAACACCGTGTTGCGATAAAGTTCCTTACAAAGCAAGGAAAGAACGCTCAAACCACATTGAATGAAATGGAAACCGTTTATGGGGAACAGTGCCCCCAAATCAATGATTTATAAGTGGCATGGTCTCTTTAAACATGGTCGGGAGTCGATTGAAGACGACCCCCGCTCAGGACGGCCAGTTGAGGCCACCACATCAGACATCGTCGAAAAAGTGCAAAAATGTCCACTGCAAGATGCCCGTTTGAAGAAAAAACAATTATCTGCATTAGTTCGAGTATCAGGTACCACCATTTTGCGTATCCTACATGACCACCTGATGGGTACCGCGAATGCTCACGCCGCTGCAAAAACACCAGCGCTGTGCGTCCAAACAATTTTTGGAGCTGTGTGGAGACAAACCTGCACAGATTTTGGAGCGGATTGTTACCGGAGTTGAAACATGGGTTCATCACTTTGAGCCTAAGTCCAAACAGGAGTCCATGCAATGGCATAAAAAGGGGACACCACCGCCAAAGAAATTCAGTGTCGGAATCGGCTGGAAAGTTAATGGCTACTGCTTTTTGGGATTGTGAAGGGATATTATTGATTGATTACAAAGAAAAAGGTAGGAGCATAACCTCCATAAAATTAAAAGAGGCCATCAAGGAAAAACGTCGAGGAAAATTGACCAAGGATGTGTTGCTCTTGCAAGACAATGCGCCGGATCACAAGAGCGAAGTTGCAAAGCTGCTCTGCACAAGCATGGCTTTCAATCAATAGTCCATCCCTCCTACAGTCCAGACCTGGCACCTAGTGATTCTTATTGTTCCCCAATTTAAAAAAAAGGCTTACGTGGACGAAAGTTTTCCGACGACGATGAGGTAAAGGAGGCCCATTTTGAGGCGAAAGATAAAAATATTTTTGATGGTTGAGAAAAATTAATTCATAGATCTGATAAATGTATTGTGCTTAAGGGTGATTATATTGAAAAGGAAAAATAGATTTATTGTTTTATTTTATTTAAAACCCTTTCATTCCACGAACTTCTAGACCTCCCCTCGTATGTAAATAATAATTAAATCTTACCAGGTAATTTAGTTGCAAGTAAACTTCTCGCTTTGAGGCCACTTTAAGTGCAGTTTTGTAATTTTTGAAAAAATACTAAAGTGGATATAACACACTAATATTCATATAGCAAACTTTGCTTTCATTGAATGTAAATTTTCACTACATATACAGCTGTCATAACTCACACATCTAACATTCGGAAAAGTACATTTAGGCTAAAGAAATAATAAATACAAAATACCTTACCTTCCATATCTTTATAAGCGGAACGATCTAGTTGCGTTTGCTTGGACGTATTGTTACACGAAGGAACAACATTTTAGAACCATAAATGTTAAACGCTTTGAATCACTTTAAGAAAAGGCAATTTAATACCAATTTCTTAACCTACGTGTAGGTTAAGATTTTAGGCAATTACGATGAACGATGAACGATGAACGCATGACTTCTACGAAGTACCAGGATTAATCCTTTACCTTCTTTATCGGAATGTGGCGCTCGAGCTTCCAGCTACTCGATCCACCTTCGGCCCGAGCGACTTCTTTTCGACGGAATTGGCTGTCGAAGAAACCTCGCCTAGACCGTACCCTTCCGTGCTTCCGGCTACTCAATCCACCTTCCGCACGCAAGAGTCGTATCCAGACGACGGTATGATGGTGGCGTCCGAGCTTCCAGCTACTCAATCCACCTTCCGCTCGGACGCATTTTCCTCCCGACGCGGGTGCAATGCCGGGGTAGAAAATATACTCCGCTCTAGACCGTGCCCGAACGAACTTCCGGCTACTCAATCCACCTTCCGTTCGAACGGGTCGTATCTAGACGAAGGATGAAGTGGTTCGCCCTAGGTCGTTAGCAGGACCTAGGACGCGGGTATTTCCAGGAGTCTGGAGTCGTAATCCTGGGAATTCGACACGAGTGGGTTGTGGTGTTCCCTTGCTGTGTCGAATGTTTTGGTTGCGGTCTTCCGGATGTAGTCTAATATCGGTTCTACTCCGGCGTCTTCATGTACGGTCGTATTTCTTACGAACCAGGGTGCGTCGAGGGCCCATCGAAGCATCCGGTTCTGGAAGTTCTGCAATTTGGTTCGGTGACATTGCGCCGCGGTTGCCCATACGGCCGATGCGTAGGTCACCATGGGACGTAGGACGGTCTTGTAGAGCTGGATTTTTCGAGCAAGATCCAGCTTGCTACGGCCGTTCATTAATGGAGCTAGTGTACCGGCCATCTGCTTTCCACGGTCGATAATTTTGTGTATATGGGGTTTCCCAGTTCAGTCGGGGAGTCCAGCGTGATTCCCAGATATTTCGCTTGGGAATGCCAGGGAACTATGCCTCCTTGATGGTTAGTTCGGTCGGGTTGCCATGTTTCTTGAGTCGGCATCCGCTTCCCGGAGAAAAGTATCGCCGTACTTTTCCCTGGATGGATTGATATTCTCCACCTTGCGTACCAGGTCTGCAAGGCGTCGAGGGCTTCTTGGAGGCGCCGGTCGACGACTCTGGCGTCTAGGACCTCGTGTATATGCATACGTCGTCCGCGTACATCGCCATGTTGACGTGCGCGGTTGTCGGAATGTCGCTTGTGTAGATATTGAAAAGCAGGGGAGAGTGCGGAACCCTGGGGCACTCCCGATGTAGCGGTCCTGGCGACGGATCGCTGACCTCTAGCTTGATTCGGAACGATCTTCTGCGTAGATAGGATCGGATTAGCCTGAGCATGGCTTTCGAGATGCCGGCCCTATGCATCTTCCAAAGCAGTCCTTGATGCCAGACTTTGTCGAAGGCTTTGGCAACGTCGAGGAATACGGCGCCCGTATATTCCTTCAGGTTGAAGCCTTGCTTGATGTGTTCGACGACGCGGAGCACTTGGAGCGTGGTGTTGTGCTCGCTACGGAATCCGAACTGGGAATCGGGGATGATTTCGAGGTCTTCATCATCCTTCAGTCGTCGGAGTATTCTTTCGGCGATCTTGCCCATGACGGGTAGTAAGCTGATCGGTCTGTAGTTTTGCGGCCAGTTGGCGGCTTGCCCTGGCTTCGAATCATCGCTACGTCTGCTAATTTCCAATTGGTCGGGAAATGTCGCAGGCGGAGCATAGCGTTGTGATATGTTCGTCATGTGCATGACGAACTTTTGGGGCGTGTTTGAGGGCGGAGTTAGTGATGCCCGACCCGGGTGCCTTGTTCGTGCGAAAGGCCCTGATGATGGCTCGTATCTCTTCGGGGAAGCTGGCGGTAACGGTTCTTCCTCGTCTTCTTCGGCAAGGATTCGTCGGACCTACGATGAACGCGTCCGATGTGATCGACGTCTGCGTCCTCGTAGTTGGGGCTGCATTGTTTTCGAGGGCTTCGGCGAAGGCTTCCGCCTTGTCCTCGTCGGAGTAAGCGATGCCTCTCGCCATGGATCGGCGGCATCGGTGTTCTGCGACATTTCATGATTTTCGCGGCTCTCCAGAATGCCGACGTGGATTCTGAGGCCTGGTTCGCGAAGTCGTCCCAGCGTTTATTGCGGAACTGGTCGAGGGCAGCCTTGGTTCGCCACGCCAGATCGTTGTATTCCGCCTTGTACGCGGGATCCAGCGTTCGCTGCCATCGTCTTCGGTTGGTTCTTCTGTCGGATTAAGTCTTTGATCTCCCGGGGGATGAATGCCCTGTTGTCGTGGATGGGGATGATGTTCGTCGCGTATTGTACGCTCTCCAATACGCGATCCGTAACTGTCTGCACTGCCGCTTCCAGTTGGGTAACATCTTCTATCCGCTCGATAGGCCCCATATTGTTTGACAGATGGTCCGTGAAAGCTGGCCACGAAACCGAGTGTCGCGTCGGGGTGTCCTTCTTCCGGTGTCGGTTGACCCAGTTGTAGCAGCACCGGGTTGTGGTCCGATGATAGCTCGTTGAGGACGGTGAGTTGATGAAAGTGGTTAACGTTTTTCATCACGACGATATCTAGGACGTCTGGCTGTCCGTTGTGGGGATATATCGGGTTCGGTAGAGGCGTCGACGACGAGGTTGAAGTCATCCGCGAAACGGCGTAGGCATTTGCCGCTCGCGTTCGTCAGCCTCGAGTTCCAGGTCGGATGTTTGGCATTTAGATCACCAGCGAGACTTGTTGCTCTCCGGGTGCTGAAGATCTCGACAGGTCGCTCTCAAGCATCAGCTTATTGGGCGCTTTGTAAGCGGCTACGAGCTGGATCGGACCGGTCGCCAGGTTGACTGTGATGTTGGTGGCCTCGATGTTGTGTAGATCCAACTCGCGGCCCGCGTAATGATCGATGGAGGACTTGATCATGATAGCTGTGCCTCCTCCTCTTGCGCCTTCTCTGTCGGTCCGATACACCCGGAAGTTACGGAGAGAGAGCCGGTCGCTGGCTCGGAGGTGTAGTTTCTGCCGATGAGGAGCACATCCATTTGGTGTCTTTGGATGAACTCTAGTTCGGTTTTCTTATTGAAAGTCCGTTTGCGTTCCAAACGCGGCGGTTAATGACTGCGGTCTCGTCTGGCGTCTATTCATTGCTGAATATTGCGAGGATATCTTGCAGATGGCTGGCTAACACCACTCCAGCCTGTGCCCCGGAGCTGCACTCCAGCAGCTGTGGCAGTATGACGGATGCCACGTTAGCAATTTCGCCCAGCTGATCTTCCGGAGAGCGAGATCAGTGTGGCGAAAGTGTTCGTCGTCGGAATTTGTTGCGGGCCGTGGACGCTTTTAACGGCGGTCTTCTTGCCTGTTGTCTGCTTCGGGTGGCGGACGTCTTGGGAACCACCGGTTTGACTGGCGCTGGTTTATGTTCAGCGACTTGGGGTTTGTTTTTCTGGGCGCTGCCTTCTAACGGTCTTGGTGGTCTTGGGGACTTTTCGACGGTCCTTCTTGGCGACGACGGTCCTCCTGACCGGGGTAGCGGCCGCGTTCCTGACGGCGGCGGCGTACGATGGCTTGGCGTTGCTGGTGGAAGGTCTAGGGATGTCCACTTCCATCGTCCTGCTCTGGGTCGGTTTGGGCGGGCCTCTGCGGTTACCGGCCGTCGTTCAGCTTGACGGCTTCTCGTCGCGTTCCTGGCCGGTGGATTTGGCCGTGCCGGGGACCTGGTTCGGACGCGGCGCTTTCGGGCATCCTCCGTAGTTGGCGGTGTGAGGCCCTTGGCATAGGCGCACTTCGCCGGGGCTTCGCGGGGCTTGCTGCACTCCGCTGTTCTGGTGTGGACTCCGCACACTTCACGCAAACTGCCGCCGCATGACAGTTTCGCTGGCCGTGCCTGTAGAGCTGGCAACGGTGGCATTGAGTCACCGTGTCTTTCTTTATCAGTTTGACTCTCTACCCTAACGTAGAGTCCGCAGACTTGGCGGATGTTGGAATATCTTTTTGGATTGCTCGTTTTTAGCCAGCTGGACGAATACCAGCGGGATTGGACGTTTGTTCTGTCCTACGGTCATCCGTTTGACGGTGGCCGTGGCGAAGCCTTGCTGAGCCAGATCTTCTTGGATCTCCTCGTCGGAGATTTCCTCGGGTAACCCACGAAGAACAATCTTCAATGGCTTCTCCTCCGTCAGTTGGTAGGAGTGGAATGGAACGTTCATTTTGGTGACGATCTCCACCAAACGTCTGTAGCTCTGGAGGCGGTGGCCGGCTGAATGCGGATGCCTACCTGGGCATTGACCACCTTGATGATTTTAACGCCGAGTTGCTGTATCTCGGCATTCACACGCATCCAGCGTGCTTTGTCCCGGAGGACGACGGGCGGAATGCGGCCTTCCTTCTTGGGGACGGCGGATGTTGCCTCGGGACTGGTGTTGGCTGCCGGGCGCTTTTTAGACTCCCATCGGAGCCGGGAGTTGTTGGAGCCTTTGCGCTTCCGCTGCTGCCTCCGGATGGCGGGCGGAAATCGTCGGCGGTGGACTCGTCGGCGGACGTGTTCGTCAATGTGTCGTCGTCGTACCATGTCGGATGCGGAGTCCTCGCTGACGTTGGCGACGGCTTCCTTCAGCCGTGCGAGAACGTCGTTGTTGAATATGGGGTAGTGATGGTGGCTGCTGCTATCTCCGGACGGTCCTATTCTTCGATGGTCCAGCTCGTGCTGCCATGGCTGCTGTTGCCGTGGCAGGCGCCTCCTGAAACAAAAAGCAAATCTCCTTCCCAAAAAAAAAAAAAAAAAGGGTTGAAGGGGTGGGGAAGGTGGCGGTGGTAGGGATGAGTGGTAAATGGAAAAGAGCGGGAAAAAGTGACGGTTAGGAAAAACGGTCGTTAAACAGCAAAGTAATAAAAATTACTTGCTGCTAACACGATGCACTATTAAAACGTAAAATAATAGTGAAGTCGCTATCCCTGGATCGCTGTGTAGAGTAGTAACGTTGAAGTTCTTAAGAAAGAACGTGAGATAAAATTTGCTAATTGCAAGTCGCAAAGTCGCAAGAGAAAGCAGTAAGTTCTGGCACGTCTGTCGCAAGCAACGTTCGGACCAGGACTGTTTAGGCAATTATTGACGCGCGAATATTTAAATAGAGAAATTGAAGCGAAAATGTTGCCGCTTGTGCTTGGAACCCGTACTGAGAATAATGTTTAACCTTGGCATATGATCTGGATCTCTTATGGTTATATAGTCCAGGCACTTAAGTTCACATGCACGTCATCAATAAATCGTGACGTCAGGTTTTACGCCGTTGCCGGATACACACACATAAACTCGCTATCAAACCTAACGTAACATACTAATGTAGCCTAACTTCCATTACCTTATTTACTATGGTACATCAAATAGAAAATTTTTTATAATCGGCACTACAAAATTTAGTAAGAAGCATCTAAGAATACGTTAAAGTGGTCAAACTACGAAAGGTAAATATATCTTCGCTGAAGGAAAAAATATGTTTTATTAGTAGTATTTCAAATTATTTACGAATTAAATTAAAAAAAACACGTAATGAATCAGAATTACTTTATTAAAATATTTGCTTCGGAACTTTAAAAAATGAAATTATATAAAATACGAAAAAGAAAACACGTTGAAATAAGATTAATGCATTATTTATTTAGAAATTAATATTAATATTAATAAACTTCTGTTTCCCACCATCGTATGATTTCTGCTTCTGTATGGCGGATGCTGTTCGACTAAGTTACTGTTGCTGATGCTTCGTCCCACATCTTCGTGCAATTGTTAATACCATAGCCATATGTTTTTGCAATTCTCCATATGTTGTCAATAGGGTTGAATATACAGCGGTACGGAGGTAATCTTATCATCTTATAATCACATATTCCTTCGGTGGTTTATGTCTAAAACATATACACTATTACTTACTTGCTTCAACTTATTTTAACGAATACTCACAATGCAATTAGATGTAATAACTGATGTTTTAACATGCTAAGATCATATGCAATGTTATTTGCCAGCCATTTGTGAATATTGCCTTTACTCCAATTAGCATCTGGTGCCTTGTTTTTTTTTAATTCAAAGTGATTACTGGCGTTAGTCATAATGATCATAGAACTAGGTTTTATATTTGGTAACAACTGCATCGTAAAATTTTCTTTGTTCATTTCTCCGTGGTAATCACGCCCTCTTGTTTTTGAACAAAATATAAGTGAAATACCTGGTATAAAACCATCGCTATTGCCAGCACGTAAAACTATATACCTATAAACAAGCTTGGTGAGAAACAAATTATATTTGTAATAAAACGAACCTCTTGCCTTCAGTCTTTAACTTTGTCGCACTTTGCCGATTACTGTCCTGCCAAGAATAATTATTGCTGCCATTTTCAAATATCCATGTTTCATCTACGTAAACAGGATCCTGTGGGCTATTGCTTCCCATGTCCTTTACGTATCGTTGTAAAAACTCAACACTAACTAATGCAATATGATGTTGTTCCATTAGTCCTCCTCGAGGATCATCTTTTTTCCACGTAAATCCAAGGTTTTTTTAAGAAACATCTGATTACGTAGATTGCATTTTAACATACGAATATGGTACATTTCGTAAATTACATTGGGGATAGAAGCTTTGCTTGCTTCATCAATATCCACAATTGGTTTTAATTTGTTTCTGCTCTTGCCGTAGGAAGGTAATGCTTGCAGCGACTTTGATAGAGCGTGCATTTGCATTAAAAAACTGCTGTGCTGCGTTATCCATTGAAATTTGATTATTAAGCGTTATGTTATAATTATATACTAATATTTCTAATTTATAATTTATCTGTGTGACCGTATGTGCACTAGGGTGACACCAGGTAAAGCGGTATAAATATGTAAACAGCTAAGTTCTAAGAACGAATTAAGAACTTTCTCTTAGGGTCATTAGAGTAGGGGTAGATGTATCGGAAGGAATTCGCCATAGTTTAGTATCGTTACAACTATGCCTCGCTTACAAGGTTCGAGTGATATTAGCGACTTCACCCGGGGTCGCATCGTTGGCCAGAGTGAACGCGCCGCTTCGCAACGTGAAATAAGAAAATTTTTAAATATTCCGTTGTCCACAGTTAACCGTGTGATTACACAATATAAACGCAAGGGAAAAAACAACAGTGGAGCCGAGACCAGGTTGTGCCGGACCTTCTGAAAGATGTAAAAGGGTGCTTGTGCGCGAAGTGTTAAGAGAACCGGGAAAAAGTACATACACCTGAGCTTGCGGCAACCTCACAAAAAAGTCAGCGCACCGTTCTGCGATACCTCCACAGTGTGGGGATGTATAAAAGGGTGGCAAAGAAAAAACCTCTCCCTGCAGCGTTTCAAAAACGGCGCCGAATGGTTTGGGCAATCGAAATGCGAACGAAGCCCGAAGAGTTTTGGCGGTCTGTCATTTTTTCAGACAAAAGCAGATACTGCCAATTCAATGATAGTGGTCGTACGTGGGTATGGAGACGTTCGTCACGGCAACTGGACGACAAATTTTTGCATCAGACGGTGAAATACGGCGGTGTGAACATCATGGTGTGGGGCGCGGTATGGTATGGTGGAAGATCGCAATTAGTAATCTGCGACGGAAATATAAATGCGGCAAAATATATCCAAATATTAACAGAAGGACTACTACCGATATTCGACAACGCCATTTTATTTAAAGAAGACGCCACTTTTATGGAGGATGGAGCACTCTGCCACAAAGCAAGAACAACAACCACATGGAAAGAGGAACAGGGGATTCGGATTTTACCATGGCCAGGCCAATCACCAGACATGAATCCGATAGAGAATATTTGGCACATAATTCAGACAAAGATGGCGAAATGACCCCGAATAGGAAGGAAGAACTCGTGGCAGCTGTTACAGAAGAATGGTTAAATATTCCAGAAGACACACATTAATCATTTAATACATTCTATGCGACGGCGACTCGCAGCACTTGACGCAAGTAAAGGTGGATCGACAAAATATTAGTCTAATTTAAAAATTTTAAAATATTTTGTATATATAACGAGAATAGAATCTTTTTTTTAATTAGTAGGTGTCTATTTTATTCTGTCACCCTAGTGTACGACGTCGCGTTAATTACGTGCATGTGAACTTAGAGGAGCTCGACTATAGCTAAACTACATATCACGTTTTCATACATGCGTAAGCGACGCAATTGCAGAATATCATAAGCGTATGGTAAGCTGTAGCGTAATCCGTTCGACGTTTATTTGAATCGATAAAATACGCAATATAGGCAGAATGCAGCCATACAATTGTTCCATTAGTTCATTACTAACGGTATATCTCGCTTCGCATAATCCAGTATTTTGTATTCATTCGGGCAGCGTACATTATAATGATTTGTATGCTTTGGAAAAACAAAGAGACTGTCGACACGATTATATTGACAATTGGGATTATCGATAAATTCTACGGTCTGTTTTCCAGTATATTTCGGAGTAATATTTTGAAATTAAAATGTGTAGCTGAAAAGTTGCTAGCCGGCTATATTGTCAAAATCACAATGTTGCCAATTATAGAAGTTTGCCGCAATACAATGGGAATTTGCATATATATTCTTGCCTATTCAATCCGTTATTAATCCATTGCGACATTGTTCATTTGTATTTCACTGCGTACATCCCACCCCTTCTCTTCTCTATATCGGCTATAGAATAATCAAACAATAATGCATACTAAAAACATTGTTTCTCCCTTTTGCATGTTATTTCGAAAAATATTGTTATAAAGACAAAATCATCCACAAACATCAACCACAACAATGTCCAAGAATACCTCATTATTAATTAAATTATCGGAATTTCATTTGACGGCTCCTGGAAAGTATAGGTCTGTCGTTTTCGGAAGACGGGCGCGCGAGCGAATCGTGCTTCATTTTTTTCTTTTTCGTTTATTTTTATGCCCGGTGTCCGGCAGAAAGAACATAAAATTTGATTCATTGTGTTTGTTTATTATGAAATACAATTTCATAAATACATTTCATTATTTAATTAAAAAATAAAATGAATATATACTTATATCATTCAGTTTCACTGTCATAGGCAAGAAACTTCTTTTCTGTCCTTCGTCAATGCGGTATATTGTTCTACCTACCCCAATTCACTCCGCAACCACATCCAAAATATTCCCTAAAATAACACATGGGCTGAAAAGTCCCGGGCCTAACAAAGAAGACACGGTTTTTCTGGTTCAAAATTAGCTTTATTCATCAACGTAATCTCCATCAAGAGCAACGCAATCATTCCAGCGCCCCTCCAACATTTCAATACCACTTTTGTAGAACGATTTATCTTTTGCCTCAAAATAGGCCTCAGTTTCAGCGATAACCTCTTCATTCGTGCGAAATTTCTTACCGGCGAGCATTTTTTTGAGGTCTGCGAACAATCAGTAGTCGCTGGAAGCCACATAGGAATACGGTGGATGTGGGAGCAATTCGAAGTTCAATTCATGTAGTTTTGCCATTGTTTTGATTGACTTGTGACACGGTGCGTTGTCTTGATGAAACAAAATTTTTTTCTTTGCCATATGCGGTCGTTTCTTTGCAATTTCGGCCTTCAAACGCTCCAATAACGCTATATAATATTCACTGTTGATGGTATTTCCTTTCTCAAGATAGTCGATGAATATTACACCACGCACATCCCAAAATACCGAGGCCATAACCTTTCCAGCCGATTGTTGTGCTTTCGGGCGCTTTGGACGAGGTTCACCAGTTGCTGTCCACTCAGATGACGATCGCTTTGATTCCGGAGTGAAGTGATGGATCCATGTTTCATCCATTGTCACATATCGACGCAAAAATTCCGGTTTGTTACGATTAAACATGGCCAAACAGTGTTCAGGAATCATCAACACGTTCTGGTTTTTGGTCAACAGTGAGCAAACGCGGCACCCACTTTGAACAGAGCTTTCTCATAGTCAAATGCTCATGCAATATAAAGCCAATACGTTCTTTTGATATCTTTACGATGTCAGCTAACTCACGCAACTTCACTTTTCGATCATTCAAAACGATTTTGTGGATTTTTTTGATGTTTTCTGGTGTTACCGCCTCATTTGGACGTCCACTGCGTTCTGCATCATGTGTCTCTACAACTACGTTTTAAGTCAGCAAACCAACGTTTTATTGTTGTTTCTGATGGAGCGGAGTCCCCATAACACTTTTCAAGCCATTGCTTCGCTTGAACGGTATTTTTTGCCATCAAGAAGCAGTATAAAATTAAAACACGAAATTGTTTTTGATCCATTGTTTTGAAAATAACAAAAGTAGCGTGACTCTTAGCACAATAACTCACAAACTAATGAATAGAATATCATGAAATTTTAACAGATGTCTTTTGAAGGTTAGTACTAACTGAGAGAAAGGTGACTGCAATAAAACTAGCGTCATCTATGTGTTAGGCCCGAGACTTTTCAGCCCATGTGTTATACAAAAGATAACCTATTCTCGATATTTTTTGGAAAAATTATATACCGCAGTAAACTCCACACCACACAGATTCATTATTTGTTGGGAGGCAACGTTTCAAGAGCACGTATCCTCTCATTGTCAACCGAATTACCAACTGGCAATAAGAGTCCACATGCTCTGAAAGCGCTGCTATTAATTTGTCGTAATTTTTGAGGTTGTACTGTGCATAAATTCAATACCTTGCCTTGTTTGTGAGGTACAAGTAAAAAGTGAGAATTGAACCAACTTCAATCCAAGAAACAGGTCATTATGTTTTCCGGTGTGTTACATCGCTGCAAAATTTTATCCAAATCAGTTGTCAACGCTTAGTTTCTCAAACATATAGACCGTGTGCACCTTCAAAATTCAGTATGGCTCTTATGATGATGTTAGGATGTTTTAAACTGTACAGTTGGCTATATGAATAAATGACAAATGGAACATAACCTTAACCTTGCAAGTTATTTCTGTATCTTCCAAATTATACGAAACGACATAATAATAAATATAATTTACGAATGTGACATTTCTTTTTCTTTTAAAATTAATTCTCCAATTGACTATAAAAGTAGTAATCCGATTTATTTATTGACAACAGTGCTGTAATGATATAAATGGTGGTCTTATATAGACATTAACAATCTTTAAAAATATTAGACTTAAAGTTATAGCTAGTAAGAGCAGGCATCAGCTCTTTTGAGGTAAAGCAGAAGAACTGACACCAATAAGTAAAACTTAAATGCCAATTTATTTGTTGGCAGTAATAAAATGTTAATAATACAGTTCTATATTAAGAAAGGTCACACACAAACAAAGCCGGTTTTATAGAGACATAACTACGAAGGCAATCCCAAAAAAAAGGTCTCCTATTTTTTGGGGACGTAGAGAAAGTTTTAACACGGTTGCTGGCAATACTGTTGTGAGTGGTGCCTTCTCCGCTACCACATAAGCACGCAGGCGCTTCGCTCAGATGCTCAGTCTTGGCTTGATAGCCATTCGAAAATGGAGCTCCCGATAAACATTACCTGCCGGTAAAATCATGGTAACTGCGTTTTGGGACAGGAAGGGGGTACTGTTGGTCGACTTTCTGCCTGCTGGGACAGCAGTCAACGCTGACAGGTACTGTGAAACACCGAAGAAACTCAGCAATTCAGAACCGGAGAAGAGGGATGTTGAGCAAGGGTGTAAGCATTCTCCACGACAACGCCCGTCCTCACGTCGCCCGTAAAACCGTCGATCTCCTGCAAAATTTTGATTGGAACGTCATCACACACCCACCCTACAGTCCGGACTTGTCACCCAGCGATTTTCGCCTGTTCCCTAAGTTGAAGGAACATTTGTCTGGACGGCGGTTCTACTCCGATGATGAGGTGAAAGATGGGGTTCGACGCTTTCTGAAGGGCATGGCGGCAAGCTGGTATGACATGGGCATTGTAAAACTGCCACAGCGTCTACAAAACTGCATCGACCGAAATGGCGATTATGTTGAAAAATAAAGCATTCTTCAATCTTTAAAGTGATGTAGCAATTATAGAAAATAAACGGTTCTTCATACATCTAAAAATATAGGAGACCTTTTTTTTGGGATTGCCCTCGTAGTAACAATTATCATAAACAGTTGTAGTAAATACCCTCCTTCAAATGAGCAATGTAATTTTTCCAATTCTCTCTGGAAACCTGTTCATATGCCTGATCAATTAGAGGTACAAAATTTCCCGCTTTAAATGTTATGTTATTCATACATATGAATAGGATTTAGCGCACAATGATATGGTCGTAACCGTAATATTCTATGGTCAAATCTTGCCGTAATGTCTATATTTATCGTAATTAGACTTCACTTGTGATAAAACATGAAGTAATTCTCTCTTTAACAAGCCTTCTTCTACAGGAACGTGTTTGCTTTCCAATCATCATTTTTCCAATTCGCCGTTGGCATCCTCTCAATCTTTCGGCTGTGATATGTGACGTTATCGATTACAATTACAGAGTTTTGTGGTAGAAACGGTAATAGTTGCTCCGTGTGCCCACTTTTCGTAGACATCCACACAAGCCTCATTATGTCCATCTGCAGTATTCATCTTACATGAAAATGTTTTGTTTCGGCAACAAATCCATTCTCGTTACGCGCATGAATTAATGCATACCTTTGATCGCGACCACTAGGTGCTGATATTCCCGTTGTTACACCTTCTACTAGTGCCTGTCTCTTTGAAGTTATTGTGGTGTCAGACCAAACTTTGTCAGCAAAAAGACCCACGATTCATGAGTGTATACAATATGTTGACCCTCCTGTCTGTACTTTTTCATATCCTTTAAATAACTGTGTCTCCATGGTATAATTTGATCACGTTCATTCATAATACTTCTTTTTGCCAAGCTTTTCAAATACAATATCGATAGCGATATCTAGCGGTAGCTTATATAGGGTCGTCTTCTTAAAGTTTGGGATATCATTATCCGTATTAACTGATATTATGACGTATGAAGTGTTTGAATTAGCATATGACATATTAGTGTGTGAGTATCCTTTTGGTAACCATCTCTCTTTGGTTTCTTCTTCGATGGGGATTCTTTCACTGCAACCAAAAACTTTACTCGTATCTTTGATAGCGGCAGATACATTCATCGTCTTGTTAAAATAGTAAAAGGCATTCAAACTCGTTTGATTTTCTTCGCCTTGGCGCCTCTTCTTCACCGCAAGTTCCATATTCTAAAATACATATAAACATAATATGTTACTGTATGCGTTTTCTTCCATCAGTCTATTACTTTCTAGTTCAAAACGCTGATAACTAATTTGCTCTCAAAAGAACAGATTCACCAGATATATAGGTTCTACCAAACGTAAGGAAAAAAATAATGAAGTTTCAAACAAGATCATTGGTAATGCAGCTGTCAAAAAAGTGACTAGTACAAAATCGAGCAACTCTGCTGAAGTTGAAAAGAGATGTACGTACATGAACTCCTTGTGAATAGAAAGAGGGGATAGCATCCCATAAGACCCAGTACTAAGGTACAAACACGCTATATACTCGGTGAAGTAATTAAAATATTTAAGAATTTTCTTTAATACCTCTCTTACTCCTCATCGCCGCAACGTATTTAAGCTCCACGGTACGTAATTTATTCAAGTACCCCAGCAGGAGCGAAACGCCTTCCGTTAACTATCCAACGCAAACCATTTGTACGTGATACGGATCAGTACCCAAATTAGAGACGGAATCGAATAAGAAAATCATTACGAAACCTTTCGCAGAGTCTAAACCTTCACGCTTCCACTCCAAAATCGAATCCGGAGATCAGATCCGAACAAGTTATTCCAGGTTGTTGGTTCTTGAAACGACGCTCGAGCCGACACCGTATTGGAGATTTTCCCATTTCCATTTAATGTCACCCGAAGACGACGAACGTACCCTGCGATCGGCGTTGAAATTAGACCCGTCCGTCCAGAATCTTTCTAATTTTTAGATCAGTCCTCTCGTAGAACGTGTACGTAGCAAGGGTGGATATCCACATACCCGCAACCAGCTTGCTCTGAGAGACTCATACAGCTGCGTATACTCTGAATATATCTTATTTAAAGTTCAATTACAGTTAGATTGTTATCTCTTAAAGCCGTACATATAGTAGGTCCAACGATAAATTCTCATGCTTGTCTGCATCTTTTGAGACAACGCCTCGTCAAACAGCTTTTTATAAACACGTTGACTCTGATCTACAAACTAGACTTGCAAATGGGAGAATCTAATTTGAAAATTAGACGTATTAATGATATTGCCACAACTGCTTCCTCTTTGTACATCCAATAGGATATGTTATCTAAATAAAGACGTTTCTCACTCTTTGTTGTTAGACAATCAAAATGTAAAAGGGAAATTACACCAGTTTTATAAAAATGTACGTGACTACACTTACGACATACTCTGTGTTACCGAGACTTGGCCCAGCGATTCTGTTTTAACAACTGACACGGAAAGGTAGCATAATCTAGTCGAAGCAATAGGTCATTGATAATATAATATAAATAAGAGTGAAGCCAGACTAGAGCCTTGTGGCACACCGGGTGTCAAGGCAAACTCTCGGGAAAGGTATCCATTACAAATTGCACAGCATTCTCGGCGGGAGAGATAGGACTGGATGAGTTGCAAGGCAGAGGGGACAATGCACAGTGTGTCCAATCTATAGAGAAGAATCTCATCATCAATTATATCGAAAGCTTTGGAAATATCTATATATATCATGAATACGTAGGCTTCCACGGCCAGAGTTAGTAATAAATGAACTGCTTCCGTAATTGGACCGTGTCATGATGAGATAACATACATAGAAATGAAATAAGAATAAGAAGAGAAAGAAATAAAAAGAAAAAGAGATAAAAAGTAGAAGAATGAAAAAAAGGGGGGGCGTGAAAATAAAAGAAAGGTAGAAAAAGTAACAGAAGCAGAGAGAGACAGAAAATGGGGGGGGGGGCAAAAGAAAGAAGGAAAAAGAAAAAAGAGAACAAAAGAGAAAGGTGATATTTTCACTTTCCCCTCCCCCAACATTTTTTTCATTCTTCTTCTTTTTATTTCTTTCTCTTCTTACTTTTATTTCACTTCTATATAACACATGGGCTGAAAAGTCCCGGGCCTAACAAAGAAAACACAGTTTTTTTGGTTCAAAATTAGCTTTATTCATCAACGTAATCTCCATCAAGAGCAACGCAATCATTCCAGCGCCGCTCTAACATTTCAATACCACTTTTGTAGAACGATTTATCTTTTGCCTCAAAATAGGCCTCAGTTTCAGCGATAACCACTTCATTCGTGCGAAATTTCTTACCGGCGAGCATTTTTCTGAGTTCTGCGAACAGCTGGGAGTCAAATCTGTCGAATGCGGTGGATGTGGGAGCAATTCGAAGTTCAATTCATGTAGTTCTGCCATTGCTTTGATTGACTTGTGACACGGTGCGTTGCCTTGATGAAACAAAATTTTTTTCTTTGCCATATGCGGTCCTTTCTTTGCAATTTCGGCCTTCAAACGCTCCAATAACGCTATATAATATTCACTGTTGATGGTATTTCCTTTCTCAAGATAGTCAATTAATATTAGACCACGCACATCCCAAAATACCGAGGCCATAACCTTTCCAACCGATTGTTGTGCTTTCGGGCGTTTTGGACGAGGTTTACCAGTTGCTGTCCACTCAGATGACGATCGTTTTGATTCCGGAGTAAAGTGATGGATCCATGATTCATCCATTGTCACATATCGACGCAAAAATTCCGGTTTGTTACGTTTAAACATGACCAAACACTGGTCAGAATCATCATCACGAAATGCAATAGCAATACTCTCGATATAAAAATAAGATAAGGCGTCTCTTTTTATTTTATTTTTTGTCCGGTTAAGAGAATATTTTCTCATGTCCGCGTCCGTTCAAAAGAATGTCCGTCCAAGAAAGAGTTAATACAATGGAAATTATATGAGAGCCGGTCGGGACCATGAGAAACTGTCCGTTTAAGGGAGGTGTCCGTGTAAGAGGGGTGTCCGCGAAGGGAAATTTCACTGTACATACCTGGATATATATAAAACAACAGTATATGCTACACATCGCAGTTTAAGGAATTTTTTTAGTTACCAAACGAGTATTGTCTTATTATTTCCATTTTCACTAATACAAATGTAGCTTTAAATTTAATATTAGTTTTACAAACTTCGTAAATCATGTTTACAATAACTCCCTTAGCCAATTCGTTATAAATCAGTTATTCATATCGTGAGCTTCAGTTAGAAAACGAATATCGCGCTCATTTTATTTCGGCCTGGCTGTGACGCGTCGCCGAATGGTAACAAATCTGTCCTGCGGCCTCGTGCTTATGTACGACTGCAGCTGGAGTCCTTCCCATTTCCAGTCGCCCAGAATGAAATCGACATCTTGCGACATACACAAAAAATAGTACGACATGCAAGTTACTACCAAGAAAATATATAAAATGCCTTAAAAAAGTTTTAATAGCAAATACTAAAACGTTAGTATCGTGAAACTGCCGCAATCTAATATGCAACAAGCTTCGTTTACCTGTGCTTAATCCACGAACGTAGAAACCGTGGGTAGATAACCTTGCGTACCTTTCATTTTCGCCGAAACGAATGGCCCACATAAATAAGCGCCCTAAAATTCGTTCGACCGACGTGAATTACGACCTTTTTGGCTCGCTTATTCGGCAGCCGTGCGACGTAGAAGTTCGCTATAGTTAACTAGTTAGTTGGTTAGCTAGTTAGAGAGCTAGTTAGTTATCCGACAACTTGATTTTATGATTAATATTGAAGGGAAGGGATCGGACGGCGAAACCGAACGTCCGCAACGTCCCGCCCTTTCCATCGAACCTTCTCCATCGTCAATGCAGTCCATTCGCTTTGTATAAATAATGCCAGTATTTAGAGAGGGCAAAGGGGATAGAGCTTTGATGTTCCGCCACGAGTTCATAATTAATCTCGGACAAAACGAACCGAAATAATCCCGTAGAAGTTGTACTACTATATCTAGTGGCCTGTACTACTCTTTTTATTTCTTTGTTTTCCCTCTTACGAGGGGAGGTCCAGAAGTTCGTGGAATGAAAGGGTTTTAAATAAAATAAAACAATAAATCTATTTCTCCTTTTCAATATAATCACCCTTAAGCGCAATACATTTATTAGATCTATGAATTAATTTTTCTAAACGATCGTAAAAATATTTTTTATATTTCGCCTCAAAATGGGCCGAAATTGACTCCTTTACCTCATTGTCGTCGGAAAACTTTCTTCCACGTAAGTCTTTTTTTTAAATTGGGGAACAAATAAAAATCACTAGGTGCGAGGTCTGAACTGTAGGGGGGATGGAGCATTGATTGAAAGCCATGCTTGTGCAGAGCAGCCATTGCAACTTTGCTCTTGTGAACCGGCGCATTGTCTTGCAAGAGCAACGCACCCTTGGTCAATTTTCCTCGACGTATTTCCTTGATGGCCTCCTTTAATTTTTATAATATCGCTGCGTAATATTCTCCGGTTATGCTCCTACCCTTTTCCTTGTAATCAATCAATAATATCCCCTCACAATCCCAAAAAACAGTAGCCATCAACTTTCCAGCCGATTCCGACACTTTGAATTTCTTTGGCGGTGGTGTCCCCTTTTATGACATTGCATGGACTCCTGTCTGGACTCAGGCTCAAAGTGATGAACCTATGTTTCATCTCCGGTAACAATCCGCTCCAAAATCTGTTCAGGTTTGTCTCCACACAGCTCCAAAAATAGTTTGGACGCACGCAGCGGCGTGAGCATTCTCGGTACCCATCTTGCACTGACTTTTGCCATACCCAGGTGGTCATGTAGGACACGCAAAATGGTGGTATCCGATACTCCAACTAATGCAGATAATTGTTTTTTCTTCAAACGGGCATCTTGCAGTAGAAATTTTTACACTTTTTCGACGATGTCAGATGTGGTGGCCTCAACTGGCCGTCCTGAGCGGGGGTCGTCTTCAATCGACTCCCGACCATGTTTAAAAAGACCATGACACTTATAAATCATCGATTTACTAGGGCACTGTTCCCCATAAACGGTTTCCATTTCATTCAATATGATTTGAGCGTTCTTTCCTTGCTTAGTAAGGAACTTTATCGCAGCATGGTGTTCAATTTCCTCCATAGTTTCAGTTTTCTTCCGGATTGCCTTGTTTAGCAGGCAACTATTCGTAAACGACTGACGCTATAGGGCTGCAACTTAACTTATATACTAATGATGAATCGCCAATCAGAATGACACCTGGCGAGCGCCCCTATCCCCACTCCATCCCCACCATTCCACGAACTTCTGGATCTCCCCTCGTATAGCTACAGGATGCGGCAAAATAGGCAGTACTGAAATTACGAAACGTATACTCATACAGCGATACTTTAAGATTATATCGTGTTGCAAACATTATTCACGACGACGTTCCGGATAAAACAGATGTTCAAGATTGTTTGTGAACACAAATTGTTGCATGGCACGAAAAAAAGAAAACTTTGAACTTTAATCCGTAATATTTATGTTCCACCACATATTGCTTGTGATGACTACAAGATATTTTTTGATGCATTGTGTCTGGAATTTCTTGACAAACAATTACTAATTTTTGGAGATTTTAACCGTCCACAATTTAACCCGGAACGGCAACGATCGTCAAAATAATTCGCTTAACAATTTCATGTCTGCCTTGGAATTGAAACAACATAACAATGTATTAAATTGCGATGACAGTATGTTAGATTCAGTATTTTCCGATTTAGATATCGATCCATTAATAGCCGAAGATGTATTTCATCCTGTTTTAAATATATCACTTAACATTTCTAATACTAAATTTGTGGACAACTTTGCTTCTAACAAAAACTTAAAATATAAAGCTAATTTCCAGTCACTGTACAAGTACATGCTGCAAACTGACTGGCGCTTCTCATCAACACTTCCTCTGATGTTGCTGAAGCTGTTTCCGCGTTCTACAATCAATTATCTGGATGCGTTCACGATTTTGTGCCATTGTACAGTAGCTATAGGCGTTCTTACTCTCCATACGAATCATACGCATATGAATCCCGACAGCGGGTATGTCCCACCGCTTTCGAAATATATCATAGCCGCCAATGAGGGCATCCTCGTTTCTGTAGGGTGATTACAGTGTTGCAACGTCTAAATTCTAAGTAATACTTTTAAATTTAACACATCTTTTGTGATAAACGACATCATCATCTTTTTTTACATAAAAAGGATTCACGAGGGCAAAATATCGCGGACGTACGAATATAATGTTTAATTCATATCCTTTTTTTTCACACAGCCATAATAATTCGCAGAATTGTTATTTCGTTCTCGCGTTATTATTCGTTGAACAGGCAATGATACAACAATACAAAAATGTAAATTCAGGTATTTTACTGATGAATATATACATAACGTCTACATAAACATTGTTTTTCGCTTTTATATCCAGTATCTAGCATCCAGAAGAAAAGGCCAACTAACGATTCCAAGTTTCATCTATGAATAGGTTGTATATATATATACATGTGTATATACAAAAGAACGAAAAATGACAGCGAAGTATTGTATATAGTCTGGTAAAATTGAGGCCCGTACAAAGTAGCTACTAAAAAAAAAAGTCCGTTGTCTGGCATTGCTGTTATTTCTAATAAACC
The DNA here is from genome assembly GCA_023509865.1 of Trypoxylus dichotomus. Classification (NCBI taxonomy): domain Eukaryota; kingdom Metazoa; phylum Arthropoda; class Insecta; order Coleoptera; family Scarabaeidae; genus Trypoxylus; species Trypoxylus dichotomus. The sequence goes on from CM042074.1 coordinate 92,052,263, forward strand.
ATTATTTTTACCTGTCCTAGGTTATTTTTCTCATTTAACCGTGGAACTCACCGGGACGTAATGCTTTGTTTTCTTATACACCTTGTTTTTATTTTCCAAATTAGACGAATATGTGCGCATATTACTTCTAACAATGTATTCTATAGAATGCGAACGCTGGATAATGGAAAACACGACGACTAAAGATGTTTTACCAATATTGAATTTACTAGCAGTTTTCTGATTCGTTTTTGTACTTGCATTAGCATTTGAAATAAAAATGCGTTCTATTATAATGAATTTGGTAGGCGCTTCACATATTTTCGTCATAGAGCTAAGAATGGCTAAAATTCTTTTCTATAACGCAAACGAGGGCGACCTGAAATATTTCCGAAATCGACATTGAAAGGCACGGTATTGGTGTGGTTTTTATTTCCATCTTTCGATGTAGTCTCTGTTCCGTTAGAATAAGTCGTGTTGAATATTCCCACTAAACGTTAGTTATGCGGCGGGGTAGCACCATCGGCAGAAAGGAAACGCACTAGGCTCGACAGACATAACTATGATCTCGAGAGATATAGTGTAAAACCCCTTTACGTGCTCTTAGGAATAAACGTCTTGTCTTATTGTCATACAGTGTTTCATTAATTACCCGTCCGACAACGTAACAGTCTCCTCCAGATCAATACGCTTTTTTAAAACGGTGCTTCAGTCTCTTCAAGCCGTCGGAAAACTAGAACGTCTCGAAGTCTGCAAAATAGCCAACTGCGAATTAGTAAATTGCGTACATGCTTATAGAATTATTGCATGATTAAAAGTACTTCCTTTTAAAATATTTTGTTAAAATTTAATGTGTCCGTCCTATTATGAGCGGTGGTGTATGTATACATCTCTGACACAGAAAATTTAAAACTTCAGTTTCGATTTGCTTTAAGATTTTTCTACTTCAACTATTTTTTGGGGCATACTGTGCATGAGTTGTACATAAACCTTATATATAACAGCAAGTTTTGAAATTAAATAACGTAGATGACGTGAAAACCGCGGAATATAAAAGGTTAACTAAATTATGCATGTCACAAAATTGTTTTCAAATAGGCGAAAAATGGTTCGAACAGGTGGAAGGCACGGCGATGGGTAATCCTTTATCTCATTTTATTGCGAACCTTTTCATGAGCAAATTTGAAACGAACCTGAAAAAAGAAACCAAATATTTCCCGAGAATTTGGCTCAGGTACGTAGATATTTTCGCGGTGTTTGATACCAACAAACGAAACATACAAGATTTTCTAGCAGAACTGAACTCAAAATTTACCACGATCAAGTTTACTATTGAAGAAGAAGTGAACAATAGCCTTCCGTTTCTAGATACTCTAGTCATACGTAACAACAATAAATTAGAAATAGACATCTACAGAAAAGAAACTAATTCCAACAGATTCATCACGTTTGATTCGCACCATTGCGTACAACAAAAAATGTCCGCGATTAGTTTTCTGGTCAATAGACTCGTCAGATTTCCGCTAAACAAGAGCAGGTACGACAAAGAATTAAAGTATATCAAAGATGTAGCGAGATACAATGGCTTTTCTTCTATGGATGTCGACCGTATTTTAAGGAAGGTCCAATACAAACAACACATCAGAAATTCCACGACCTTGACATCAACAAACCCCGGTAATAAGAAATTTATAACTCTTCCTTTTCACCCAACAGTAAAAGGGTTAAGTAAAATTTTTCGTCAACTAAATATGAACGTGTCTTTTGTGTCAAAAAACAACTTAAAGAATCTCTTAGGCAATCCCAAAGATAAACCGGAGATGATAAAAAGGTCTGGAATATACCAACCAAATCGCATGCAATGATTGTGAGAAAGTTTATATTGGACAAACAAAAAGGAGTATCGAAGCGAGGTTCAAAGAACATATTAGACACTATCGTTTCGACAAACTTGAACTATGAAGCGTAGCAGAGCATATGGTAAAATCCGGACATAAGATTGATTTAAAAAATCTGACACTACTTAAAAACGTGAACTCGTATAGAGAATTAGACGCGTACGAAACAGTATATATGAAAAAGGACGGAAACTTATTGAACAGAGAACCACCCCCAATTGCACACTCGAGTTTGATGGATTTATTACCATAGGTCCTGTTAAAGATACGGTTCGCTTTCGGTCCATCCTTTCCCGAAAAAGGCATTAGACCACCGAGTAGATTGTAAATAGTCATATGTTTTAGAAATTTTAGAGCCTGCGTAGAAAATAATTTGCATGTGTGATACAGTTTTTACTTTCAGTCGGTAACACGGTTGACAATGAGAGCCCACGTACTCTCGAAACGCTGCGTTCGGCATAATTAATTAATTTGTGTGAGTGGAGTTTACTGCTACACCTGTGGAAAGCAAGTTTATCATTCGAACCCGTCAAAATCGACAAGGTCAATGCCACGTAAATTCCGTAGAAGGTTATAGTAACCATATCGAAAACGGTGCACATCAACTGCATCATCAGTTTCGCTTTCTAAACCGGGTCCCGTTTGTCCGAGTCTACGTTAGTGATAGGAACTGAAGCGGTAAAACTAGATTCTTACCATCGCTACGATATCCAATTTCGGAGTCCCTGATTGGATTCTATTTGTCCGTGCAGGCGGACCGCTCTTCCCAGTGCTAGCTCCGCAGTCAGCAGAAACGTTGAACCGATTGAATTAATGTCGAGGTCCAAAATTGAATGTATCTTGTGTGCTTCTGAAATCGAATATGCTGCATTCTTATACCATATATATATGCTGCATTCTTATATCATATATATAATTAGCTGTGGAATGGGAGAATTCGGATAGATTGAAAGATTTTTAGTATTACGAACATCTTATACATAGTTTTACGACAGCTTAGAATTGATATGATACATGTAGTAGCAGTGGTAACGTAAATTACTTTGAATATTTTACGGAACGATTTTGCCAACATACATACAAACGCAATCCCTTAGCCGAGAGCTAGGAATATCATCTCCGGACAAATTATTGGTTTTGTTTAGTGCTGTTTCGGATTATTTGTCAGAGCGCTTTCATAATTCGAAAATGCGTAAAAATTTCGCCCATCTTGGACCTGGTTCAAGGCTCACCGAATGACATTTGCAACCAAATAGAACACGATTTTACACAAGAGAACTAATCTGGACGGAATTCGTGTCTAAAGATTTGAAAACATGTGTAAAGTGAAATTATTGGTTTTGCTTAGTGCCGTTTCGGGTTAAGAAGTAAGAGTGCCCTCTTACTAAGAGGGTTAAAATTAACGCAGAAAATTTAAGTAAATTAGCAAAGAGATTACCAAAGTTGTACCAAATCTGAAGAAAACACAATGGTGAATTTGTTGAAGAAATTCAAATATGTGCGTGTATCTACGCACAACCGCCAATAAATGTTTGTTCACCCGTAAAATTTTACAGAGGCAAGTCAAATACCACGCCGAAATTGTGGTTAATGGTTCTAATATCAGGCGAATGGCTGAATTCATACATACATATCTAATACGTAATGTATATACATATTATAAAATAAAATTATGTATATTTTGCAAAGAGAAAAATTGATGACAAAAAAAAAGAAAATGAAATAACATTAATGCTAATACATACAGTTGCAAAAACATAGAGACATATAAAATATATGAATTAGTAAATAAATCCTCAGAAATTCTTACAGAAAAATGATAAACGAACAATGTTGAATCCTTAACAACATTAAGAAGAATAGAAAAGACAAGACCAAGTCTTAGGAAAACGGTGTTACGTTCTCCTGGTTTGAATAACAGTGCCGCTGTAGCCTGCTCGTGAATTCCTGAATTACTTTACCAATACTTACTTGCAGAGTATGTTCGCTTATTTACTAAGTTGAAGGTTGTATAGTGAAACACAATGCGCATGCGCAAAAAAATATATTTCAAAAATAAAATGTGTACACGGTTTCCACTCTAGCCTATGTACAGTTACGATGTACGTAAGATATATAATATTTGCAATAATTACAGTTATTCGAGCTCTCTTATACATATAATGTACATTAGCATGTGTATATGTATGCTTTCCTTTAGTTTTTATTGTCTGAGGTACCGACGCAGCGTGTACTTTGTCAATGATAGGTTTGAATTCTTATATGCTTCCGCAGAAGCTTTGTTAAAGGGATGTACTAATGCTTATATATGTAGAGGAGCCAACCCTATTTACTTGTTAATTCTATAAGCGCACCTCGGTGCTATGCTTATTTATATGTCCCATTCCGGAAGCCCAATACTTTTTCCTTGCTTTAAATTTGCCCAAGGGACTTGACCCTGTATCATTGGCTTGTATTTGTACTTGAACCAAATACGTTCGTTATTTACACCTTTTTAGGGGAACCCACCCTATCTCTTAGAGCTTGAACGCTTGTCTGAGGGTGACAGTAGCGATAATAGCCGATCTCAAAACAAAAGTAATGTGACAGCCACCCAGACGTTTTCGTTTGAAATAAGACGCTATGTGCAATCTTTAGCTCTCTGCTACTGCGCCCCAAAGAAGGGAAAAAGCCAGTAGCCAGCAAATGTGCGAAATGCGCACAAGGAAAACGGAGCGATGAAGTCCACATTACATATAGAAAAATGGTCCGTGAAACTCGTCCGTTACGACGGACAACTATATGAAAAAATGTCCAAGTCCCGCTACGGCAGAGGACCGAACAAACGTACAGATGACAACGGGCGCTGCAGCCTCGACGACCGTCAACTAGAAGCGGAGGGATCGTACTTGTAGAGGATGTCTATATATGCGCTCCGACGACCTTACAAAAATGAATAAAAGACTACATATCTGTATGGACGACAACGGACACCGTAGCCTCGACGAACGATAATAGAAAGCCGAGAAATCGTACTTGATAAGCTTATTGCTATTTAAGCTCCCACTACATTACAATAAAAGCTCCCACCATACGAGAACCGTAGAAGAAATCCGCCCGTACTTGAAAATATTGAAAACTCCCATTATTCGTCTGACGACGTTACAGCTAACGGCTCTAATATTAGGCACTTTTAGTACGAATATTGTGAATATCTAAATACGCAATGTAGATACATATTAAAATAAAATTCGATATATTTTACAAAGAGAGAAAAATACATAAAATAAAACACATTTTCTCAGAAAATTAAAATTCTTCTAGAGAAACACAAAAACAATGTTAAGTTCTTAACAGAGGGAAAGAATAAGAAAAAGATATAATAATTTGTATAATATAATCTCCTCCATTTTAATATGATATTTTGTAACAAATACACATGCTTTAGTCATTAAAAACGTATTATTTTTTTTATTAAATCTTAATACAGATTTCACAAGGTAGTTACAAACTTATAAAGGGTAGTACGTGTTTATATCTCCGTCCATTACGTAGATAATTGCAAATTACCAATTCTTTTCTACATATAATTGCAAGCCTTTGAATCGTGTCATCTTTTGATACTCCCTTCAACCAGCAGTGAGTTTCAAAACATCTAAAACTAACTCGAACCAGACAGACGCTCAACGCCGGAATGTTTTTAAATTCGTAGCAATTAACAGCGTAAAAAAAAACGTTCATCAAAACGGAAAATTGCCTACAGCCATCTAACCGTACAAACATACGAAATCCGAGAGGTTGCTCGCTGTAATCCGACGGATTTATCAGCTAGAAAATTGCGTCCGCGCCGAAAACCACTCCGGGCGTTAATTTTCTTTTCATTCTATTATTTATCATTGTTCACGTGGAACGGGAGAAACGAGATAACAGACTGCGTCCCCCTTTATTTCTTTCTCTCCGCTGTCCGAGCGGAAAACCGTCTTCCTACGCGTACTCGAAGCGAAAGACTTACGCGCAAAAAAAAAACTATAATTTCCACTCGAACTCTTCGCGCGATGGGGACGTGAGACGTTTTCGCAAGAATGCCGGGCAAATAAGAAATAAAAGGCCGCATCGTCGACGAGGAGGATTAGTAGAAATGCGAGCCTGTATTCGAGTCTGTGTGCGAATGTAAGACGATATGGTACGGGCCCACTAAGCACGTATATGTGTATATCGAATGGAGGAAAGCAAGAACAAGCACGCGCGATATATTGGCCTTTATATAAAAGAAAGTAAAGCTTGTGATAGCTTCAACTTTCAACGGTAAAATTTATTGTATTTAACCGCAAACTTGTTCTAGTTGAAATCAATAATTTCCAGCATTGATTTCCCAACATATAGGTTGTCCGAATGGCTAGTGAATGTATACAAGAATTTTTTCCATGAAGTGTAAAAAATTCCGTAGAATTTGTAAATGTAATTGAAAGGAAATTATGGTATCGTTCGACGTGTCTTTAGTTTTCCCAAGCGTACCAATTCCGAAAACTATAGAGGATTTGCTTGAGGTTTTGAAATTAAACAGTGTAAACTGAAGATCGCAGAATATAACAGATTGACAAAATTGTGCATGTCTAAAAATTGCCTTCAAATAGGCGAAAAATGGTTCAAAGAAGTGGAAAATCTATTATCTCCTTTCATAACAAATTTGAAACCAACATGAAAAAGCGAGACCAAATATTTTTCTAGAATTTAGGTAAAGACGTAGAGAATAAAGGTAACACCCAATTTCTAACCGCAACTAAACGCAAAATTTTACGAAGAAGTGAATAATCTGCTTTCAATTCAAATAGATTTATTGCGGCTGATTCATACCATTTCGAACAACAAACAATGTACGCGATCAATTTCCTTGTTAATACACTCGCTAAATTTCCGTTAAGTAAGAGGAGGCACGAAATAGAACTAAAATACATAAAAAAATGTAGCGAGGTACAGTGGTTTCTCTTCTACGGATGTTACCGTATTTTATGTCCAAATTAAACAACACATCAGAAATTACACGACTTTGATACCAACAAACACTCAACAGTAAAAGTATACACGTTCTAGGTAATCCTAGAGATAAAACGGATATGATGAAAAGCTCTGGACTTTACCAAATCGCATGCAATGATTGTGAGAAAGTTTATATTGGACAAACAACGCGTATGCTGGCGGAAAACCACAAACGGCAACGGGTTGATTCTTCCCGCGAATTTCTTCGCCGCTATGGAGACGAAAAGGACAACTTCTTGGACTCGATTGTCACGGGTGACGCAACCTGGGCATTCCACTTTACACCTGAGACAAAACAACAGTCAAGCGAGTGGCGGCATCCCTCTTCACCCAAGCCACGAAAATTCAAGCAAACACAATCAGCCGATAAAGTTATGGCAACTGTGTTTTGGGACTGGAAGGGGGTACTGTTGGTCGACTTTCTGCCTGCTGGGACAACAGTCAACGCTGACAGGTACTGTGAAACACTGAAGAAACTCAGAAGGGCAATTCAGAACCGGAGGAGACGGATGTTGAGCAAGGGTGTAAGCATTCTCCACGACAACGCCCGTCCTCACGTCGCCCGTCAAACCGTCGATCTCCTGCAAAATTTTGGTTGGAACGTCATCACATCCGGACTTGGCACCCAGCGATTTCCACCTGTTCCCTAAGTTGAAGGAAGATTTGTCTGGACGGCGGTTCTGCTCCGATGATGAGGTGAAAGATGAGGTTCAACGCTTCCTGAAGGGTATGGCGGCAAGCTGGTATGCACCATGACAACACTGCACGTTTCAAAATCAAATTCCCACAAGAAATTCGAAAAATTCTATTAAGACAGTTTGGTGGGACACCCTCTGTAGTTAGTTATATAATACGTAGTTATAAACATCATAACATCAATGGAAGATATTTTTCTTCCGGTTGAATGAGGAGAATTTCTAGAAAGAACGTATTGACTTTATATTGCATGAGCATTTGACTATAAGAAAGCTCTGTTCAAAGTGGGTGCCGCGTTTGCTCACTGTTGACCAAAAACAAGAACATGTTGATGATTCTGAGCAGTATTTGGCCATATTTAAACGTAACAAACCGAAATTTTTGCGTCGATATGTGACAATGGATGAAACATGGATCCATCACTTCACTCCGGAATCAAAACGATCGTCATCTGAGTGGATAGCAACTGGTGAACCTCGTCCAAAGCGCCCGAAAGCACAACAATCGGCTGGAAAGGTTATGGCCTCGGTATTTTGGGATGTGCGTGGTGTAATATTCATCGACTATCTTGAGAAAGTAAATACCATCAACAGTGAATATTATATAGCGTTATTGGAGCGTTTGAAGGTCGAAATTGCAAAGAAACGACCGCATACGGCAAAGGAAAAAAATGTTTCATCAAGACAACGCACCGTGTCACAAGTCAATCAAAACAATGGCAAAACTACATGAATTGAACTTCGAATTGCTCCCACATCCACCGTATTCGCCAGATTTGGCTCCCAGCGACTACCGGCTGTTCGCAGACCTCAAGAAAATGCTCGCCGGTAAGAAATTTCGCACGAATGAAGAGAGGTTATCGCTGAAACTGAGGCCTATTTTGAGGCAAAAGATAAGTCGTTCTTCCAAAGTGGTATTGAAATGTTAGAGCGGCGCTGGAATGATTGCGTTGCTCTTGATGAATAAAGCTAATTTTGAACCAAAAAAACCGTATTTTCTTTGTTAGGCCCGGGACTTTTCAGCCCATGTGCTAGACTTTCAGGCAGCATGTGTGTAGATGCTCATTCCAAATTGATATGCACTATTTTAAAACTAGAAATCGGTGTATTTCTTAAGAGAATGCCTCAAGGATCAATACTAGGCCCATTCCTGTTTGTGCTATACACAAATGATATGTTACGAGTAACAAGTCACTTTGACAATATGTCTGCTGATGATGCTTCGATAATTGCAACCAAAAATCTAAATACAGAAATTAGGGGTAACGATTCAAAGATTTTCTTCTGCGAGCAGGTTCGAATCTTGCAGATTTACGTTATTAATAATCATGGCGTTATATTCTAGCTTCGATATCAAATGTCAGTAACTTTGTTGCCTAGGGTTATGAATTTTTTGATTGTATCATCTAATTTGGTTACCCCCTATATGCGATCGTCTGACATTTCCACCCACTAGATATATGCGCGTTTTCAGCGTCCGATCTTTTGAGCACTACACGAAATTTACTTTCTTCGCACGCTTCCCCCTTTTTCTCCCTTTTTTCCTACGCTAAAATGAAAGGAGAGCGAGCAAATTTTCGAGTATCGATCGATTTGCAAACAGATATGAGATCGAGGGCAATAACTCACCTCACCGGGAGCCCGACAGCGCGCGGCAGATGGTAGCTGCGAGCGAGAAAGACGAGCGAACGAAAGCGAGAAGATGCAGAGCAGGATTGGACGGGAAAAGAAAGGGGAAGAAGACGAAGCGGACACCCGACGCGGCGATCAAGAGGCTGAATCCGGAGCTTCTACGGGTCGTAAGGTATCGGCTGGCTTTAGACGGAGGGGAGTGTGGCGGGCGTATCTCCATCGCAATTTAATAATTGAGCAATTAGGAATTCGTTATTCGGGGAATTTGTGGGCATTCGTGTCGCTTCACCTCACCTTCGAGTCGTAATTGATATTCGATATTGAAGTGGGCCGAATTCTCGTTGCTTGCACACCTTACGAACGCTATACGTAGGTAAGGGTGATGATATGATTATAGTGAACTTGATATGATAATGATTAAGGGGAAATCTGTTGGGGAAAATGTTTGAATGAGTTCTAATGATGTTTTTCCTCCAACAACAGCGTATCAACAAACAAATTAACAATTGAATAATAGTAATAATTTTTTTCATCCCCGCGCCATTTAAGGCTTTCCACCACCCAATCTACCTAGTCCGCAAGTCGTGTACATTAAAGAGGTCTTCTTACTACATTACAAACTTTTTTTAGTACAATCAGACCATGTATGTGTCCTTAACATATGCTGCTATAAAACTTATGTTATGTTATGTTATGTTAAAATGTACATGTTACAAGGGTGACCTGAAATGTTTCCGGAATCGGCAAGAGACTTCGCACGAAGGTTGAAATCACACACAAGTAAAGACAACTGTCAAAATTTCATACCTCCGCTGTCAATAGTTGTTGTTTAACAATGTGTCTTGTGTAGCAAGTCAGGCGGTTTCGGAAAAATGGATAAAGTCACTTCTGGATGGCTGGGAAAACGGCCGCCGAAATTCGAAATATTTTGCTAGAGGTTCCTGGCGGATCTACTCCATCATTTTCGACCATCAGCTTCCGAGTGAGCGAGTTTAAATATGGCCGCACAAGCACAAGTGACGAATCAAGCAGTGAACGCCCAAAAACCGCTGTCAACGATGAAATAGTTGACAAGATTTGCTGGATTTCATTCTTATTCAAATTAAAAAGTACTGTTGCACAAAATTCTATATGTGGTGCAACTACAGATTTATAAACAAGCATTTTTATATACAGTGATAAGTGTTTGCAGGTTCTACTCATAAACCCTACTTCTTTTAACATTTTATTCATAATATGTTTTGCATGATCTTTGAATAGCAAATGTTTATCAATGGTAACTCCCAAGTACTTAATGTAGTCTACCCTTTCTAAATCACTGTCCTCAATTTTTATTCTAATACTAGCTATATCTATATTATTCAACTTATGCATGCTACCTATAACCATATATTTTGATTTGATAAGATTAATGCTTAGTTTATTTATACACAGCCATTGATATAATATCGTAAGTTGATTATTCATAGTCTTCATCATATCGCCCACACTACTACCACTTATGTATAACATAGTATCATCCGCAAACATACATATATTGCAGCCTTCCACTGACAACAATAAATCATTAACATATATGTTAAACAATAAGGGACCTAACACCGTGCCTTGTGGAACACCATTGTTTGTATTTAAACTATTAGATATCCTATTATTATACTTCACTATTTGAGTTCTATTATTTAAATATGAATCAAACCAGTTCTTAACTTAGCCCTACGGAAGTCCAAAAACACAGCTATCACAACCTTTCCCTTATCCATTTCTTGCAACCACTTGTGACATATATCTACAATAACAGTTTCACAGGAATGACCTTTTCTAAATCCTGATTGATTATGATGAATCACATTGTTTCGCTCACAAAAATCATATAATTGTTTTTTACGCACAGTTCCAGAACTTTTTCGTAACTTGGTACAGTATTAATAGGCCTGAATTCCCCACATACTTTCGTCCCTGCCACTTTGGGAATTGGAAGAATGTACGATGTTTTCCAGTTTTGCGGAAATGTACCTGTATCGAGTGAAGCATTCACTATGTCAATGATTCTATTTGCAGACATCTGAGCAGCATCCTTAATAATTTTGGTAGTTAGTCCATCTCCAGTTACGTCTCCTGTATTTTTCAACGTGTTAATTATAGCTTTGATGCCATTCAAAGTTACACTGCGAAATTTTACAAATTTATTGTAGTTTCTTTCATGTATGCATATAGGTTTCGTAACTGTTATACTTAGCCGATTGCCGATTGAAGATGAAAAAGATAGCAGAGACAGCGTCTCAGAAGAATGCTTTGGCCGTATCCTACACGAAATTTTGGGAATGAAAAAGCTTTCGGCGCGACGGGTACCGTGTTCGCTCATACCGGAGCAAAAACGAAATCGGGTGACCGTTTCGGAAGAGCGATCGGCCACGATCCAACGTAATCCAAGGGATTTCTATATGCGCTTCGTAACCGTGGATGAGACTTGGATCAACCACTGCATACTGCAGACCAAGGAACAGTAGAAGCGGATTTTTCTGGGCGAATCGTCTCCGAAGAAAGCAAAGACCGTTCCATCGGCCGGAGAAGTCATGGAGACCACCTTCTGGGATTTCCAAGGTGTGATTCTCATCGACTATTTGCAGAAGGGAAGGACGATCACGGGGTACTATTAAAGGGATCTATTGATCCGACTCGATGCAGTATTGAAGGAGAACCGGCCTCGTTTGCAGCGAACAAAAGTGTTTTTCCACCACGAAATGCACCGGCTCATTCATCCAACATCGTCGAGTCTAAATTAAATGAATTGCGCTACGAATTAGCCTCTCATCCTCCATATTCACGAAACTTAACCCCAGCGACTTTTTCCTATTCACAAAACTGGAAAAGTCACTGGGAGGAAAGAGATTTGCCTCAAATGAGATCATCGCTGCCATAGGTGGCTATTTAGCAAACCTCAAAACATCCTACTTTTCCGTCGGCTTGAAGAGACCGCAGCACCGTTCGAAAATGTGTATTGATCTTCGAGGAGACAACATCGAAAAATAAAAATTGAACTCAGCCGTAATTTGCAGTGTTGTAAGGTGGCGACTTCGTAGGAAAATTACTCAGATTGGTCGTCTTGTGAAAAGCTGTATTGATCTTCAAACCACACCAATACCATGTTTTTCTTGTCAATTTCGGAAACATTTCAGATCGTCCTCGTAAGAGAGAATATTCCCGGTTTTTTGACCACGCGGTGCCATTGATCCCGAAAGGATCTATCGATTCTATATCACGACAAAACCGTAACAATCTACCCCCGCAACTAAATCTAACTCCGCTCATCCCCACATGTCGCTAATTACCAGTGTACATTTGTAACTTTATGAACGTGCATAGCTCATACAGGAACGAGGCAGCTCGTATTGAACGTGGCGCGCTATGGCCCCACGTAAATTTGAAATGTACAGGTGAGGCGCGCAGAATTGGGTCAATCGATGATAAAACACCATGCTCTATTGTCTCAGATGCGGTCACCGAGAATGTATCGTATTAAGCGGAAGGCTCGGAGGCTCTGTCGGTTGGTTACGCTGCGCCTGTCATGCCAAAGTGACTTGTTTGTACTTAATAGAGAGAGGATGCATGTTGTTTGTTCGTTTTTGTTCTATTGGTTATTAGCCGGTGTTGAATCGATAGCGTACAGATACGATAGACTGCACATACGAGGGGAGGTCCAGAAGTTCGTGGAATGAAAGGGTTTTAAATAAAATAAAACAATAAATCTATTTTTCCTTTTCAATATAATCACCCTTAAGTACAATACATTTATTAGATCTATGAATTAATTTTTCTCAAACATCATAAAACTATTTTTTATCTTTCGCCTCAAAATGGGCAAAAGTTGCCTCCTTTACCTCATTGTCGTCGGAAAACTTTCTTCCACGTAAGTCTTTCTTTAAATTGGGGAACAAATAAAAGTCACTAGGTGCTAGGTCTGGACTGTAGGATGGATGGACTATTGATTGAAAGCCATGCTTGTGCAGAGCAGTGTGCTTCCTGCTGTTGGTCTGGTTGCCCTCGACGTTTGGCGTGTCTTGGGCTGGGTAGAAGGCTAATCTCGGCCCCGTCGGGGTAACGGCCACCCGAGCGTCAGGCTACTCGATCCACCTTCGGCTCAGAAAAACCGCACCTGCGACGAAGCGCGAGGGTTCCGCTTCTAGGCGGAGATCAGCGGGCTGCTAATCCTCAGCGTTGGCCACGACGAGTGACAGTGGGCGGGCGTACCTCCAACGGATCCTGGGGTCGTACGCCTCGGACTCCGACACGAGCGGAACATCATATTAACTAGCAGCCACTAAATATACGTTTATAAATATGATAAGATAGCGCCGTCTTGGTAGCTACGAACCAATAGCGTACTAACACCCTACTAACTTTCCAACTATGAATAAGGCTGAAAATCGCGACAACTACCGGAGGCATTCCAAATCGAAATTTGGCGCGTGACTCGAAATTTAACGTCTACATCGGATCCGTGGCCGCATTTCTTCCTTTCCACCGCTACACATGTACGAATGCTTCACGACGAAGCGCCAAATTAATATCCCGTGCGTCGTTTAATAAAACCATAATACGGATAATGGCTGTAGATCGTAGAGTAATAACGGCGAACTATGCGAGAAATCTAACATGCCGACGACGACCACAAGACCCTCCGTTTATAACGTATCGGAATTTCGATAATGCCAAGGCGAGAATTGCGATAATTCCGATAATCTACACTGCCCTTGACACCTCATCCCATCTCTTCGCGTCTTTCTTCATCGCCTTTTTCTATCCGTTTTATCTGAGGCAGTATGGTTTCACTTGGTGGCGAAGATCTGCTTAAAAAAATTATTTGGCGATGTCATCTTGGATGTTGGAAATTGTTACTATAATAAAGTACAGACACTAGATGATTATTTAACATATTATTTTTACTATTTGAAGCTTCTTCTACTGTCTTGGACTCATAATGCGTTTCTATATGAAATCACAATCTCCCCAACCACAACACTTCACTAGAAACTGGACACACATTTCGAGAACAAAGCTATGATCTTTAGCAGTAATATCGAGCTAACAAACTGAACTAAAACAATACTATTTAAACCGATTTAAAATTACAGTCGAATCTCTTTAGTTGTGCATGTTTTAGTAAAGAATAAAGGCTCGAATTTAGAGGGCCTAAATCTCTATTCATCAAAAATTAAATTAAATAAAATAAATTTACATGAATTCATAATAATACAAATAAATAAATAGTTGTTACCATTTCGAATTAGCTTTATATTTCCAACATTATGAATTTTTTTAGTATATGTAGGGCAACAGACCTATGGGAATTTCGCTGTTTCGAGTTATTATTTACTGTTATTGTAAATATCCTCTGTATAAAATTGTAACAATCTTTTTTATTATTTTCTCCTGCATTTGCGTTTCTTTGTAGTTCGGCGTTAATTTCGATTCATATTTTGCCGAGGAAATTAAGAAGATCAAATATTCTAGTTTATATGAAACTGTAGAAATTTCGTTGAGTATATACGAAGATTAGATTACATTGCTTCTAATTTATTTAATATTAGAATAAAACGGAGATATATATGGGCCCTCAAAAATTATTAAGGTGTACAAAATTCCTTAAAAGATTATGACTAGAGATCGGATTATATGCAAAGAAAAACTGGCGTCTAACCATGTACCCCATCTCGTAATACTCGGTTTAGGAGGCAACTTAACACCGGGAAGTCGCTTCTTATAAAATTGGATTCGTGAAGGTGCTTTTAAAAATACTTTTTTGACATTGTTAATTAAATCATTAATCAAAGGAAATTGATTCCCAATGTCTTCGGCTACACGATTGTAGCCATGAGCTAAACAAATGGTACGAATAATGTTACTCTAAAATATTTTTAAAATTGCGCGGCTTTTATCATGTGTGCAGCGTCGGACAACATTAGTAACATTTTTTCTCAATGTATACTTCCAGGTGAAAGGAAATTTGATAAATCCTCTTGAACGAATTGGGAAATTGTCATAGTATTTGTTTTTTGAAGTTCTTTACAATAAATTAAATATGATAATACCTACAATACCTTCATGAAGAATTCCTATTAACAAATGGGCAATATAACGGTCGCACTTATCCGTACTTTCATCTACCATAATACAAATAAAATTATTCCCTAGTAATTGTTGAAGTTCTGCCATTGTTTGCTGGTAACAAGATGTGACTTTTTCGGAAATATATTCGCTATTTCATTAAAAAGAAAAACATGACAGCAACTTCAGAAACGACTCCAAAGATGTCCTCAATTTTCCAGTTACCATGGACGTATATATATATCCGTGGTAATAAAAGAAGCTATATTTGCTATCTGCAGCTATCAATTTTGTCGCTTGTACGTTGGTATCCTCTCGAGAAATTTACATAGGCTTCTCTTGATATGCAAATACAGTTCCTTTCCTTTTACGCCGTGTCTTGGATAAGGGATAAAAGTTTATCGATAAAACTGAGCAAGTATACGTGTTGTTTGTTTGTCGACAATCGGCTAGGACCTGTTTGACTTTAAAATTGCAATATTAAGCGCGTTTTACGTTGTTAGACAGGTAGAAGTACGGACATTGAAGTAGCGTCCAACTTTCTTTGAAACCTCAAACGAAGTAAATTGTGTTGCATAAGCGCGATTCGTGATACAATTCAATGTTAATTTTTCAAAGGTCTACGAGGACGACTTGATATATTTCCGGAATCTTCTACAGATGACGCACAAAGAGACTCGTTAATTGGCAAGGGCAACATTTTTATGGCAATTGTCAAAATTTCAGACGTTTCGGGTGGTTTCGCAAAAATCGATAAAATCGAACTTCGTGCAGCGATAAAACACTTCTGGATGGCTGGTTATTGACAGTAGTCGCCAGAGAGAAGGTTAACCGACTAATGAATTCACTTCAACCTTCGTGCGCCATCTCTTGTCGATTCCGGAAACATTTCAGATCGCCCTCGTATATATACATATACACTTTTTATTCTTTTGTAGTAATAGGAGAATATATTTATTTTATTTTATTATTATAACACTTTACTCGAGTATTTAAACACGTTCTATTTAATTCCAGGCCTGATATTGCCGCATTACGTACCGCCGCGCCTCGACCGTCGGCTACGCCTGCTTTGGAGGACTTGGAACCAGCGCCGCGACGTCAAGCGTCCGTCGACGCCGAAGCCATACGCATCGTTATACACGACGTCGACTCCGGACCAGCAGCGTCAGCTCAGCGGAGAATCATGCTGAGAAGGGATCCAACCGATAAGGCACATAGAAGTAAGATCGATCTCACATGTTACTAAATCTTGGTCTTTTGTCTTATTATTATGCGTGAAAGTGGCACTTTGAATCGTTTCTGTTGTTCATTGTTTATATTTGTTTGGTTTAAAGGATAATAATTAAAGTTCTCACTTATGGAGTTTAAAAAAAATTGAACTAGTTTCAATGTGCAATGAAATTATTAAAAAAGAATTAATGTTAAAAGAAAGATCGTTGTATATTAACGACATTTCTTCTAACATTAAATCTTTTTGTTTTTTCACTTATGTAGTTAAAAATAAAGTAGGTCCTAGTATAGAACCTTGTAGAACGCCAATATGTGCCCAATCAGATAATGGAACCTTTTCAATTCTCATTGTTATTCTCATAATAAAAGATTAGCAAAATGTGATGCATCGAAGACACATGATGGAGTTGGGTGTCCATTTATTGATACATTTTCCAAGAATATACGCCAATTCAAGTTAACGGATTACACGACCACTTCTGGCATAAGTACGTTCCTTGGGATACTAGTAATGGGGAAATCGAATAAAAATATCATTCGGTAAGGACAAAGGGATTCTCGCTCGCTAAGCGAATGCAAAAGTCGTTTTCGAAACGGCGTAGTTTTACCGAATGATACATAAAAGTGTTCATTAAGAAGTTGGGATTCGAAATAAAAACGAATCGAAGCCGTCTTGAGTCATTAGGCTATCCGAATGTATATTATGTATAACAGCGTATATATAACACATAGGCTGAAAAGTCCCGGGTCTAACACATAGATGACGCTAGTTTTATTGCAGTCACCTTCCTCTCAGTTAGTACTAACCTTCAAAAGACAGCTGTTAAAATTTCATGATATTCTATTCATTAGTTTGTGAGTTATTGTGCTAAGAGCCACGCTACTTTTCTTATTTTCAAAACAATGGATCAAAAACAATTTCGTGTTTTAATTTTACACTGCTTCTTGATGGGAAAAATAGCGTTCAAGCGAAGCAATGCCTTGAAAAGTGTTATGGGGACTCCGATCCATCAGAAACAACAATAAAACGTTGGTTTGCTGACTTCAAACGTGGTCGTAGAGACACCGATGATGCAGAACGCAGTGGACGTCCAAATGAGGCGGTAACACCAGAAAACATCAAAAAAATCCACAAAATCGTTTTGAATGATCGAAAAGTGAAGTTGCGTGAGTTAGCTGACATCGTAAAGATATCAAAAGAACGTATTGGCTTTATATTGCATGAGCATTTGACTATGAGAAAGCTCTGTTCGAAGTGGGTGCCGCGTTTGCTCACTGTTGACCAAAAACAAGAACGTGTTGATGATTCTGAGCAGTGTTTGGCCATGTTTAAACGTAATAAATCGGAATTTTTGCGTCGATATGTGACAATGGATGAAATATGAATCCATCACTTCACTCCGGAATCAAAACGATCGTCATCTGAGTGGACAGCAACTGGTGAACCTCGTTCAAAGCGCCCGAAAGCACAACACTCGACTGGAAAGGTTATGGCCTCGGTATTTTGGGATGTGCGTGGTGTAATATTCATCGACTATCTTAAGAAAGGAAATACCATCAACAGTGAATATTATATAGCGTAATTGGAGCGTTTGAAGGCCGAAATTGCAAAGAAACGACCGCATATGGCAAAGAAAAAAATTTTGTTTCATCAAGACAATGCACCGTGTCACAAGTCAATCAAAACAATGGCAAAACTACATGAATTGAACTTCGAATTGCTCCCACATCCACCGTATTCGCCAGATTTGGCTCCCAGCGACTACTGGTTGTTCGCAGACTTCAAAAAAATGCTCGCCGGTAAGAAATTTCGCACGAATGAAGAGGTTATCGCTGAAAATGAGGCCTATTTTGAGGCAAAAGATAAATCGTTCTATAAAAGTGGTATTGAAATGTTAGAGCGGCGCTGGAATGATTGCGTTGCTCTTGATGGAGATTACGTTGATGAATAAAGCTAATTTTGAAACAAAAAAAACGTGTTTTCTTTGTTAGTTCCGGGACTTTTCAGCCCAAATGGCGATATAGATAGCGATTTGTCTAGACGGTTCCATGGTGTAATGGCTTAACACACCGGTCTAGGAACTGAAGGTTCAAATCCTACCGGGCCCGTGAAATTTTTAATTATTTAAAAATTAGTTATCCAACAGAAGTTTTTCTAAATATTCCAAAGTTACACCGACCATGAGCTAAAATCAAACAAAAGTAAAACTTCGTCCTCCGTAAGCTCAATATTCCTAATATCCCACATCAGGTATTTATATTGGTGAGTTGTTAAATTTCTCGTACAACCACCTGGAAAGCAAATAAGTTGGACCATTGATGTTGAAGACAATTGGTCTCATGCTTTTTGGTTTCTGTGATTAGATTTATGTATCCGTCGGGGTATTACAACATATCTCACTTTATCACGATAAGGCTTCCTTTTCCGTCTCGTTTTATCGCAGTGAAACTACACGCGATAGGTCAAACGTCATTTGTATGTGAATAAACATTCCTCGAACAACCGTCGATGTATAGCAACATCGACGAAAGCATTTTCTCCCACGTAAGAACGAACCTTTCGTAAACTTTTAACATGCCCGGTACGCCCAAAAATCAAGTCCCCATTGTCGACAGCACAAGAGATGAAAATCAAGCGAGCGGAGCGAAAAATTGCCGCAAGCGAATGCGACGCGCGTAACCTGCGCCATCTCGCGGGACGTCCCTTAGATAAGCGGAATTACGTCATAATAGGATAAATGAAACTTCGAGTCGCCGCTCGGGACCGCGGAAGGAGCCGCAGCGTGCGGTACAAAGAGCGAAGGAAAGTAGTTGCGTCACGTAATGATGGCTTGGACGAGTCCGGGATATTTTCAACCTATTTTGCATCCGTTTTAAACCGCAAATCGAAAGACGTTTACGGTTTAAAACTTTGTTCAATTTATTTATTAGGTTTGCTGGCAAAATTGCATTTTTCTTCTTTAGACGAGATAGTTCAATTACATTTTTGTCATAAAGGAACTGTTTTCGGAAATGGACCGTGTCAGTGATATGGTATAAGAGAAAGTGAAAAAAGAGTAAGAGGGAAAAACAAGGAAAGAAAAAAGTGAAAAAAGGTGAAAAAAAAAAGAGTAAGACATGGAAAGAGAGAATGGGGGATAGAAAAAAGAAAGAAAAATAAGAAAAAAAAGAAAGAAAAGAAAAAGGCGGAATCCCATCCTTCTCTTTTCTCTTTTTTTATATTTTTACTTTCTTTTTTCTGTCCCCATTCTCTCTTTCATTACGCTGTTTTTCATTTTTTTATTGTTTTGACCTTTTCTCATTTTTTCTCTCTTTTTATTTCTTTACTTTCCCTCTTACGAGGGGAGGTCCAGAAGTTTGTGGAATGATAGGGTTTTAAATAAAATAAAACAACAAATCTATTTTTCCTTTTCAATATAATCACCCTTAAGCACAATACATTTATTAAATCTATGAATTAATTTTTCTAAATCATCATAAAAATATTTTTTATCTTTCGCCTCAAAATGGGCCAACGTTGCCTCCTTTACCTCATTGTCGTCGGAAAACTTTCTTCCACGTAAGTCTTTTTTTAAATAGGGCAACAAATAAAAATCACTAGGTGCCAGATCTGGACTGTAGGGTGGATGGACTATTGATTGAAGGCCATGCCTGTGCAGAGCAGCCATTGCAACTTTGCTCTTGCGAACCGGCGCATTGTCTTGCAAGAGCAACACACCCTTGGCCAATTTTCCTCGACGTTTTTCCTTGATGGCCTCCTTTAATTTATCTAATATCGCTGCGTAATATTCTCCGGTTATGCTCCTACCTTTTCCTTTGTAATCAATCAATAATATCCCCTCACAATCCCAAAAAATAGTAGCCATCAACTTTCTAGCCGATTCTGACACTTTGAATTTCTTTGGCGGTGGTGTCCTCTTTTTATGCCATTGCATGGACTCCTGTTTGGACTCAGGCTCAAAGTGATGAACCCATGTTTCATCTCCGGTAACAATCCACTCCATAATCTGTGCAGGTTTGTCTCTACACAGCTCCAAAAATTGTTTAGACGCACAGACGCGCTGCTGTTTCTGCAGCGGCCTGTGCATTCTCGGTACCCATCTTGCACTGACTTTTGTCATACCCAGGTGGTCATGTAGGATACGCAAAATGGTGGTATCTGATACTCCAACTAATGCAGATAATTGTTTTTTCTTCAAACGGGCATCTTGCAGTAGACATTTTTGCACTTTTTCGACGATGTGTGATGTGGTGGCCTCAACTGGCCATCCTGAGCGGGGGTCGTCTTCAATCGACTCCCGACCATGTTTAAAAAGACCATGTCACTTATAAATCATTGATTTACTAGGGCACTGTTCCCCATAAACGGTTTCCATTTCATTCAATATGGTTTGAGCGTTCTTTCCTTGCTTTGTAAGGAACTTTATTACAGCATGGTATTCAATTTCCTCCATAGTCTCAGTTTCCTTCCGGATTGACTAGTTTAGCAGGCAACTATTCGTAAACGACTGACGCTATAGGGCTGCAACTTAACTTATATACTAATGATGAGTCGCCAATCAGAGTGACACCTAGCGAGCGCCCCTATCCCCACTCCATCACCTCCATTCCACGAACTTCTGGACCTCCCCTCGTAGTCTTATTTCATTTCCTCTATACCTAACAGTTAGTTTGTTACTGACTCTGGTCGTGGAACCCTACGTATTCCGATTCAATTAATTTATTAATTCTGCTGGTAATCAAATATTTCTTCTTCAAAGAATTCAATTAGGGCAATCTTTTTTGTAGTAACTGTCAGCAAATCAGGCGGTTTCGCAAAAATTCATAAAATCTCTTGGCGATTCCGGAAACATTTCAGGTCGCCCTCGTATATAAAAAAATGCAGATATCATCTTACTATTTCATTATGTTCTAATATCACTGTTGATAAAATTTTGTAAGTAAAAAACGGTTCTGTTAACGAAAATACAATTTCATCTTCAAAAGGTCATTGGATTGTTTCCAATCACTTTAATCTAGAGACCATAGATTTTCCATAAACGGAACTCGGACCTCTTTCAACGTTATCCAAAAATAAAACACAAAAGAGCCTAAATGGACATCGCATCCTCTTCTGCATTACTCATTTTCACAGGCTAGAACAATCTCATAACCACGTCGACACGTACCAGCAATCTCGGTTTATAATCTAGTCTGTCCGGACGATTTTGATATATAATGCACGGGGATATGCGACGCTACTACCGCCATCTATCACGCCAGCACTCCGCACCTCAGCGTTAACTTTTTACTCCCCTACCCGATCTCGATACTAGCCCCACTTGTTCCGTTCAATTCCGGCCAGCTGCCTCGCCGTGTCGCCCTTCATACTTCGATTTATGTTTTCATTACGGCGCCGAGCCGTTGTTTGCGTTACGTTCGCCGCCGGGAATTGCCCGGAGAATACGCTGAACACCGTCTTAAGGGACGAAGATCGTTGCGGTAACGGAATTTCGTTCGTTGCGCTCGTTTTTGACACGACCGCTAATTCGATGCTATTTCTCGGTGCTGACGTCGGATGTAGGGTGTAATTTTGGCTCGCTAGAGCTGGCGCTGGTGCAGAATTATAGTGGTGTAAGAGAGAGAATTTCTACTTGAATTGGGGAATTGTACTCCCAATGTAAATGTACTACTTGAATTGTATGTCAACTGGAGCAAGTTAGAAAAATTTGAAAAGCAAACTAACGACCACCACAACTTAACGCAAAGATTTGTGTAAATCACAAGACTCGAACACTGTGGCATTGGTACACCGAAACGCAGAAGGTTTCTAAAAACCTTCGTCTTTAGCAACCTTCTGAAGAAGCTGACAGCATGATCATCGAAACGTCACGTAAAACTGTGAATACACGACAAAACCCGAAAAATGGGCGACGGTCGTGAAAGCCTACACTCAAAATTAATGAATTATTTATTAGCTCAGTTAACAGAATGACTTACTTGGATGATGAGTTGGTAGATTACTATGCAAAAAATCGCCAAAGTACTTGTTCAAGAACCTTTTCATTTTAGCTCGGTTTTTAAGGGAGAGGTTCTTGCTCCATATTGATTCTATTAAAACGCGTACTGCAAGTTAGGACCAACTTAATATAGATATGATAAAAGTAACTTGTACCTTATTATTGCCTATTTTGACCAATATAGTAAATACATGTATAACACATGGGCTGAAAAGTCCCGGGCCTAACAAAGAAAACACGTTTTTTTTTTGGTTCAAAATTAGCTTTATTCATCAACGTAATCTCCATCAAGAGCAACGCAATCGTTCCAGCGCCGCTCTAACATTTCAATACCACTTTTGTAGAACGAGTTATCCTTTGCCTCAAAATAGGCCTCAGTTTCAGCGATAACCTCTTCATTCGTGCGAAATTCCTTACCGGCGAGCATTTTTTTGAGGTCTGCGAACAGCCGGCAATCGCTGGGAGCCAAATCTGGCAAATACGGTGGATGTGGGAGCAATTCGAAGTTCAATTCATGTAGTTTTGCCAACCCAATCAAAGTAAAATGGTAGGTAATTACACTCATTACTTTTTAATATTGATAGTAACCGAGCCGTACGCTACTGGAAAATCCTTGCGCCGAAATCAAGTCACCCTCGCAGTCCAGATTGAATATAACGTTTCGAAGGCAGAGACTAGCGCATTTCGAAAGATCTGCGAAGGCGAGGGGAGTAAATAAATTAGGAAACGGGGAAAATGGGCCAGGCGAGGTAATTTAGATGCCTTTTGTTTGCGCGAAATGAATTACCCTCTTTTTGCCTTCTCCGTTTTTCTCCGCGAAAAATCACGGCTGAAGAATGTCAGGTTTAGCGGAACAGGAGGTTCGCTTCATATTTTACGACGAAAGTAAGTCGTTTTAAGCGGGTAAATTTTCGGTGAAAATTTAAACAAAGCAGGGTGTTAATTAAATTTAGAGTGCATTAAATATCTTTTTTTTGTCTTTCTAATAATACGTATAATAAGCGGTTGGATTGGAAATATTGGACTGATGACGATTGCAAGGACTGTGTGGATGTACAATTCACAGGTATAGCAGTATACTCCACTCACACAAATTAATTAATTATGCGGAACGCAGCGTTTCGAGAGCACGTGGGCTCCCATTGTCAACCGTGTTACCAACGTCGGTAACACGGTTTTTCATCCTTGTCATATTTCTTACAATCAAAATGTCCAAAAGTGTCTCTTTACTTTTAAAGATGACATCGGAAAGATGTCCTCCCATTCGGCGTTCACACTCTACCAGCCTGTTATGAAAACTCTCGAATGCGCGGTGTAGCAAATCTTGGGGAATGGCAGTGATTTCTTGTTAAATGTTCTCCTTCAGTTCATGGATTGTTGCAGGTCGTGTACGGTACACCTTGCCTTTAAGATATCCCCACAGGAAGAAGTCGCACACACTCAGATCAGGGCATCTCGCAGGCCATTCAATATCTCAATGCGTCTTCCAAACAATTGACGAACTGCTGCCATCGAATGTCGAGCAGTGTGTGACGTGGCTCCGTCCTGCTGAAACCACATGTTTTCCATGTTAAGATTAAGCTCGTACAGCCTCGGTGTAAAGAATGTTTGAAGCATTTCAACATATCGAGCGGATGTTACTGTCGCTGCACTACCATCCTCACGTGCAAAAAAATAAGGGCCGATAACACCATGACAGCACACCATATTGTGACCTTGTTGCTATGTAGTGGTCACTGGTGTAACTCACAAGGATTGTCCTGGGCCCAATAATGAAAATTCTGTTTGTTTAAGAAACCGTTCCGGTGAAAATGGGCTTCGTCTGATATCCATATGTTACCAACGAAATTCGCGTCCTCGTTAATTCTAGCCAATATCTACCTACTAAACTCCATACGTGACACTGGGTCTCGTTCATGTAATTGTCGCACAATCTGCAACTTATAGGGACACCCCTCCTGAACGGACATCTTCAGTTGATCCCGTTTCGTGTCGTTCAAGGGAGATTTCACTGTATTTACTAAATTATATCAATAAACAGAATGCTTCTTTTCCAAAAACGTATTTTATTAATTTATCAAATAAAAGCAAAACAGTTAATACAGTGGTAAAATAACTTTCTGACTTCTTCTTCCCTAGTCCCACACACTAAACAAGCCTTCTGCGGCATACTGTTGTAAATAATTTAAGAAATTTTATACAAAAAGAAGCTATTTTGCTTACGCTATACTTACATGGATCTCCAAATTAGCGATATCAAATATAAACCAAAGTAATATATAACACGAATTCTTAACACAATAATAATAAATAAAGGTACCAAAACCAAATAACACGCACATATAACAACGAAAACAGTATTGACGATCAATGGGTACTCCTTCCGTCCTAGCTGCGGATGCGTCAAGCGAAATAGCCCGAAAGCAATCGGGTATTGTCACCTATTTGGAATCGTAGCGCCACCTGGCCGCATATTCCCAACAAAATGAGTGAGGTAAATTTATTAACAATCTGTAAGTAAGATAATCGATAACTGATTAAGAAGATAACATTTCCTATTAGGCTGCACGTCTCGGGTTGTCTTTAAACGAATGAAGATATTCACGAATGTTTAATTGTTACTTCGTTTCGAAAGTACTACTAGCGCCATCTATTAGCGATAGAGGGTACTACAGCTACATATTTCTGCTTTTGACCACCAGATGTCGTCAAGTGTCACGGTCGTAACAACATAGAATAGTAAGTAAACTAGCTAATTTAGCTAGCGTATGCTCGCCAAGAGTTCGTACTCGGCGACTAGTCTAAAAACCAAAACGATTTTGGCCCTTGGAACTAACTGGAGTAATTAGTATAGCCTTAAAGCTGGAAAGTTTGGAGACGCCTGGTGTACGCAATTGTAACGGACCATTTCAACTCGTTGGCGGCAACAATCTATGTAGAGAAATTAGAAGACTCGTCCATAGATATGGCAAACACATCAATCTTCACGGTGGTTATATAGAAAAATTATCAGGTTTGTACATAACTTTCGCTAATAAATTCATTTTGTTATTTACACGTATCTATTTTTTGTGGGCTGTTCGAGGTTAAAAAAAATTAGCCCTCGTATATTTTGGATCATATTGAGGTGAACGATACATCTACTTGGCAGGGTTAATCCTCCCCGAAAAGAAAGAAGTTACCATTTCAAAGAAGCGATCAACTCTAACAAGGAGTGTGAAGCTAGATCAAAGGTGACGCTCTTCATTTCGGCAGCTCTACCCAAAATAGAAGGGAAGCTCGACACCGGGAGTAAACGTCCCCTATTTAAGATAAACGATTACCTGGCTCGCGTTAGACACGACAAGAACCATTTACCTAACAAAATAAGACAAACCCCTGTCAACGGATGATCTTCCTTGGATTCCGTAGTTTCCCCGATAAACAATGGACCTTTCGTCGCATCTTCCTATGTTTAGACGAACGAAATTCGTACCGAATCGGACGAGGGATGGAAGGGGGAAGACGAAAGGGAGAGATTTCGGACGCAATAATGGAATGATTAATTTTCGAAATCGATATCGTACGAAACGGGCCGGTCGAAAGTTCGCACCAAGAAAGCTGAGGAGGGAAATAAATGGAAGACTGGATCTCGAAAGGGTCTCGCTTAAATGGAAAGCGAAGGCCGGAAAGGGTTGCATTTACTTTAAAAGGGCTCCTTGTCTAAATACCCCCTTCACCCTTTTCTCCGCCCCCCACTCTTGCGCCGATGAGTTCAGTTATAACGGATGATTTGTCAAAAGTGACGAGAGCGAGTCTGTGATCGTTGAATTTGAGGGTTAACTCGCCAGTGTGCTAAAGGGGATGCGCAAACGAAGTTACGTGAAGTTAGAGCGAGCGGTTGCTACTTTAAACGTGAAGACGATTGAGACGCAATTTATTCGCCTTTTGACTGGCCTACCTTCACAGAAAGAAACATTTCCTTTATTAATAATACGTTAAAAGAGTGTTTCTCGAAACTGATGGAGCTGTCAGGGTTACAAATTTATACTGATGGAAATATTTTCCGCAATTTTGTTGTTTTTCACAGACTCTCAAAAAGGACTCTCTGTTTCATCGGGCACACCGGAGTTACTAGACCCTTATCGCACCGTATTTGACAACATCAGCTTCAGAAATGGTATAGAATTGGAGACTCGTCGTACTAAGCGAACTACTTCTGGATTTAGACCGTGTCATGATGAGATATATAGAAATGAAAAAAGAGTGAGAGGCAAAGAAATAAAAAGAAAGGGAAAATGGAAAAAAGGGGATGAAAAAGAAGAAGGCGAAAAGAGTAAGAGAAGGAATGAGAGAAGGGAAACAGATAGAAAAAGGGGGAAGAAAGAAAAAGAAGAAAAAGGAAGAAAGAGAACGGTGTTATCTCGACGTTTCGCGTCCGCCGTAGGAGGCTTCTTCAGGAGAAAGCACGGTAACGCGACGTGTAAACCACGCTAGAGGCGATTTCGCCTGGTTGAGTTACCAGGACCTTCTTCGAATGCGGTTTTACGTCTACAAGAACCGTTGGTTTACCTCCAAAATGCCGTAAACGAATAACAACTTATGAAGCCTTGAACGATGTCCAAGAGGTTACAATTCGCAGACATTAATTTTCTTTAAGGAATGAATTGCCAACATGCACTAAAATTTTAAGCGTAAATATAATATTGCTTTTGTAAAAAAATATTTTATCACGTATTTGTAGATTATTAATACAGATGATACCTTGCCAGAGTTAAAACGGACAACGCTGCGGAAAATTATGAAGAAATTGGGCGTCAAGTGGGAGGAACGTTGCCTAAAGAATATATTAATAGAAAGGCAAGGTATTGTTTTATGGAGACATCGCTACCTAACAAACATCGGGAAATTTCGTCCAGAGGGTCGAAGAATATATTACTTAGATAAGACTCTAACATTTCAATACCACTTTTGTAGAACGATTTATCTTTTGCCTCGAAATAGGCCTCAGTTTCAGCGATAACCTCTTCATTCGTGCGAAATTTCTTACCGGCGAGCATTTTTTTGAGGTCTGCGAACAGCCACATAGTCGCTGGGAGCCAAATCTGGCGAATACGGTGGATGTGGGAGCAATTCGAAGTTCAATTCATGTAGTTTTGCCATTGTTTTGATTGACTTGTGACACGGTGCGTTGTCTTGATGAAACAAAATTTTTTCTTTGCCATATGCGGTCGTTTCTTTGCAATTTAGGCCTTAATACGCTCCAATTCCGCTATATAATATTCACTGTTGATGGTATTTCCTTTCTCAAGATAGTCGATGAATATTACACCACGCACATCCCAAAATACCGAGGCCATAACCTTTCCAGCCGATTGTTGCGCTTTCGGGCGCTTTGGACGAGGTTCACCAGTTGCTGTCCACTCAGATGACGATAGTTTTGATTCCGGAGTGAAGTAATGGATCCATGTTTCATCCATTGTCACATATCGACGTTCTTGTTTTTGGACAACAGTGAGCAAACGCGGCACCCACTTTGAACAGAGCTTTCTCATAGTCAAATGCTCATGCAATATAAAGCCAATACGTTCTTTTGATATCTTTACGATGTCAGCTAACTTACGCAACTTCACTTTTCGATCATTCAAAACGATTTTGTGGATTTTTTTGATGTTTTCTGGTGTTACCGCCTCATTTGGACGTCCACTGCGTTCTGCATCATCAGTACCTCTACGACCACGTTTGAAGTCGGCAAACCAACGTTTTATTGTTGTTTCTGATGGAGCGGAGTCCCCGTAACACTTTTCAAGCCATTGCTTCGCTTGAACGGTATTTTTTCCCATCAAGAAGCAGTGTAAAATTAAAACACGAAATTGTTTTTGATCCATTGTTTTGAAAATAACAAAAGTAGCGTGACTCTTAGCACAATACCTCGCAAACTAAAGAATAGAATATCATGAAATTTTAACAGCTGTCTTTTGAAGGTTAGTACTAACTGAGAGAAAGGTGACTGCAATAAAACTAGCGTCATCTATGTGTTAGGCCCGGGACTTTTCAGCCCATGTGTTAATAGTGGCTGCCGATATAGCCCTGTTATAGAGACAGGCACAAAATTTAATATCAATGCCAAGTTCACGACGAACTGATTAATGAAATTTAACGCTGGAGGAAGAAGGAAATTTCAATTATCATTGAAAAAACCAACGGAAAATTATTCTAAATGATTTAAAGAATATTGTGTTCTCTTTAATATGAAACTTGTACCAGCATTACCGACTTTTTTCACCTTCTAACCCCACCTATACTCTATACCACCATCGCTTGCATTTCAATAATTCACCGAGCAATATCCCTACCACCTCCGAATCGGAGAGAAGACGGAAGTCAGCCTATAACGCCCGTGAATCTAAACTCTACTCAGCTCGATCGTGGAAAGGGTAACCGCCAGCCGTAAGGTTCTCTCGAATAGAAATTTACGCACGTAGCTCATTTAGATGAAGACCCAACAGACTCGGATACGGACGGATGACGGTGGCCAGCTTTCGCCTCCATTAAGAGGATCGATGGCAGGTACATGACGCGATCCTCTTCCTCCGAAGGCTAGGATCCCGGCCGAGATGTATTCAATTCGCGCGTCTTCTTATCCCCACCGAAAAAGGAGAACGATGGTAGGCGCTTGTACGTATATTGTATGGTGTACGTAAGCGATTTGGTCGGTTGATAGGATGGCGGCTTTAAAGGGTGAGATTCCTGCTGCGATCGATTCAGGGAGGAAAAGCTAGGTGGAAGGAAATTGATAAATCGGTATGATGTCGTTTATTGAATTGCGTGCTAGCTGAGGTATCGGCTTGATGGGGACGCTAGTCGATATAGATCTAGTATTCTTTGTCTTTATTTAGAACAAGGATGTTAAAAGTTGTAATCTGTTTAAAAAGCGTTCGAAGGATTTAGCAATAGTCATTACACTTTTCGCATGTTTTCAAATCTTTAGAAACGAATTCCGTCCAGATTAATTCTTTTGTGGCAATTTTGATTTTAAAATCGTATTCTGTATAGTTCGAGATATCATTAGGTGAGCCTTGAACCAAAATGAGTAAAATTTTGACGAATTTTCAACTTACGTTTTTTGCGAAAATTCGAAATCATCTGAAATATGTCAAAATACATATGCAACTGAAGATTTTGATGGCTAGATTGCAGGAAAACTATCCATCATGGTGGAATACTTAACATTCTAAACTTAGACAAGGATTTAGGAATAGTCACACTAATTTTTGTTGGTGGCTATATCATGGTCTGGGGAGGCAAGCCGTAGGGGGTTAGTATCAGTAAACAGAGGCACAATGACTCCCCACTGATATGTAACAGACACCTTACAAGATCATGCAGTACCTTACACACCAGTAATAGGTAACCAATTCTTGTTAATGCACGACCCCACGTATCGATAATCTTCCGGGAATATCTTGATGGAATTTGACACTCCTGTTTTAAATTGCAATGGAATGGGTCTAGATATATATCGTATCGAGAATGTGCGGGACTATCTTCACAGAAGTACGGACCCATCATGTTTCCCCAGTAGAGCTACAGGGATTAGAAGATGTTTCTCCGTGCGGGTTGGGAGAATTTAGACCAAGACGGAAGTTAGTTGAATCCATGCCAAATCGAATGCGTTACAAAAATTAATTATGCGATACTTTTTTTGGGGAGTGCATGTATTTATGGGACGTGCATGAATCTTTGTGGAATTATCTCTATGTCTGCCTGTTCTAGCTGCTCTTCCTCCTGAATTCAAAGATGATCAAAAATGACTATGTTTATGCGAAAAATCGAAGTCGTCTAAAATGTGTCAAAAAGCCAGAAAATGTTTCAAAATAGTCAGGTAAAATGTGATTTAGAAGGTACTTGCAAGAACTACTATGAACTAGCCGGACGGAATTGAAAAATTACAAAAGCATTCGATGTAGTTTGTGGATTCTGTTCAAATTGTGGATGATGTTCATTCATGCACTGCGGAAGATGAAAAAAATGAAAGTGTAATGCGAAAATTTGAGCATCTATACCTGATATTGGTTATACTGTTCTTAATTATTACACGATTTTGAAAGGTAATATTCCAGCTTCGTTATTTATCGACTTAGTTTTTTAATTAGTAAATTGTATACATGCTTATACGAGGGCAATCCCAAAAAGAAGGTCTCCTATATTTTTAGGTATATAAAGAACCGTTTATTTTCTATAATTGCTACACCACTTTAAAGATTGAAGAATGCTTTATTTTTCAACATAATCGCTATTTCTGTCGATGCATTTTTGTAGACGCTGTGGCAGTTTTACAATGCCCATGTCATACTAGCTTGCCGCCATGCCTTTCAGGAAACGTTCAACCTCATCGTTCACCTCATCATCGGAGCAGAACCGCCGTCCAGATAAATGTTCCTTCAACTTAGGGAACAGGTGGAAATCGCTGGGTGCCAAATCCGGACTGTAGGGTGGGTGTGTGATGACGTTCCAATCAAAATTTTGTAGGAGATCGACGGTTTGACGGGCGACGTGAGGACGGGCGTTGTCGTGGAGAATGCTTGCACCCTTGCCCAACATCCCTCTTCTCCGGTTCTGAATTGCCCTTCTGAGTTTCTTCGGTGTTTCACAGTACCTGTCAGCGTTGACTGTTGTCCCAGCAAGCAGAAAGTCGACCAACAGTACCCCCTTCCTGTCCCAAAACACAGTTGCCATGACTTTACTGGCAGATTGTGTTTGTTTGAATTTTCGTGGCTTGGGCGAAGAGGGATGCCGCCACTTGCGTGACTGTTGTTTTGTCTCAGGTGTAAAGTGGAATGCCCAGGTTTCGTCACCCGTGACAATCGAGTCCAAGAAGTTGTCCTTTTCGTCTCCATAGCGACGAAGAAATTCGCGGGAAGAATCAACCCGTTGTCGTTTGTGGTCTTCTGTCAGCATACGCGGCACCCATCTTGCGCACACCTTCCGATATTGCAACTTTTCCGTTAAAATCCTGTGGATGGTGCTTCTGGAAACCTCAGGAACCAAAATGCAGAGAGCATCCAGAGTGATCCTCCGATCTTTACGCATGAGTTTCTCAACTTTCGCGATTGTCTCGTCGGCAATTGACGGCCTCCCGTTCCTTTCTTCGTCATGAATTTCAGTACGACCGGCTGTAAACTCTCTACACCACTTGCGAACGTTTTTGACATCCATGCACGACTCTCCATACACTTCCGTCAATAAGCGGTGAATTTCAACCGCTTTCACTCCTATTGCGTTCAAAAATCGAGTAACTGCGTGCACTTCGCACTTGACGATAACGTTTATCAGGAGCTCCATTTCGAATGGCTATCAAGCCAAGACTAAGCATCCGAGCGAAGCGCCTGCGTGCTTATGTGGTAGCGGAGAAGGCACCACTCACAACAGTGTTGCCAACAACCGTATTAAAACTTTCTCTACGTCCCCAAAAAATAGGAGACCTTTTTTTTTGGGATTGCCCTCGTAGAATTATTACATTACTTCTTTTAAAAACATTTTATTAAAATTTAGAATGTTCACTCTTTAAATTTATTCCTCATTTCTCATTCCCGTCGACCCCCATTAAGGAATCCATTAGAGTACATTACGATTTGATTTTAATTCTTCTCCTTTTTGATTTATCCACGATCCAGGTAAATTGGGTTCGTATGTTTACAAAGCACGTCGCGAACCATCCAGAGCATTAAAAATCACGTAAGCCCGCGTAGGGGAAGCGAACAACAACACTGTCGTACCGTACAAGTACGTCATTATAAATTTATGCGGTTTTACTTTGTTCGACTTCCAGCAACGTGCTGATATTTCGCCATCTCCCGTTACAAACTGGTATTAGCGCCGGCATACGCGTCACGATATCCGTTCATTTTCGCGTTTCGAGTTTTCATCTTCGTGCATAATTTAGCGGACAAAGTAGGCGAAAATGTCGAAAACGTAGGTCGCGAATGGACGCTAGCGAACCGTTGCTGTCACTGTTTTATGTTCTCCCCCGCTCTTCATGTTTATCTTCCGTACGCTCCGCGCTCTCGTGCTGGTGTT
This sequence comes from Trypoxylus dichotomus, assembly GCA_023509865.1. Lineage (NCBI taxonomy): Eukaryota > Metazoa > Arthropoda > Insecta > Coleoptera > Scarabaeidae > Trypoxylus > Trypoxylus dichotomus. Next base: position 92,084,882 of record CM042074.1, read on the forward strand.
GGTTTTAGGCGAGTTTTTTTTATTTTGGAAGGTGCCTTTATAATCGGTCTTATTTTGAGGTGTTTTTTTTTTTTCGAAGCAAAAAAGAAAATATGTTGATGGACATACTTTTGCGTTCCGTTCATGTACGGTGGGTGATTTCGTTTTCGCATCGAAAATACTTTTTACGATACCTAATGCCTCTGTAGTCTAAACGGTAGGAACGCAGAATTCGGCAAAAAATGTGTTTACTATTGGGGGAATAGCACCCCGGTTACTTGATTCACGTTTTTGATATTTAATTAACTGACAGTTACAGATCACATCTACATAATATCAAGATTGTATCTCAAATTATTGTTGTGCTGTGGGTAACTCTTGAATGAATTTGATTGTTCATAAAAATGAATCCTGCAGAATCAAGAGCCGTAATAAAATACCTCCTGAAAAAGGACATGACGCCAATTCAAATTCATAAAGACATTATTGCGACTAGTTGTAAATTTGCAGTTTCTTATGATATAGTCAAACGTTGGTATCTAGATTTTAAATGCGGAAGAACATCCTGTGGAAACCAACATGGCGTTGGTCCTCCGATAACTGTAACAACAGACAAAAATATTAAAAACGTACACGATATCGTTTTGCAAAACCGACGAGAACCCATCAGAGACATTGTGGAAGATACTGGCTTTTCATATCATGTGGGTGCAAACATACTGACTAAAGAATTGGATATGAAAAAGATAAGTGCTGGGATATGGGAATAATTACGCCCATAGAAAAAAGAAAGAAAGAGTAATTAAAACAGGGTTGCGTATTACGCCCATTCTTATTCTCTATATTAGTAGATGATACTATTAAAAAAAGCCAAACAAAAAAGAACAAATATGAAGGTAGGAAACTGGAAAATGAATGCAATTAACGTACAGGAACTAATGTTTGCAGATGATATGGTATTGATATCCATAATTATTGTTAATAAATGCGCTTGTTTATCCTGAATCGAATAAGACTATCCGTTCTCTAGATATTGAATTTTTTCCGCTTTTCGAGCATTTGAACCCCCTGCGCTTCCTATCCAATGCTTCAGAAATTTCGATTTGGAAAAGTTCCAGTACCAAACTTGGAGAGTTGAGTGGCGGCTGAAATTTTGGTACTTAAGCAATTCTAATTACATTTCTTTTATAAGAGCATCCACAATAAAAAAAACGATCTTACGGTGTGGTTTCTAAGCAACCAAGACCGAACATTCGCTTGTTGCAACCGTTGAGTCCTTATCCAACGATATCTGTGCAAATTTGTCTATTCCATGGCGAATAAACCTCACCACATTGCTTCAAGTTTAAAGCAAATTCTGTATAATAATAGTTCATCCAACATGATTTTATAAAGGTTGGTTTTGAGAATGATAGGATTTAAAATGTAAGAGCCCAGCTTCTGTCGTGGAATGAAGACTCCTGAATTCCTGAAAGAATTCATTTTAAAATTCCATTGAATCCAACTCCCAACTAGAATCCAACTCAAGAAACTAATTTTTGCAGATGATATGGTACCGAGACATTACAGCAAAATTTGATGATATACCAAGAAGAAGTAACAAAGGTAAACATGGAGATAAACACAATGATAATAGCGACAGAAGAAAGAAAACATAACATCAAAATCGAGGGGAAAGCCTTGGAACAAGTTAATGGTTACAACTACTTAGGAAAAACTACTGAAGACAATGGGAGAATAAAGAGAGAAAATAATGAGAGAATAGGGAAATCCACAAAAATATACATTAAGAAATGCATTTCTATATAAAAAAGAAATACCAAAACAAATAAAGACAGAGGTGTACAAAAGAGCCATCAGATTATAGAGGGGAGATAACTGATATGGCTCGGACATATAAACAGAATGGAAGATGATTTCTAAAGCCAACACAGAGGGCAAAAATAGAATAGGTAGACCCCGAAACACCTGGAAAGTACAAATGTATGGAACATTAGAAAAAAGAAGTATGGGATGGATTGAAGCCAAACAACTGGCTCAGAACAGAAAACTGTGGAAGACAAAAATAAGAGAATGGTATTGGAATTGTAATTAGAAAAGTCAGTCTCTAATATTCTACAAAAAAGAAATCTATAAAGACCTGCACCTATGATCTACCTACGCCATGATACACCCTATTTACCCATACTACAATCCTGTATCTCACAGACTTGCGGCATCTACATACAAAATCGATCGCTGTATGGTCTAACAATTTTGAGGTAGATCGCCAGAAGTTCAAGCCTTAACACTCCTGCTGTAAAAGGTATCACTCAAATCTGAAGTTGTAATTTCACCCGTGTTCCCTTGTCAAACAAATAACGGTGTAAAATTAAGTCAACTTGTAACTTTTTTGCCAAAGCATCTTTATCCTAGAAATCGAAAACACCATGTGCTATAAACGTTTTCAAAACAAAGAACGTAACTAGAAACCGTGCCAATTACAATCGATATAATCCATATTAGAGCTTCCGCACTCCTATTAAAAACGCGTTGTCAAACGGCTGAAAATAGCTGCTAAAATTAATTTTATACCCACGAGCAATTAGTTAAGCTTACTATAAAGCAACTAATACCCCTACTGATGCTGTTTGTCGATCTCTTACATTAAACAAAGGGAACATAATCCACTTTTACGACTTGGACCTAACTATCTGTAATAAAAGCTAGCTCAACGCTGTTTACGATACTTAATTATAAATACCTAAGCATGGGGAGCCGCTCCATATACCCTATCACGGCGCTAAATCTATTTTGAATGATGTTTGCCAGCTAAAGTGGAAGCTGTATTAACGCAGCTTCGATTACATTATCTAGGTTTACGATTCATCCATTCTCGCGGAACAGGAGAAAGCTTGTTACGAAATATATACGTGATATAATGGGATAATGTAGTAGGTGATAAAACTTATGTCGAATTAGTGAGTATTATGCTAAAATATCCCTCTGCAACTTCCGTACACAGTTACGATTCTTTGATCACTTTTTTAATTCATTTGAATTTTGCAATTTCGGCCTTCAAACGCTCCAATAACGCTATATGATATTCACTGTTGATGGTATTTCCTTTCTCAAGATAGTCGATGAATATTACACCACGCACATCCCAAAATACCGAAGCCACAACCTTTCCAGCCGATTGTTGCGCTTTCGGGCGCTTTGGACGAGGTTCACCAGTTGCTGCCCACTCAGATGACGATCGTTTTGATTCCGGAGTGAAGTGATGGATGCATGTTTCATCCATTGTCACATATCGGCGCAAAAATTCCGGTTTGTTACGTTTAAACATGGCCAAACACTGCTCAGAATCATCAACACGTTCTTGTTTTTGGTCAACAGTGAGCAAACGCGGCACCCACTTTGAACAGAGCTTTCTCATAGTCAAATGCTCATGCAATATAAAGCCAATACGTTCTTTTGATATCTTTACGATGTCAACTAACTCACGCAACTTCACTTTTCGATCATTCAAAACGATTTTGTGGATTTTTTTGATGTTTTCTGGTGTTACCGCCTCATTTGGACGTCCACTGCGTTCTGCATCATCGGTGAATCTACGACTACGTTTGAAGTCAGCAAACCAACGTTTTATTGTTGTTTCTGATGGAGCGGAGTCCCCGTAACAATTTTCAAGCCATTGCTTCGCTTGAACGGTATTTTTTACCATCAAGAGGCAGTGTAAAATTAAAACACGAAATTGTTTTTGATCCATTGTTTTGAAAATAACAAAAGTAGCTAAGTAGTGACTCTTAGCACAATAACTTACAAACTAATGAATAGAATATCATGAAATTTTAACAGCTGTTTTTTGAAGGTTAGTACTAACTGAGAGAATGTTGACTGCAATAAAACTAGCGTCATCTATGTGTTAGGCCCGGGACTTTCCAGTCCATGTGTTATATACCTTCAATTCGTAAATTTCTATTATGGCTTCGAAATTCGATATGTTGTAATGGAATAAAGGAATCGAAGATAGATTGCAAAACATTACGAACGTTCACATACACAACATAGATGTCGGGAGATTCAGATTGCATATTTTTATTTGAATTATTGAATAAGGGCACAATGAAGTCAAAGAATTGTAAATACAATGTTATTATGGGATCATTTAATTTTAATAAAATATTATTTGTAGCTTGGATGTTATTTGTACTAACAGCACCAATACTGCATAACAAGATCGATTCCATCTATCTACTGAACAGATTATCAAGTGGCCGCACGAAATATCCCAACTTTTTATATGGCATTGGCATACACTAGTTTAGAGTTTAGATCCCCCGTCAGACGTATAAGCGAAGAATACATTAGAATGTCCTCAAACTGTGATGTGTTTCACTGTTCGCTTGGGCAATTGTTGCGTGCAAGTAGCCATGCGGTTTAGTTTTGTTTACTTTATGCGCTATAATTTTTTTTTATGTTATTCTGTTTATTTTTTGTGAATTCGTTACTTTTATTGTATTATATTTTTATATTGTCCTTTATATGGCTTATGTGACTGCTAGGCAATAAACGCTATTATTATTACTATAATCGAAACGCATTAGAACATTCCAGAATTCGAAATTGCAAGACGTACTGACATCCAACGAGTTTGAAATGGATGGGGAGAATTTTCATTATTTTAGCATTACGAAAAAGTTTTGGAATTCCGAATAATCTGAAAGTCGTTTGGGAATACAGTTGAAATATCTCGTGTGCATTTACAAATATTAAGTTATTTATATAAATTTATCACATATCAGAATTACCGGCAGATTCTTAACATAAATCAGTAGTGGCACGTGTGAAAACAAAACGTTCTTTACTTTACGAATAGCCCTCGTATCATATGTGGTATAGATCAGTATGCATTGATGTGTTCCATAATAAATGAAATAGTAAACGAATAATTGTCTTAATGGTTGTGTTGTGTTATGCCATACCATGTTAATAAATGCCATAAATGTTTAAGCAGTTCTGACTATATTTCATAATCACTTCGACACCCCTTCCACATTTGTAGTCAAGTGCGTATTCTCTACTACATACGCTACCAAAATTGTCATTTTCAGACGCCTCACTTGTATAATCTGATTCAGAAATAGTTTCATCACTATTACACCGCCCCGAAACATGTTTCCAACTCTCTATTACTCAAAGATGTACGATATACAAGCTCGAGAATTTGAAAAAAAAGGCTGCATATGTCATAGTTGTCAGGATAGGTTAGATGCAATATTCGTTAATTTAAAAAGTGAAAAGGATGGCATCAAAATCAATCATTCTGTTTGCTAGCTTGCCCTTTTTTCGTACAACGTTGAAAATGAGCAGTTCGCGTTTTATCCGGCATGCAAAAAGCCAAGCTTCACAAATTATGCGCATACATCTGCTCTCATGCAAAGCTGTTACGGTCACGCGAACTATATCGATGTTCTTCAGCGGCGTTTGAAGTTCGAAACTATTTGTTTTCATGCGCTACATTTTGTAACTACAAATAGTAGGTTAATCCACGGTATGTAGGCATTGAGTTTCTTTCGAGATTACAGATTTACGTGATGGATAGAAGCTATTTGTTGGTAATTATTTTCTTTTTGAATATTAGAGGTTGACTTTTTGTAATTTTTACTGTTCTTATTATAAGGAATTTGCGCCTGTTTTGAATTTTGTAAATGATTAATTTTTTTAATTCGTCTTTAATCCGAAAATAGGTTTTATTTGTAATATTTATATTTCCCTTTTTTTTTGTAAAGTACATATTTTCATCCTTCTAATATTTCTTACAAATTGCTTATTTGAGTCCTGTGTTTAACTTTTTTACAATCCCTTGCGAACCTGATAATGAACTTCATTTGGTAACATAAATTTTCCTCTATGCAACAAGTTGAAAGATAGAAATCATTGAAAATATTTTATATAGACTCAGAATAAATATTTTATATAGACTTAGGAAAGATACCTTCTTCATTTCTTTGCACCTCCTTGATTACCTAGGTATAAGTTCGCATTATACACCTCGTTCAATACACTATGCGCAAAAAATTCGCCCATTGGCGTAGACAGTTTAAATCTAATGGGTGCTAGGGACTAGGAAATATTAATACGATATACATAAAAAGAGCTTGTTTACATTATATCGCTAATTGTTCCCAAATTTATTAGCCAGAATTTGTTATATTCGTAAATTATTAATGTAAATGTTTTTTTGTAAAATAATTGTTGCTATGTTCCGTATTGTCTCTAAATTCAGAAAAAATGTCTTATTTCAGTTGTACAGGGTGGCGCAGTGGAACGGGAAATTTTGAAATAACGTCATTTCCACGAATAAATTCATAAAATTAGTAATTTATTAACGAAAGTGCATGTATGCAGCATGCCATTTGTGTTTTTACAATCAAAATGTCCAAAAGTGTCTCTTTACTTTTTAAAGATGACATCGGAAAGATGTCCTCCCATTCGGCGTTCACACTCTAACAGCCTGTTATGAAAACTCTGTAATACGCGATGTAGCGAATCTTGGGGAATGGCAGCGATTTCTTGTTGAATGTTCTCCTTCAGTTCATCGATCGTTGCAGGTCGTGTACGGTACACCTTGCCTTTAAGATACCCCCACAGGAAGAAGTCGCACACACTAAGATCAGGGGATCTCGCAGGCCATTCAATGTATCCGTTACGTGAAATAATGCGTCTTCCAAACAATTGACGAACTGCTGCCATCGAATGTCGAGCAGTGTGTGACGTGGCTCCGTCCTGCTGAAACCGCATGTTTTCCATGTTAAGATTAAGCTCGTACAGTCTCGGTGTAAAAAATGTTTGAAGCATTTCAACATATCGAGCGGATGTTACTGTCGCTGCACTACGATCCTGACGTATAACAAATAAGGGCCAATAACACCCTGACATGATACAACACACCATATTGTGACCTTGTCGCTATGTAGTGGTCGCTGGTGTAACTCACAAGGATTGTCCTGGGCCCAATAACGAAAATTCTGTTTGTTTACGAAACCGTTCAGGTGGAAATGGGCTTCGTCTGATATATCCATATGTTACCAACGAAATTCGCGTCCTCGTTAATTTTAGCCAATATCTGCCTACTAAACTCCATACGTGACGCTGGATCTCGTTCATGTAATTGTTGCACAATCTGCAACTTATAGGGATGGAAATGTAATTCGTGCAGTATTCTTTGTAAGCTTCGTCGCTTAATCCCTAGCGTAGATGCATGCTGTCGAACGGAGCGGCGAGGACTTCTCTCGATTACAGCTCTAACAGCCTCAATGTTCTTTTGGGGTACGTACCGTTCGAATGCCACCTGGAGCTTTCTTTCTCAAGACAGATTCCGTTTCTTCAAAATTACGCATCCACGTTGTAATCGCATCCGCAGATGGGACACGTCCATGACGTCCAAGCATACTAATATATACTAATGATGAGTTGCCAATCAGAATGATACCTAGCGAGCATCCCTATCCCCACTCCATCCCCTCCATTCCACGAACTTCTGGACCTCCCCTCGTATGATTTTAACATTTGTCACGTAATTCAAATTGCTTATGCCAAACAGAATTTCTATCAAGAGTTTCAGTAACAAGCTAAGACATAATTATAATTTCAAAGGGTGCTTTGAGGTAAAATTTATTTGAACGCATGTTATAAATAATTAACAGGTAACATGATTGACAATCTGAATCCACGTACTCCTGAAACGCTGTCTACTACACTATCAAGCATTTCTTCAAATATAAATAAGTTTCCTCAGAGAATTTAATTTTTTAGAGGCAGATACTGTCAGGCAGTATATCTTAGGATAATTAGCTCTTTTACATTGGCTTAACTTTCTCACCAAATCCAATATCTATCTCCACCAATTCACCCGAACTTACCAAAATTTAACTAACGCCTCCACGCGAAATTCAATATCAACTATCGCGTAGGCGTCTCGTGCGATGCCATTCTTTTTTTTTTCATTTTCCCGACGGTTTTTAGCGTAATTCCATGCTGGAGATGTTCCAGTGGCATTAAGTCGATTCTCGACGGACCTTTTTCGAAACCCAGCGTAAATTTCTTTCCGCTGGAGTTACTCAACAGGTTTTATTATCTTGCAACAGGTTCGTATTCTTGTTACCTAATGAAATACAAACCCGTAACGATCAATACCGGTTCTAATAGTAACGAAGTGTCATCGCGTTAGACTGTACTGGCCTACGACTGCACATGTTCCTGGAGTTTTTAGATTTCTATTGGTTTCTATTTTCTATTTTAAACGAGTGCTTACTGTTTGATTCTTCGAAAAGAGAAACTGGGATTAAGTTGGGATCCATATCTAGGTGTTTATTTTTTATTTTTATAGCGATATTTTTGCCAAAACAATTCAAGATTTTCTTTAAAAAGTGGAATTATTAAGGGTGTATTGATTAGAAACTAAAACGTGTTTTTCTCGTATACACTCCGCCAAAAAAATATCACATAGATTAGGAAAAAGCGTTTACAGGCTGAGATATTTTTTATACGACCATAATATGTTTGCCATATGTGTGTCGGCTACAAGTATACGAGGGCGAATCAAATATGAACCGGACTTTCCTTTTTAACCCTCTGTAGGTGAAGTGAGTGGCGTGACGTGTTGATATGTGTTGGAGGGAGGGGTGATGTAAGGTGGAGGAGAGTAAACTGGTTCGGTTATGGAAACTCTCAAAATTTCTACTACTGACTATATATATATATTTGATTTGTTAATATATTTAGTTTTACAACCTTATATTTGGTTATTTTAATTAGTAAATACTATTATTGAATTTTTAAAAACGAAAAGAACAAAATTTAAATCAAAAAATCCATTTAAAAAAAAATAAAGAGCCTGAGATTTTCCACCACAGAATGTTTAGAAAAGGCAACGGTTTTAAATTTATTACCCTTAATGATATAAACCTGTTATATGTTATTTCTTGTTATTAAAGGATTCGTCGCAGGAATTTAATATTTTCTAGAATTAATTGCAAAAAAGAATCACATAAATCTAGATTATCCCTACGAAAGGTTACTGAATGCATAAACATTCATTGGATTCATTGGATCTTTTACAGCACACGATATCTTAAAAGCATCTAAGAAGTTAAAATCTAATTTTACTGCTGGTCATGACGGCCTTCCCGCATTTCTTGCACGTGATTGTTGTGTAGTACTACGTGAACCTCTAGCTAGAATATTTAACTTGGCCGTAAGTTCTTCTACCTTTCCTGACGCTTGGAAGATTAGCAGAATTACACCCGTATTTAAGAAAGGTAATCGTTCACACTTCCAAAATTATAGACCAATAAATATTTTATTCAACTTTGCAAAAATTTGTCTTCTGTCTGGCAGAATTTACGTTAGTGTCAAGCCTTACTTATCTTCGCGACAACAGGAAGGTCTACTGCAACCAACCTTGCTGAGTTAGCACAGCATATTGCCGAATCCATGGAACGACGTCAACAAGTATATGTATTATACACCGATTTTAGTAAAGCATTTGACACTATCGATCATTCCCTTATGGTATCTAATCTGAGTAGTTTTGGTTTTCCGCCAAGTGTAACAGAATTGATCCGCTCGTATTTAACTGATCGTTCATGCTATGTTCACTACAATGGATATACATCCTTAACATTTTCTGCTTCCTCTGGTGTGTGCCAGGGATCCAATTTGGGTTCGCTTTTGTTTAATATTTATTTGGATGATCTCCTACAGGGGCTGGACTGCAATGTACTGGCTTACGCGGACGATCTTAAGATCTACAATACCATAACCTCCCCGGCAGATTGTCTGTTTCACCAGAACAGTCTGGATACTATTGTTAGATGGTGCACACAGAATGGAATTCATTTGAATCTGGATAAGTGTGCTGTTGTAAGCTACTCTAGATGTCATAGACTCTACAATTTTCATTATGCTGTGAGTCGGACTATTGTTCCTAGGCACTCGCCTGTGATGGACCTGGGTGTGTTGTTTGATGCAAATTTGTCATTTGCTGACCACATATTATCCGTTCTGCGATGAAATCCAGGGATTTCTCATACGATCCTGCAGATCATTCAATAATCCTGCCTCGCTAAAAGCATTATACTATTCGCTTGTCCGTACTGCGTTGGAGTATGCCTCCATAATTTGGTATCCTCACTATCTCCATCTGCAAGTACTACTTGAAAGAGTGCAGAAACGATTTTTGAAATACCTGTCCTTCAAAATTGATGACACTTACCCTGGACGCGATGTTGATTATGCTGGTCTGCTGACGAGACACGGCTTTGTATCGTTATCCGATCGAAGGAAGGAATTTAGCAGCCAATTTCTACTTAAACTGATTAATCACGCTATTGGCGCTCCATCTCTTCTCTCCAAAATGAATTTTGTGGTACCTCAGTACGATACCAGGTCCTTCCCTAATTTTAAGGTCCCGTCATACAAAACTAATGTTATGCTTAAAGCACCCATTACGCATATGATTAGAAATGCCAATGAATTACTTGACGATCCTTTTTGTTGAAGTGTCTACATGGATTTGCATTGTCGTCCTATTTTGTTCTTGCATTCAGGTGTCACCGAGCTATTTTTATGTTTATGATTCAGTTGTATCATTTTCAATTTTAATTTATTACTGCGCTGTATATTATTACTACATATATATGCTAGGTTACATCATTCTCGCATTGTCCTCTAAATGGAATTATTTTCTGTTGGGCAATAAAGATATTATTATTATTAATATTAATAGTAAAATATGTATTTATTATTATATGTGCTTTGTTCTGCATACTACTAAATACTTAATATGGAGGCAAATGAAATATTTCATAGCATTTGTTTTCCGTAATAGCTCAACTTCATAACGTTTTCCTGGATTATATTATTTCGCTAATTTCCATAATTCTGATTTGAAAAATTGTAGATAATAATTTTAAAAGGAAACTGAAAATGACACAGTAAAGGAATTGGAACATATTCTTGAGCAGGATAAAGTTCTTATTAAAAATTCCAATACACAAGATTAATTTTATGTCTTTCACATACGTAGGGTTGGGAAAATTTCCGGTGCGTCAGGTCCGGACTCGCTCGTAAAATTTGTTGTTTTGTTTATTGTTTTACAATTGTTTGCAATTATTGATTTTAAGTTAAGTTTAAGTTATTATGTTTACTAATTCTTTATTTATTCTATTAAGATTCTAACTTATATTTATCGCTTTTATTTAATAAGAATTTCTATTCAATTTAGAAAGTTTGATATTATTTTATTTTTCATCAGGCTATGATGAATTCTGTCACTGATATCCGTTATCAGTTATATTATCTGATGCTTCGATATGGATAGAAACAAGTCAATGCTACGCATTGAAGTTTATAGCGTTTTCTAGTTATCAATTGAGTATTGTGTTATTATTTCCCTTTTCACTAATGCGAGTGTAACGTTGAATTTAATACTAATTTTGGTTACAAATTTGTTATTCATATCATTAATAGTGATATAAAAGTGTGCTTTAGCGAGAAAACGAATACCATACTCATTTTATTTCGGCTGAGCTATGACGTGTCGCCGAATATTAACAAATCTGTGCTGCCGCCTCGTGCTTATGTACGCCTACAGTTGGAGTCCTTCCCATATCCAATCGCCCAGAATACAATCCACAACTTGCAGCTTGCTTGTAACCTCTCAGGACCAACTCAAATAAACCTACCAATAAATTTCTCGCGCAGATAACAGTAAAAGTATATCCCAATATTTGATCCATACAAATAGAAATGATGCCCTTACAGATGCGATCGAGAACAAAAAGTGCACGTTTTGTTACCATTTCCTTGTAACGTCGACCAGATACGCAAAGATCCTTTATAATTCATATAAAGATGTCGTCTTTTCAGCCCGCGGCTTCGGTATGAGAGTGGTCGGCGGGAAGCCGTCGGCGGACGGTCGCTTGCTGTCCTACATTGTGTGGACGGTACCGAACGGTCCGGCGGAGAAAGTGGGCCTCCAGCAGGGCGACAAGGTGCTGGAATGGGGCGGGGTATCGTTGGTAGACCGTTCGTTCGAAGAGGTATGCGCTATCATGGACAGGACCGGGGACGTTGTCGAGTTGCTCGTCGAGCACGCTAGCGATTTTAGGATGTGCGATCTGCTCGACGAACCGCCGCCGCCCGTTTCCATCAGTAGGAAGCCTTCGGACGCGGCAATTGCAGCGTTACATGTCGGTTAGTATGCTTCGCATAAAACTCGCGTAGTCAGTTTGTAACGCATTGCAATTACCCAATACTTTCGGGCGTGTTTCTGTACCTAAAACGTACAGGTAATTAATCCGCGAATGTGGCTATCTAGAATTGAAACATCCACCGTTTAGTCTGGATATGGTCCCTTGTGTTTTTATTTGTTTTCTAATTTTAAAAAATACCTTAAGGGACGTTGTTTTGTGGACGACAGTGAATTGCAAGCAACTAAATTAATGCAGATTACATTGGTCTTATATTGTTCCAAGTTTCTTTTTTCTATATCAGGCCGAGAATTTATTGACCCTACCTCGTATTTATTAAAAGTAGCTAGTAGTACTCTTAAAATGAAAGAATAAAATTCACTAGAAAGTAATACAATTTATTATGTATAGTAAAGGAAACAAAATCTTTATACTTATACTATGAGGCCTCAGACAAAAAAATATAAAAGGATAATAGTATTAAAGGACTATTTGAGTTGTCTTACATTCTAATCTTACAATAACTATGACGGGAAACAAAATGATTCATATCGAATAAAACAATGCGTTTGCTTTTGTAGACAAGACTGCCACACCCTTGTCTTCCTTCCTTCCAGTCTGGTCTTAGGCCACTTAGGGGTTCCTCTCACATTTACGGTGCACTGGAGACGCTATATTGGCGTGCCCTACCCCAATTTATCAGCCACTTTATTCCTCTTAACGGGTTCCTTCCACTATACTTTTATCTTTTATATATTTGATAAGCTCTACCAATTCTTGTAAACTTGTTTCCAGTTTTAAGACATTTCTAGAATTCATTTGTGCACGCTTAGGGTGGTTGGGGTTTCGCACAACCAACACATCTCTCTACTACCCGAATAAACACCTGATAATCTTCCCTTCGATGTTCAGTTGCAGTCTCTTCCTTATATATTACTCGTTCTCCTCCGTCGTTGTCATTATATGATTCACTTTTACTACCGACTTCTTATGCGTCATCAGAGACAGCGCTCCGTCAACACAGTTACACATAAAGTAAATATACTAGGTACCTAATTTTATTACGAACTAAAATATTTAAATTAAATGAAGAAAAGTTTAATCAAACCCATTCGTAGTGTCTTTAATAAAAATAGGACTAATTCTAGTGAATACATAAAATAAATGATACGTTCTGGAATCGCATTATAAGTTGCTAACAATAAGAATTAATTTTATTCGAAGTGGAGAAACCTTATTCTAAATTTAAACTAAAATTTAACATAAATGTACGATAAAAATACGTCGACAAATTAATAGAAAGCAATACCTAATATAACGCTGCTTAAATACAGCTATAGTAGTATTCTGGTGAGATAATTCCCGACGTCATCGACGCGATTTCGAGCATCTTCTAAGCTAACATTTGTAATTCCTTCTCGGCTAATATCACCGTATATAATTCATCATGTTAAGTAAGCATTTTTGGCGCTATCTGGTGTCACAAGAATAATACACTCGTCTGCCAGCTCAAACGCAACACGAAACCAGCGAATACAATTTTCCAATCCTTCTTCCGAGCAGCTCACAGACTCCTAACCTAGATGGGGCACGCACCGACGGTGCATAGAACAGCTGCATATATGAATATTTCCTCAGGCTTATCATGTAAAAATGTCCAATATCCGGCGCCTCCACCAAAATTCTATCCTATGCTGAAGGATACTATAAATGATTAAAATTGGATAGAATTTGAGAAAAGAATTGTTTTTGATTAACTAAGTATAGAACCAAGGTCTAAAGTTCGCCATATATATTAAAAATATTAAGAGAACATTATTCAGCATTGTTTAAACGTAAACTGTGTATCACTGCCCAATTTCGCTAAGGTATTTGAACATTTGCTTTACAAAGAAATATCTACCTGCATAACTCCTTTCATATCTGAGCATCAGCACGGTTTTGTTGCAGGTAGGTCGACGATCACTAATTTAGCATGCATTGGCCAATATCTTAGTGAAGCGCTTGATAAGCGAAAGCAGGTGGATGTTATTTACGTAGATTTTTCTAAAGCTTTCGACTGCATTAACCACGAGATGCTACTACAAACAATGGACAAATTTGGTTTTGGTGTGGGTTTCCTGACGTTGATTGAGTCTTACCTTACTGGAAGGAAGTGTTATGTCTGCTACAATGGTTATTCCTCTACGCCGTTTTCTCCAACATCAGGTGTTCCTCAAGGTTCAAATCTTGGACCACTTCTCTTCAATTTTTATATAAATGATTTACTATCTCTGTTTACGTGTCACGTCTTAGCATACGCAGATGACGTAAAGATATTTAATACTGTTGGTAGCATTTTCGATTGTAAACATGTACAAGACAATCTTCTTCGCATTAATACTTGGAGCAAGGTCAATTATCTCCCTCTGAACATCAACAAGTGTACTGTGGTTTCCTACAATAACACTCACACTACTTTATACTATAACTACCAAATTAATGATGCAGCCATACCACGCAATATCAAAACTTTGGATCTTGGTGTTTTGTTTGATAATAGACTGTCATTTACGGAACATATTTCGTCCATGTGTTCATCTGCTTCCAAAACTCTCGGTTTTGTCATGCGTTCTTGCAGGCATTTCTCAGACTTAGGTGTAATGAAACGTTTATATTATGCCTACGTTCGTTCTAAGCTTGAATACGCCTCTATTGTTTGGTATCCCCGTTATTTACACCAAGAGCTTATGATCGAACGCGTTCAAAAGAAATTTCTAAAATATCTCTCCTTTCGAATGGACAACGTGTATCCTGCAAGAGGTATCGAGTATTATAGCTTACTTGTTGAGCATGGTTTTCTATCTCTTGCTGACCGCCGCGAGCGTAACAGTGTGGAGTTTCTTTGCAGGATCCTGAAAAATACTGTCGACTCGCCAGCCCTTCTGGCGCAAATAAACTTTACCGTACCTACTCATCATACTCGCTACTTTAATACATTTCAAGTACCTAGAGCTAATACCAACATTTTGCTTAAGGCACCTCTCAGTCACATGGTGAGGAACGCAAACAAACGGGATCTGGAGCCATTTTTGTGAGTCTTTCTTTTTTTGTTTGTTTCATTATTATATACATTTTCAGCATGTTATTATTGTAGGCAACACGATTTTAGTTATTTTATTTTAAATAAGAATTGTATTGTAATTTGTCCTGTAATTGGCCCTTGGGCTGTTGGGCAATAAAGGATTATTATTATTATTATTATCACATCTCACGTACATAGTTTTTTTTGAATTCCTTTACATTTTATTGCAATCATATTAAAATTATAATGTACTCCTCAAGAATGATTTTATGACTAAAATTACTCATTTTGCTTCTAATAACATTAGTAAAGTACTCTAACAGCGCACCTTAAAATTTGTCCGTATAGAAACACATTCAATAAACAACTAAATAAACCATGTGTATATTCATTGTTTTACAATTTTTCTGTAGTATCAATAGAGAACTTATTCAAAAGGTAGTTGTATGATTTTCTTTATTACTTATAGTTGGCGGACATATGCCAAACATATTGTGGACGTATGAAAGAATATCTTAGTCAATAAACATCTTTTCGTTGTTTATGCGACACTTTTTTGGCGAAGTGTAAGATTGGTAAAATATCCTTTTATTTCTTTACCTTTCATCTTTCTTAATAAAACACATCACATTTTACAACCAAAATAAAGGACAGCGATGTTTTACAAGGATATCGCCCCATTTCAAACGATCGGGGTTTTTTTTAATTCTAACGAAAAAGCTTATCGATCGCCTATTAGGGCGTGTGTTTCGAACCCACAGGGACCAAAATTACAATTATATACGTCAATCTACATGCTTGCTCGCGTGGATTTTTCTCTAGATATTGGCCTTTTGAATTGTGTTTAATTAAATTTACCTTTTACCGATGCTGGAGATACAAGCGTTAAACTAATATACATATACAGCGAATTTATACTCCTACCTTTATAACTGAAAATAGTTACATTGTATATGTACAGATCGGTATTACGGCATTAAAATTCAGTGGTTGCGTGTATATTTGAGAGATGCAGAGGCTGGCACCCTCATTTGCATCCTCTCTACGTGTTTGTTCCACTTATTTGTATTTTCCTTTATTCTTCCATTTATATCGAAGATGTTTAGTTCTGTTCTTACACCTACATTTCTTATTCTATCAGATCTTGTACAGCCTTTCAACATTTATGTTTTTTGCGAAAAATCGAAGTCCTCTAAAACATGTCAGAATGTATGTGCAAATGAAGATTTTGGTGACTAGATTATAGAAAAATTATCCATCATGGTGAAATACCTGATATTTTAAAAATTAGAGAAGGATTTAGCAATAGTCATTACACATTTCATATGTTTTCACCTAAAATATTTAACCACCTACACTTAAGAGCCGTTACTAACGTCACAAATTGTCATTTTACTCGTTTTTATAGTCATTTTATCAACGTAAGTTTTTTTTTATCCTATGTCCTTTATATCTTGCGGTGTCGGACTATTTATTTCTTATTTCTATCTTCCACAGGTTCCTGTTCCGAGCCAGTTGTTTGGCTTCAATCCATCCCATACTTCTCTTTTTCAATGTTCTATACACCCGCTCCTTCCAGGTGTTTCGGGGTCTACCTATTCTGTTTTGGCTTCAGATATCCTCTTTGCGATTCGATATTCTTCAAATAACCAAAATAAATAGGTGTATATATATTCCACTATTAGATATAGAAATTGACTGAAGGAACAGATTTTCCATTCCGAAAGAAAACTTCTTCTTTGACTAAATGTTTAATTATTATGTGTCTACTTTCTTTTACGGTGGAGGGGGTGGGGCAAATTGAAACTCCGCCACTGATTATCTTGTGAGAATAATACCTCAATAACTTTATACAACTACATATTCCCTTATGTGTATCATAATCTCTTATTGTTTCAGAACCGGATGGAGACAAGACGCCCTCGTCCCCAACGAGACGAAAGTTACCGAAAACACCGGTATAAATTCCTTTCTAATACGTGTCTGCCATCTGAGGGTTTGATTTATGTTGAAAACGCTTCAGTTTTTTTTTTTTTTCAATAGTCTTTGATTAGGCAACACGCAGATATGTACAGGGTATTAACGCATACGATCCTTTCCCATATTAAAAGATACTTTTCCTAAAAGAAGATTGCGTTTGAGTAGCAATTTGGTGAAAGTATACTCCTAACACGTATATATGTATGTTTTATATTTTTTCAGCATACACTTCAAAACTTTCTCCTTGTACTATTAATTGGAAAACCCCTGTATGTATTATAGTAAACGTTTTGTGTTGCATTTAACGATAAGATAGACCATAGCTAAAGCTTTCGACTCTTCCTAACCTCACATACCACTTCAACTTAAAACGATGCTAGGCTGAAGTACACTAGAAATAGACTAAAAAGGAACAAAACTCTACAAAGTAGATAAAAAGTACTACTCCTTGTTAGTATATTCAAATATATCTACAAAACCTAAAAAAAAAAAAACATATAAAAGAACAATCTTGCAAAATCTAAATTTCTGTGATATTTTCTGTACTATATACTAAATTGTTGAAAAGAAGAAAAATCAAAAAAAAAATATATACAATTAGTCAAAATTTAACTTAGTTATTTTAAAAATTTGTCTACATACTTGGTAACTCGCTACGTAGAAATATGGATTTGATAAAATGTTGTATTCTAAATTTGAAATGTTTGAAATACATATACACTGTGACCATAATAAGAGAGAAGCAGATCTAGTCAAGTAACTGGACGTGTGAAATTACTATACAGGGTGTTACATATAACCTAGTGACCTCTTTTAACACTGAAAGTAATTTTGCAAGCACCTTGGTAATAATAGTAATAAAAATAATAGTAAGAAAGATCTACATGGTAATGTATAAAACAGCTACATAAAGTATACTTCGTTTCAAGATATAGCGTGGAAGTACAAACTTATACAGTAGCATGAACACAAGAGCTGGTTCGTAATAAAACTTCTCCGTGTAAGAAATGCGCTATAGATCCATCAATGTTAGTCAATTTTGGAAGTGGACTAAAAGCCTCTGCAAGAAATCCCATTTCAAAATCTATATATTTTTTAATAAGTATAATTGAAAGCAGTTGAAATGTTAAACATAAAGCCGGATCTGATGCAAAACAACTCGAATTTTATTCAGTAACTTAAACACTTAAGGAGGTTTACAGCAGCATGAATACTGCAGCTGGAATAAAACTCGTCGGTGTAAGAGATGCACTGCAGGTCCGAATTATTATACAATTATTATACCTTCTTGATTTAAAGTAATTAAAACCGTAATGATCCAAAGTATCAAAAAAAATCGAATTACCGAATAATTATTTTGTAAACACTAATTTCTATATATTTTTTTTAATAATTAGTCATGGTTTGTTGTTTAACTTTTTTTCTGATTTAGAAAAAAGCTTCTCCCTTTTATCTTTGTAATGTGAGAACATCGACCATTGGAGTATGTTTTTTTTCCGCCCAATTTAACCAGATATCAAAAGCTCTCATTGCTGCTTCATGTTTTCCAATATTGTGGCTAGAAATCAGGATTAGGTCGTCTTCTTTATACCAAAGCAGAAGATTTTGTGGCAACTATTTGGAATGTAAGAATTTTCCTTGCGTACGATAACGGAAAACAACGTCTCTTAAGCTAACCTGGTTGTCCGAAGATATTTCCAGTGAGGATTATTTTCTTCAATCTTACTCACAGATTTGATAGAAGATTATAAGGTTCTGACAGAACTCGGGGTGAAGGAGTGCTACTGGCCCACGAGAACCATTTCAGCGTTATGGCTTTGGATCTTATTAGTTTCTTGCTTTTTTTTTAACTTTTTTGATGAATCGGCAGTTTTAATTGTCCTTTTTGTTAAAGTTCCTGTATGGTTTACATTGTCGTCCCGTTTTGCCATCGACCTATTATTTTGCACTGCGCTGTATATGAAATTGCGAGCAAATGTTACAGGCAGGGTAACTTTTATAGCATTAGGATAAGACGAGAATCTCAAAACTAAAAAAAAACACATAATTCAGTTTATAAGGTTCTTTTATTAAATAAATCATTTAATGCTGCCTCCTCTAGCCTTTATTACAGCTTTAAATCTTTTAGGCATAGTAGCTACCAGTTTGTAACATGTTTCTGGGGAAATAGACGCCCATTCCATAAACACTGTTTGCTTTAGGGCTTCTTTAGAGGCATGGTTGTATTTACGAACCCTGTTCTTCGATATATGCCATAGATTTTCAATAGGCGAGAGGTCAGGCGATTGTGGGGGCCAGTCCAAGATCTTCATTTGGTTATCAGTAAACTATTTCATTACAGGTCGAACCTTGTGGCAAGGGGCATTGTCGTGCTGAAAGTAATACTCCTCTGAGTCCGTATCATAAAATCTGACAATTGATGGTTCGAGAACCTCTTCCAACATCCCGATGTAGCGTTCTACTTTAGATAACGACCAGGTCTATGTTCGCAGTATCCTTGTTCTAAGAAGCGCTACCTGCTGCGCGAAACACATATATAAACAATATTATTGTCACATTATCCTGTAAAAGGGTTTATTTTCTCTTGGACAATAAAGGACATAGGATATTATTCTTCTCCTTTTTTAACTTCTTGTTCGTCATCTTATGCTTTCATTTCCTTCCCTCTCCCCTCCTATTTCTTTTCGTTGTTCATTTGCTCTCCTATTTTTTCATGTTATTCTTATCCTTCATCTTCCCTGTCTTCTAAGTCGCTTCCCTATCTTTCCTCTTCTTTTTCTAATTTCTCTTCCTCATCGTGTTCTTATAATACCCTTCTCCCCTTTCATGTCTTCTCCTCTCCATTCTTATCATCTTCCTCCTTCGTGCCTTTCTTCTTTTTCAAATTCTTCTACTTCACCAACTTATTTTTCTTCTTCTACTTTCGGTACTAAAATTTCATTTCCTTCCTCTTCTTATAATCTCTCTTCTTTTGCTTTTCATCATCCCTCCTTCTTTATTCTTCTCCCACTTCTTCTTTCTTCCGTCTTCTCCTTTTAACTTCTTATATTTACTCATACTTCCTGTACTTCTTGTTATTACTTCTTTCACTTCTTCTCATCTTGCTATTTCTAATTTACTTTCTCTATACTTCTGTACTCCTCTTCCTCCTCTTCAGAAGAAAGAAAATATCTATTTCTTCTACTTTCCAATACTAATTCTAATTCAACCACTTAGTTCCGAGGCAGTAACATTCGTAGATTTCATGGTGCTTGTTTATGGGCAATTTCATCTTGTCAGTAATGTTAAAATGACCTATTTTAATCTCATCACTGTTCACTCATTCATAATAAACTCTTCTCTCATGGCCACAGTATAGATGATAATTTATTAGCAAAAATTAATGTTTGTTGTGACTTCATATTTTAACGTAGACTTGTCCAATATTCGATACATATTATTATAAATTTTTTTTTTCCTAATTCGTATAATAAAACATTCGATATTCAGACAGATAGATATTTAACACAGTCGAACATTTAGAATACCAATAATCAGTATTTCGAATTAAATGATCTAAATTAAAGCTGTATTCTTTTACGAATATACTTAAACATATTGAAAAGTGTTATACAATCAGAAAATTATTTATCAGCTACGTATACAAATATATATTAAAGAAATATGAGAATAAATTTCTTCAGCGTATACATCGAGCGTCAAAAGTCTGGAATAAAATCATTGTTTTCATGTTTTGCTAATTTACAAGTTCGTAGATTTCCCAAAAAAAAATTGGAGAGCAAAAAATAATAATTTTATTCCAGAAATTTGCTACTAATGGTATAGAGCGCGAAACTATATCAATTCTCATCACACTACTTGTAACATAATCTTTACGTGTACCTCCTGTTATCGTATATAAACGTAAACATACTATAATCATTATTGTTGGAATAGATATTTGTCTCTAAGTGTGTTGTATCCAGTAGCTTGTAGCCAGTTAACTTAGATGTTTAGATTTAAATGTCAAAAGTGTACGTAGATATTTGATGTATGTTAAATGTATATTTGTTGTCTCGTTAGTAACGCAAACGAAGGTAATATATCACAAACACTCTGGATAAAGTCGAGACGGACCCTAGCTGGAAAGTCACGTGGTTATAGAACTGTGGAAAGAGAAAGGTAGGTTTCCGTAGATTGTCGGCAGAGATTTTAAAGAAAAAGGGATCGGGAAATGAAATTTGAATCTATTTTTGTTAAAATAATTGTGAGGTTATATCGTTTTAAATTTAGTTAAAAAGGCAAAGGGAGGTAAATAGGAACCTATACAGGAACGTTTCCCAAATGAATCTGGTTAAATAATTGACCAATATCGTAAAGTTAATGGAAATAGCAATGACGAAAATGTAAGAGAAGTTTTTGCCAATTTTACTTGTGCATTCCAAATAACAATAACAAAGAGATCTCATGGAGTAAAAATTAATGCTATGCAAGTAAATACAATTGGTACTATATATATCTTCTTCAATTCGTAAAGCTCGTATTCATAAAAAGAGGATAATTAGCTACACTTCAATTTTACCTCTTTGACAGGTTTCTGAAGATGTTCAAGAATCTAGAAACAACGGTTATAACTAGAGACCGGATTATATGCAAAGTGCATATACAGTGGAACTCCCCTAACTCGAACCACCTAAATCCCCAAATAAAATTCGAGTTAGAGAAAATTTAAGTTACAGAAAATTCACAATTTACTTTTCATTATATGTATATATTTATAAAGCATAATATGTAATAACAATATTATATAAAATAAATAAAAACATGATTTAAAAACAAACTGAAAATACAAACTACATGCATTAGGATATATATATATATATATATATATGTACTATATGTATATGTATGAAATTAAACAAAAATTGTCCTATATACATAGGTATTAAATGTGTACTTGTACATGGGAACATAAAACAATTGCATAATTAAATTGTTTTTTTAAAGAAAACCGTTATCAACTGTTGCCGAACATTGGCCGCTCGGATGTATTCATACGATTTTTGAATTTTATTAACGAACATATATGTCTTATCGGATGTTTGTTCATGAGACATAAAATAATTCTTTAGTGTCTCGAATGCTTGTAAAACTTGTTTGTGTGATGGTTGCTCCACAATTTCTTCATCGCTTTCTTCGGAGGTTTCTTCATCTGTAATGCTTGATACACTCCTTAGAATGTCTTCGTCTGTCGGATAGTCAGTAGTTAAGGGCTTACTACCAATTTCAAGATAAGTGTCAAGAGATACATTCTCGACATTTAGCAACTCAACATAGTTTTCAAAATCTTACCTTACTTCAACAGGAAATTCTTTATCTTCTGAATTTTGCAGTCGTTCTTTTAGTTGAGCAAGGGGAATATCGTCTTCGTTACCAAAACCAGCCTTTTTAAAATAGTTTTGAATGGTTTTTTGTTTAACATCCACATGCCATGTCATGGCAACCTCTCTCACACAGTCGAGAAGTGATATGCTAGGAGAACCGTTATTCTCTAACGCATATAAAGTTTTTTTAAGGATTCTTCCTTTGTAATGATCTTTGAAACTTTTAATGATGCCTTGATCTAAAGGTTGCAGTTTGGAAGTTCCGTTTGGTGGCAAATATTGCAATTTGATGGCCTTCGGCATCTGTTGTATTGCAGGATGAGCAGGGCAGTTGTCTATAAACATTATTTTTCGATTCTCGTGTGAAAATTGCTTGTCCAATTTAACCAACCATTTTTCAAAAATTTCAGAGGTCATCCATGCCTTTACGTTGTTCTCGTAATCTACAGGAAGCCATTTTACCCCTTTAAAACATCATGGCTTTGCACTTCTGCCAATTATGAGAGGTTTTAGTTTTTCAGTGCCACTCATATTCGTTGCTAGAAGGCATGTGACCCGATCTTTACTAAGTTTTCCACCATAGCATTTCTCGTCTCTAATGGCTAAAGTTTTCTTAGGTAGACATTTGAAAAATAACCCTGTCTCGTCAGCATTGAAAGTATCATCTTCGCTATACCGCCCCAAAATCCCCGGCAATACATTTCGAATCCACTCACTAACCTGACGATCATCCACTGTGACACTTTCACCACAGATATTCTTATGCGATATGTCATGTCTAAATTTAAAAAATAAAATATAAATTTCATATGTGTATACGTATGTCTAATACAATAACGTAAATTTTACCTTTTTTTAAATTTATGAAGCCAGCCGGCGCTGGCCTTAATATTTGTTATTCCTAAATGTTGACTGTATTCCAGTGCTTTCTCCTGTAGAAGTGGCCCCGACACCGGAATGTTTTTTTCTCTACTAGACACAAACCACTTAAATACTGCACTGTTTACATTGTTCTTTGAAACTCGGTTTCGCTTGAAATTGGTAGGTTTTGTGGATTTTCTCGCGAAACTTCGAATATGTTCCTTGTTTTTAATTATAGTTGACAATGTACTCGCTGGTATGTCATATTCCGCAGCTATTACCTTCTTTTTTATTCCATTATCCACTTTTTTTAATATTTCTAATTTCTGTTGCACTGTTAAACTTTTAAGTTTAACACTAACGAATACGACTGAATATATAGCGCAACACGCAGATGAATAAGAATGATAAAACCCGTTGTCATCGGTACTTCCCCGAATTCCTTCGATAGATATTACGTTATCTCCGCTAACAGATGGCGTATCACGTACCTTTAGTGAAAATTTCGAGTTACAGAGATTCTACGTCTTAAATTTGGTTAAATTTTTTTCGAGTTAGGGATAAATTCGAGTTAGGGATAAATTCGAGTTAAGGACAGTCATATGCATATAAATTTAATAGATAACGCACGGGATAAAAAAATATTCGAGTTAGAGAAATTTTTGAGTTAGGGGAGTTCGAGTTGGCGGAGTTCCACTGTATTTGTTTTTATTTATTTATTATATTTTACGTCTATATGTAGATGTCTTACGCTGAGCGTAAACATCTACAAATACGCGTCAAAAAACTAGAATCTGGGGATAATGAGGTGCTGGAGTGATATTCCTATATCAACATTGACCAAATTAATAGACCGTATGAAGACCCGGAGGTTTGAAGTTATTTTGGGCAGAGGATATAACCCTCAAGATATTAAGAAAACCAAATATTTTGCTTTAAAGGTTCATGTGGAAGTATAGAAATTTCACTGAGTGTATTTTGAATAGCCCACTTACACAACTGCATTCTGAACAGCAATATACTGAATTTTGGCCATGTCTGAAATGGTTCAGACAAGCCTTTAATTGTAACCCCAAATTCTTCCGCTTACAAGAACCTTGCTTAGCGTATTGACCCACAAAGGATGTACACAGCCTCGCGTGGTTCAAATTCGGGACACTTATAATTAATAATTTTTTCTTAAAACATTTAATTTGTAATAAATTTTGCACAAAAATAAATAAAATTCCGTTCAAGTCCTTCCTCCAGACGGCATTGTAATATGTTACCTTTGTACAACTATCATAGATAAGGGCAGATAAGAGAAGTAAAAGATATACATGCTAACTCAGTCGATATCCTAATACAAACACAGCAAGACGAATATGTCTTATTTTATCCTTTAGTGTTTTGTTTCGTCTTTTGCAATAAATGGGGACCAAACATTGGATACGTGCATTTCGCGAACAACAACAAGAGCTTCGGAAACATTCAAACAATGCAAATCCGTTACGTTTCTTTTTGAGCACCAATAAACGCAGTATACGTTCATCATTGCGAAACAGAATACAAAGGATTCTTTCGAAAGCAAGAAAATCTCTTATTTCTTGTACATATAGTCGGATCTAGTCACACCTAAAATCGCTATAATCTTAGAAAAGATGACAATATATATCTTGTGTACACAACCAAGCCTGTAATTGTTAGAACTTTCTTGTAATAAGTGTGTCCTTTATTCGTGGACAGCCTATATACTATATCTTTCTCCTGGTGTTTTATTACAAAATTTCGTCGAATGATCTTTTTTAAAAATTTGAAATCTTTCTGTAGATCAAGTATGGGCAACCTTTGACATGTTGTGGGCCAAACTTTAGTGTGCAAATACGTTCGGGGAGGGCGTTTAAAAGTAGTGCATTTAAAAACAGTGTTCATAATTTTTGAAGATAGATATCAGACATGAAATAATACGACAGCGTTGTTATAATGTAGTTTATTAAAATAAGAAAATGAAATGAAAAATCTAGGTACAACATTATAATTAAATAGTGAAATTTGGAATTATTACAAACTGCGAAAGTTAAATAGCTTTTCTTTATTTAAATCCCAAAATAAAGTAATAAGTATATAATAAAGAGTGTTTTAACCCTAGAACACAAATCTGGTTTCGCTTCGAAATTATTTTGAATGGATCAACAACAGTCAATTCTTAGGTCTTCTAGCGGAATATCTACCATATGATCGATGAAATTTATCCTCTAGCAAGCCATGTAATTTTTCTTCATTAAGCTGAAGTGTAGGTGGTTCAATTTGTGCTACACAGTTTTGACGTTTCGACAAATAACTACACGCAGACGTTTCATTTGGAAAAAATACTATTATTGCGGTTTGTAAACAGCTAAATTTTCCACCTACCACATCCCAATCTCCAAGAGACTCTGTAAAACCATCTTCGCCCAGTTCTCTCTTCTGCAGCAGCGTCTACAGTACATCATCTCCGCTGACATTATTTTGTTTCAGCGCCTAACCTTCATTTCCATAGGTAGCACAGCTTTCCACAAAAGAGTGGAACATCTGGGTTTTTGTTTTCTTCTAAATATTGTCATTTCATTAATTATAGCTTTTCCCTTTTTTTATTTGATTCTGTATGTCATCTCTGTCACATCTCTATCTACTTGTTAACCATGTCCTCTGTCATCCATATTGATCCTTAAACCCCATCTCACGTATTCTACCCTCAGTTTTCTGAACATGTAATCGATGTCATCTCCATCCTCAACAAAGATAACTTGATCGTCAGCGAATTCCAAACTATATATATGTTGTTCATCGAGAAGCACCCACATCGGCGTACATTTCTTTCTCCAATCCTTCACTACCGTCGTCACGTATATTTTAAATAACGTTGGTGTTATGCAGCATCCCTGTCGCAACCTGTTTCCGACTTTCACTCTACTTTTGTTATTTTTATATATAAGGTGCGTTCCAGCTGTTTGTCACTAGATTGCGCCAATAATAAGTATTCGTCGATTTCGACATTATGAATCAAGCTTAGACATATAGTAAACAAACCATTTTGACACAGTAGCGATTTTGTTTTGGCGTCATATACTTTCGGTTGTGTGAAAATCCGATTTTGTGCTAAATAATCGACGGCTGATGCGGATCGAGAGCTCCACAAAGTATACGGAGATGCTGCGCTAAGTGAAACAACGCGCCGTGTTTGGTTCCGTCGCTTCAAAGACGGTGATTTCGATGTTGACGACCGTCCGCGCGAACGAAGGCCCAAAATCTTCGAGGACGCTGAATTGGAGGCACTGTTCGATGAGGATCCATACCAAACGCAATAGGAGCTTTCAGCGGCATTAGGAAGTCAAGTGATTGCATGCATTGGAAATGATTCAAAAGCAAGGAGCTTTGGTTCCTTATGATTTGAAGCTGAGCGACGTTGAGCGTGATTTCTTCGCCTGTAAACGACTGCTCCAGCGGCAAAAAAGGAAGGGTTTTCTTCATCGCGTCGTGACAGGTAATGAAAAATGGATTCATTACAGCAACCCAAAGAAAAGAAGTCGCGGGCAATAAAGAAAAAGATGTGAATCAAACTAGCCAAATTCCCCAGTGGCCCACACACTAACTCGACAGTCTTTCCGATGAATCAACTGTATTTTATTATTAAATGAGGTTGTCAGCGAAGAAGGGATATTCAACAGATGCGACAGTCGCAAAAACGTATGATTTCATCAAAAAGTATATTCAGGAAGCCGGAGACGAAGCGTTGAGGTAAACCTGACAAAAAAATCAAGAGAACATGATGTTTGGTGGAATTGTGGAATGACGCTCTAAAGTTTTTAGTAAAGAAGTGGTTGACAACACAATATCCAGAGGATAGAAGAATCTATAAGAGATTTTTTAGGTGATTGAGTCTAGCACTATTTGGTTTTCAACATACATACTCTCTTTCGGAAATTTTGCCACTGATTCTTGAAAGAAGATATTTTGAAGAAATAATTTCATGGCTTGCTAGACACAGAGCTATAGAATAATTTTACCAATGTGTTTTCCCTTGTCAACTGATTTATTACAATCGATGAGGCTTCAACTCTTCCAAGTTCCCATTAACACTAATATTCGAGGTTGCACAGCAATTCTTCCGAACTGGAGGTTTCCTTTTATTTTTTTTTGGAGCTTGTATGGTGAAAGACGCAATTCCCCTAATAACCGTGACCACCTCTCGAATATTTCCACACCCAAATGCACGTCTCCGTCATTTTCCGCACTCTGGTCTATGCAAATACACGTCTCACAAGACGTTACGCTACGAAATCGCATTTAAATTCAAAACACGTTTGTTACCGTTTGTTTTACTCGTCCTGAATTGAACGAATCCAAATAAGAAACGGACGAAATCATCTAAGGAGGAAGCTTTCGCCGGAATTACCAAATACCTCCTCCGTACGAGACGAAACCACTAAAGGACTACGTATGTACGTATTCAATTAGCTCGATCGTAAGGGGAATTGTAGGCAAGAGAATGCGCCGACAAAAGGAAAACGAAGATATGATATCTTTAGATAACTCAATTATACTGCCGATGTATTACGCAGTTATCAGACACGTGCTCGGTTCCAGTAATGAGATTACTTGCTCTGAATTATATTTTGTTACGCGTATTATAGCTGGGGTTATCCCAACTTCTCCGATCACTATGAGCTGCTGACTTTATTAGTGTTGGAGATGTGATCAAGTTAGAAAATTAGTGGATCTTTTCCTCGCAGTAAAACAACTGTCAATTTTTCGATGCTCAGTCGGGGCTGGATGTAACGTGGACACCAAATCGAAGATGCGAATTCTAATTTGTTTACGGCGAAGATAAAGTATAGAGTTTTAAGTAGAGACGGATCATTGAAGACTTTGCAGGAGCGTAAGGCAAATGTTAACGTTTTAGATGCAAAGATGCATCTATCATTACCATGTGCGGCAAAATTTTGTATTATTATTATGGTGATTTGTAAACAGCTAAAACCATCTTGATCCAGTCTTCTCTTCTGCATAGCTTATTTAATTCATGGTCTTCCTTTTTTCCTTCTATTAGAAGGCTTTCATTTCCAAACGTTTTGTGGTAGTCTGCCCTGGTCCATTCTCCTCGTGTCTTCATCATTTTTTTCTCGTATCTGAGAAGGAATTTTCGTGAGATATTTTGGATTTAAGTCTAACAAAATTAGAACTTTCCATTTTTCATACTTTATTATATAACTTCATGGACACCCTGTATTGTTCAATTTCAATTTTTTAGAAAAATTTATTCTCAAACGTATAAAATCGTACACAAGGGGGATCTTGCAAATTATAAAACATCCTTATCTATGGGAAAATTAAATCACTACTTATATATATATATATATGTATATATAAGCTGTCCACGATATCGATGTCGATTTGCTGTATGTTTTATTTTATATATTGAATGTATGTGTGTGTGTCAGGTGGGACAGAAGTCCAAAAAAAAAGAGCAAGAACAAAAAAAGGAAATAAGAGCATAATAATAAAGAGTGATAAGACGAAAGCAAAACGAAATGCGAAAAATGTGTAATATGAAGATGCATATTAGTTCTTTCTTCGTTGTTGTAACTTGGTAGCTATATATATATTAAAGCGTTTCTAAAAGCGATCGTCGTATTGTTTTGAGAGCCCCTTCGCAACATGTATTGTATCATCTCACATTTTTTTCTTTTATCAACGTCATAATAGCGACTATATCATTCTTTTCTCTCTTTTTCTTTTTTTTTGTATATTATATTTATTTTCTTTCTCAGGCTTAT
This sequence comes from Trypoxylus dichotomus, assembly GCA_023509865.1. Classification (NCBI taxonomy): domain Eukaryota; kingdom Metazoa; phylum Arthropoda; class Insecta; order Coleoptera; family Scarabaeidae; genus Trypoxylus; species Trypoxylus dichotomus. The sequence continues at coordinate 92,114,163 of CM042074.1, forward strand.
ATCCTCTTTTTACCGCGTTATAAGTCTGCTGTTCAGAATGAAGTAAATTCTCCCTGATATATGTATTAATACGTATATAATGTATTATTTAACATACAGGGTGTCTATAAATTGATGCTAAAGCTACACGTGGGAATATTCTCCGTTAAATTCCGAAACGAAACTCTTAATACTAAAATGTTCCACCACTTCTACACTGGATTCTCAAATGTTCGATTTAGAATAGAAAAGGGGGAAAAGTTCCTTTTTTGATACCAACCCTTTTGATAACAACGAAGGATGTAATAGTTTTTCTATTGCATTAACTGTTCCTCTGTATTTATTATTCGTCTCGGCAAAGTGGGGCAAGTTTCAGTGCAGTGCGGAGAACAAGGTGGAGAGACTGAACGGCTGTACAAAGACGAGTGTTCAGTTTACGAACTCGCATCATTTATGATCGAGACCTTCATGAGAGAACATACTTTCTTTCGGATTGAATTGTAAAACTACCTTCTTTACATTATCAATATGTTAGCAGTAGTAAAACGCAGCCTTTAACCATGTTCCCCAACACGTAGTAATCGACTAATCATTTTGTTAGGGATCAATTGCGCCACAAGGTTTAAAGCATGGATTTTACATGTTACATGTAACAGATTGCTACTCTTAGTACGAGAAAAGCTGAATCCTTGTCGCTAACTATAATACGGTTACTCGATTCCCCATTCCGCGCGCTTCACCCCTCCACATTGTTCTCCGCCCAGCACTGAAACTTGCCCCTCTTTGCCAAGACTATTTATTATGAACATTTTGTAAGTCCTCTCCTTTAGGATTAGATTGTAAAATCAAAACTCTTCTTTGTCGAAAATATTCAAAACAATCAAATGCTGCCTACAACAATTTCATGAAATACGTAATGCTATATGAGTCTCCAAAATGCTGATTAACTATCAGATATTGCGTCAGAGCAACTAATATGATTAGTAATTTTCAATTGGAGCAATTGTCTAGATGATGGGAAACATCGACTTATCAAAAATTATTCAGTTCCATCAAAAAGAACCCTTAATCTCTTAAAATGCAAAATTTAAGGCATTTAAAGCCTCCGTAGAGTAAAATTTTTCGAAATTCTGTAAAATTTGTTACTGTAAGGGCCAAATCTATATTCATTTTATTTCTGATGAATATTTTGGTATTAAAACTTTCAGCTCACAATTTAATGGATAACTTTCCTACTAGTTTCTATGCACCTTGTATAATATCCATATTCTTTAGTCCTAAGTAGAATCTCCTCTGCCAGAGCTCACTCATTTGCTAATTGGGAAAGTATTAACTGTTCATGAAATATTGTCTAGATATTCATAGCACATCATGGAAATTTGCAATATAAAAATGTGGGGCGTGCTAATACACCAAGCGCGATTGGGCGAATTGCGTAAAGGAACTGCTAAGGAGAATAACATTAAATTCCAACTTCTTTGATCGTAGCAATATCCTCTTAATAAATGTTCGTTTTCAATTGTTTGTGGATTAATAAGATCTTATCATTTCCTTTAAGTCATGTAAATTGATTGGCTTCCTTTTATATGTTACACTTTTTTACGCGTCAGGACCGTTCTAACGGACTTCTTCAACCAATCCAGCGATTAGGAGAACGTAATTCACATACACATCTATTGGCCTTGCATAAGAAGGTGCTGTTCTATCTTGTTGAAATCACAGTCTATTGTTGGGAATGCATAAATTATCAAGATTTTGAAAAATGCTAGGTAAAATGGTGTTAGTTTTCCTGAAACCATTGTAGAATTTGTAAATCCCAAAATCTATAATTTTTCCTATTGGCAGGATGCAGCGAAAATTGCATCTATGCCTCGCTGATTAGCCAATGACCAAGTCCATATTTTAAGGCCTATTCTAATGCTGCATTCTTAACCTGAATGGAACATAGAGGTAAGATTTACTTAAAGGCCTTTTATAAATGCATTAACAGTGACAAACAATTATTAACACCAGACCACATGGAAGAATTATCAGTGATTTACTTTCATTACAACTCTTAACGTAAACAATGATTAGGATGTGTGATACGTTCCATAAACCGATCCGATCCTGCAATTAACGCCATGTACTTCTGAGTGCCGATCGCTAATAATGAGATTCTTTCTACAGTCATTATTTCCTTGGTCAAAAGTATGGTCAATACGGGTACCACCGTATATACTCTCAGAATCACAAGAGAAGAGCCCTACGTCACAAATTGCCGCAGCTACTAACAACACACGTTATTATACAAGTTATTAGTCAAAATATTGTAACAGATAAAGATAGAAGTCAATCGTTAGTACCATATCGGTAAGATAGACGTTCTACTAACCCCGTGTGTGTAATCACCTGCAGAACAAAGATAGAGACACAACAAAAATGAGATCTCCATACCAACGACATGCACAGAGGAAACAACCGTACTGAGAGACATGATTTGATTAACGTAGTTTTACAGGTTGTCATATAAATAGGTTATTTGCATTCTATACGTTATTTGTAACCACTTCGATTGTGTTTATTTATAATAAGTCACAAGTAATTTATAAATCGATTTCCTTTCAAAACTACTATCAGTATTATTGACATCTCTTCTATTCGTCTCAGAAGTATGATGTCTAATATGACGCTAAAGTACTGATTTAATTCATACATTGATTAGTTGATGACGTAGGTTTTTTCTTTTATGATTACAAGAACAGGGTGGCGCAGGGGAACGGGAAATTTTGAACGTTACAGTTGTCAGCACTGTAGAGCCGGCAGTTGTTCGTAACGTCGCACAATTGTTGTGAACGCATTGCCATTTAGTAATCATGGATCGTTGGACTGGTGCGGAACGTGCAGTAGCTGTGAGAGCGTTTTATAAAAATGCTGATAGTGCGACTGCCGCGCAGAGAATATTTCAACAGCATTACCAGCTTCGACGTCATGGACGTGTCCCATCTGCGCATGCGATTACAACGTGGGTGCGTAATTTTAAAGAAACAGGATCTGTCTTGAAAAAGAAAGCTCCAGGTGGCATTCGAACGGTACGTACCCCAGAGAACATTGAGGCTGTTAAAGCTGCAATCGAGTGAAGTCCTCGCCGCTCCGTTCGACAGCATGCATCTACGCTAGGGATTAAGCGACGAAGCTTACAAAGAATACTGCACGAATTACATTTCCATCCCTATAAGTTGCAGATTGTGCAACGATTACATGAACGAGACCCAGCGTCACGTATGGAGTTTAGTAGACAGATATTGGCTAAAATTAACGAGGACGCGAATTTCGTTGGTAACATATGGATATCAGACGAAGCCCATTTCCACCTGAACGGTTTCGTAAACAAACAGAATTTTCGTTATTGGGCCCAGGACAATCCTTGTGAGTTACACCAGCGACCACTACATAGCGACAAGGTCACAATATGCTGTGCTGTATCATGTCATGGTGTTATCGGCACTTATTTTTTTGCACGTGAGGATGGTAGTGCAGCGACAGCAACATCCGCTCGATATGTTGAAATGCTTCAAACATTCTTTACAGCGAGACTGTACAAGGTTAATCTTAACACGGAAAACATGCGGTTTCAGCAGGACGGAGCCACGTCACACACTGCTCGATATTCGATGGCAGCAGTTCGTCAATTGTTTGGAAGACGTATTATTTCACGTAACGGTCACATTGAATGGCCTGCGAGATCCCCTGATCTTAGTGTGTGCGATTTCTTCCTATGGGCGTATCTTAAAGGCAAGGTGTACCGTACACGACCTGCAACTATCCATGAACTGAAGGAGAACATTCAACAAGAAATCACTGTCATTCCCCAAGATTTGCTACACCGCGCATTCCGGTGTTTTCATAACAGGCTGTTAGAGTGTGAACGCCGAATGGGAGGACATGTTTCCGATGTCATCTTTAAAAAGTAAAGAGACACTTTTCGACATTTTTATTGTAAAAATATAAATATTTCGTTAATAAATTACTAGTTTTACGAATTTATTCGTAGAAATGACGTTATTTCAAAATTTCCCGTTCCCCTGCGCCACCCTGTATATATGCATACGTATAAAGTCGTAAAAACTTTAGAAACATTCAGTAATAGCTTACTCACTAATTTTCTTATGTCTCACAACACATCTATGTACATCTACGTCTAGACAATATTTTATCAACAATTAGCGTTAGAAGGCTTTGCTAAAAAATTTTACGAAACCCCTTAGGCGGAACCATCAATATTCTGGAATCTCATAAGACTCATTAAAAAATATAAAAAAAAGGAAATCAATTTAAACAGGAGAATTTACTTCACGAACCGAAAAATAAACGGAACCAATTGGGAAATAATTGTATTAAATAGATACCTTTCTTACCTCTTTCTCTCTCTAAAGTGACCACACGGGACATCGTGGGACAAGCATAAATATTTAATAGGTACGCGTTCATATTCGCTATCTGTCCCAACTGGCACGAAATCTGCCTGTCTATCACTGTTAATCTAACTCGTACTGTTGTTTGTGATGCGTCTATGTTTTATTTTTGTGGTCTCGTCCCGGATATGTTTTGTGTCTTATGTTTGTTCTGTTTCGCGTCGAGCTTGGAATTTTGTATGAATACGCTTTTTGGCTTGTACCGCTTTCTTATACGTACATTAACTCTTTTAACCCTAGAACTCATATGTTAAACTTCATTTACTTTGCACAACGTGAGTCTATGAGACTCGTAGTTGAAATTTGTTGGAAATAATTGAAACAACACAAGAGGTAAATAGTATTTAATGGAAGTTTATAATTAGAGTTACATACAAAAAGTATACCGCGAAGTATTGTTTATAACATTTACCAGAAAATATTACAGTATTATAAATAACATGAGGCTCTCACGGCCAGGGTCCGAGTTTATACCGGCAGTATATACGTATTTCCGGGACTTGTAGGCCGTGATCTTGAGTTGGTATATGTCGACGTTTCGCCAAACATTGCGCCATCTTCAGGACGATGTTGACGGTTCGCCGGTTGTCTGACTAATGGTGCTTCGGTTGCCGTTGGTTGGCTAAATTCCCTTCTTCGGTCCATCTTCTTCCACCGTCTTCCTTCCTGGAACTTGCTGGGGGCATCTCGGAGTACTCTTGTAACTTCGAAGTTTTCCCTGGACTCCTTCGCTTCTTCTTCTTTTACCTAAAATAGAAAGAGTATTAGGATCGGTAGAATTTTTAAGAACAATGATACTTCCTGACGGGTTACAGTTTTCTGAGAGATTCAGTTACTGTCCTATGTTTAGTTACTCCACATGTCTTATGAGTGACTGCGATTTTCAATGCTGGATTCTCGCTGGCGAGAGTTTTCTCAAAGAATCCTCTGTTCAGCTTGTTTAGGAACTCCTCCATGTCTTCTCCGTAGGATAGGGCTCACAGCGCCGTTCTGCGAGCGACGTGAAGTTCCGCAGAGAGCGGTTTTGTACTCTCACGAGGGATTGGATGTGGCTGGGTGCCGCCTGCATCCGAACAGGTCGTCGTCCAGGTGATCATTTATTCTGGCCACCAGCAAGGTTTCACAAAGCTTACTGATAGTGTAGAGCGGCGATATCGGACGATAACCTTCGGGTGAATGGTCGTCCTTCACGGGTTTCGGAACAGGGACTATCACTGCAAATTTCCATCCGGACGGTGTTGATGTCAGGTTGACTAGCAACTGATTTCCGCTGGGTAATCCCTTTGATTACCTCTAAAACCTCTGGCGGAGGGTCCCATCCCATCGATTTCCTCCAGACTATTTTGGAACACACACGAAGGTATCATCTAGCGCTTCTGCTTTTTCGTGGTCCGTGAGACATCGCTTTTATCCGTGCTGGATGTCGGGCATGGGTTTCCTATTCTTCTTCAGGATTCTGCGCATCCTGTGTGGATTTTCACCCTGACTCTTCTGATCGAAATCATCCCATCGTCTCAAACGGTAGGCCTCGATATCTTTTTGGATCTCCCTCCTTCAGCGGTGGAACTCTTTACGGACGTGGTTTCCCTCTTTAATCTTAATCACTAACTAAACTCCGACTTCTTCAGTGCCTCTTGTATCTGCGACGTAATGTTATAGATTGCTCGCCCAAGGTCTGTCTTGGTCTCTATTCTGGGATCAGCTTCTATCGTTTCCGATATTAGCCTAAATTCCTGAAAAAATATCAGTCACGGCAAAATTTGAACCCACGACCTCTGCACTACCGGCGTATTGTGTTACCAGTACACCACGAGATCGAATGTGAGTTTAAATCGCTTTTAAATGGTAACGCAATGCGCTGATAGCGCAGAGGTCATGGGTTGAAATCCTACCGAGACAGATACTTTTTTAAGAATTTAATTTCGTTGGTTAATTACAAAGAAATTGTAATTTTATCATTACTAATCCCAACGGTGGTTTAATATTAACATTATTTAGTGTTGGCATTGTCCTTTTCCAGCAGTTTTCCTATCCAATCGATTGCTCACATATTGTAAACTATTAATGAAAGTGGAAAACAATTGCAATATTACGTCTATGTTGCAATACAAATACCTAAGATTTTGTGCCCCTACTAGTCACTTTATGTAAATGTGACCAACTAATATAATTTAAGTAAACTATTTTCAAAAGCCATAAGATAAAAAGGACCACACTAAATGAGTTCTAGGGTTAAGAATTCTATCATCTACTAGACGATCGAATAACTCGAATGTCCTAACCTAAACTGCATAAGCGACTATCTTAACATAATAAGATAATCTAAGATCTGTAGTGTGATAGTAGAAAAATAAACAGAGATTTCAGTAATATCAGTTTTATAAAAAACAAAAGAATGTACATTTAAGGTTGATTGCGTTCAAAAAAATATATCTTCGAAAAATATTCATACCAGCCTTAAGTGAAAATTTCTCAAAATGAAATGAAATATAGATATCGATTCTGTTCAATCTTGCAACCCTTCAAGGACTCGAACTTTCCAACAGAATTACCGTAGTCTTTTTTAAGTAGTAGTGATATAGATGATAAATTAAAGGAGACAAATGCATGCCATTGCTTGTTAAAGGAAATGTATACCTAAACGTATTTTGTATATAAGAAATTTGTAGGTTTTATACGGCTAAGGATTTAAAAAATTATCTAATATGGTAGATACCTTTTTGCTTGGATGATTTAAAATTTGGTAAGTAAGTTGGTTTAATGAATAGTCATATTTTACTGTGGTGTAAAATCAGTTATAAGAGTAAAAAGACACATTTGACATACAGCTGAAGACCAAAATAACATCAGTTATCTCTGTACCTTTGGATTGTAAAGAGGTATCTAAATATTCAGTAATATATAGGCTATTTGATTTGGAAGGAGCAACAATTGAACATTTTGTATACTTGGGGAGTTTGTGACTAACCAATAAAGATTAAGACTATAAGAAATACAGCTACGACAAGTGACCAGCACAATGGATATTTCAAAATGTTCATTGTGAAACTTATTATAGTCTAAATTACGTAACACATGGGCTGAAAAATCCCGGGCCTAACACATAGATGACGCTAGTTTTATTGCAGTCACCTTTCTCTCAGTTAGTACTAACCCTCAAAAGACAGCTGTTAAAATTTCATGATATTCTATTCATTAGTTTGTGAGCTATTGTGCTAAGAGTCACGCTACTTTTGTTATTTTCAAAACGATGGATCAAAAACAATTTCGTGTTTTAATTTTACACTGCTTCTTGATGGGAAAAAATACCGTTCAAGCGAAGCAATGGCTTGAAAAGTGTTATGGGGACTCCGCTCCATCAGAAACAACAATAAAACGTTGGTTTGCTGACTTCAAACGTGGTCGTAGAGACACCGATGATGAAGAACGCAATAGACGTCCAAATGAGGCGGTAACACCAGAAAACATCAAATGAATCCACAAAATCGTCAAGTTGCGTGAATTAGCTAACATCGTAAAGATATCAAAATAACGTATTGGCTTTATATTGCATGTGCATTTGACTATGAGAAAGCTCTGTTCAAAGTGGGTGCCGCGTTTGCTCACTGTTGACCAAAAACAAGAACGTGTTGATGATTCTGAGCAGTGTTTGGCCATGTTTAAACGTAACAAACCGGAATTTTTGCGTCGATATGTGACAATGGATGAAACATGGATCCATCACTTCACTCCGGAATCAAAACGATCGTCATCTGAGTGGACAGCAACTGGTGAACCTCGTCCAAAGCGCCCGAAAGCACAACAATCGGCTGGAAACGTTATGGCCTCGGTATTTTGGGATGTGCGTGGTATAATATTCATCGACTATCTTGAGAAAGGAAATATCATCAACAGTGAATATTATATAGCGTTATTGGAGCGTTTGAAGGCCGAAAAGAAACGACCGCATATGGCAAAGAAAAAAAATTTGTTTCATCAAGACAACGCACCGTGTCACAAGTCAATCAAAACAATGGCAAAACTATATGAATTGAACTTCGAATTGCTCCCACATCCACAGTATTCGCCAGATTTGGCTCCCAGCGACTACTGGCTGTTCGCAGACCTCAAAAAAATGCTCGCCGGTAAGAAATTTCGCACGAATGAAGAGGCTATCGCTGAAACTGAGGCCTATTTTGAGGCAAAAGATAAATCGTTCTAGAAAAGTGGTACTAAAATGTTAGAGCGGCGCTGGAATGATTGGGTTGCTCTTGATGAAGATTACGTTGTTGAATAAAGCTAATTTTTAACCAAAAAAAAAGTGTTTTCTTTGTTAGGCCCGGAACTTTTCAGCCGATGTGTTAAATGATGTTATATACCAAAACTCGTCAATTTTTTTCTGTTTCATAACTATAGGAACTTGTGCACCTATAGAAGTTCCTAAATAATCAAGGGGAATCAGTTTAATTCGAAAATTATGCAGAACGCATAAGATTAACACTGTCTAGACATGTTCAAAATTCACAACGGTTGCAAGAACTATGTGGTTGTATAATTTCCAGGTATCGCACTAAACTCCACTCCACACAAATTAATAATTGTTCGAAATACAACGTTTCAGGAGCACGTGTACTCGCATTATCAACCGTGTTACCGACTGAATATAAAAATTTATCGCACGTACAATAGTTCGTATGCAGGCTCTAAAAGTTCTTAAAATACATAACTTTTTACAATCTATTGGGGGGGTACGAACGGTTCGTTTTCGATCTTCCCTTTCCCGAAAAGATACAAGATATCCGGAACCCCCCAATACATTGTAAAAGGTTATGTATTTTAAGAACTTTTAGAGCCTGCATACGAACCATTGTACGTGCGGAACATTTTTATATTTGGTCGGTAACACGGTTGATAATGGGAGCACACGTGCTCCTTAAACGTTACATTTCGAACAATTATTAATTTGTGTCGAGTGGAGTTTACTGCGATACCTGTGAATGTACGAACTTGTTGATATTTTGCATTTAACTTGCTAAAATGAATGTAACTTTAATATATCAAAATTTAGTATGTTTCTATGTGATGAAGAAATTTGGAAACTAATTTACATATAAGAGAATAACCGTGTTAAACAATATGAATATAGTAGTTCCCTACAAAAACTATTCACGTGAATCTATTAGAAAAAGCATTTGACATGACAAGAGCTTTAAATCGTTGTCATTATAAGTGCAGAATTCTTGAAACAAAATTGCTTAATTATGCTTCCACTCAATCCTACAATCTGCTTGTTACTAAACAGTGAATTTCTTAACATTTGAAGTTTTCAGTATCACCAAGAAGACCTGAGCACTAAATTTATTCAAATGTAAATTTTATTGTGAGATCGACCTAATATATTGAATGTTTTATGGTCTTTCACACAGTTAATCATTTTTTAATCGAATTTTAATTAAAAATCTAAGCATAACAGATGTAATATGATTAACATACTTAAACCAACTTGCAACTTAATACCAGCTTTAGTTTTTGAACTTAAGAATGCTAACGATAGTCCCTTTATAGCTTTTAAACCTTCTGTACAGTAATAATTAGACCTTAGTCGTTGAGAAAATAGTAATAAGTAACTATATATAGTATCCTTTTCTTAAAATAATCTAGATCTTATAATAGTGTGAGGAAAAATTAGAAACACATAATAGATAATCTCTTTAGAGTTTCTTATATACTTTCAGTAAAAAATTCTATATTTTATACGAAAAGAATTCAAAAAAAAATCACAAACACACTACAACAACAAATTCTAAACGCTTCTTCGCTATGCTTCTAAAACGAAAGAAAGACACACGCACACACGAAAAAAGTTCGCAGCTTTCGAGCTAGTATCAATCCACTTCCGCTATTTCAGGAACAGATGGCCAGGGAAAGGATCGTATCTGGTCGCGTCCAGATTCAGGTGTGGTACAACGACGAGAAAAAGGAACTGGTGGTGGCGGTCTTGGCCGGTGACGATTTGGCTCCTAGGGATGAAAGTTTCGGCTTCGGAAATCTGCCTGAAGCTTACGCTAGGATATGCCTGATGCCTATGAAGTAAATAACTCAAATATTTTACGGTCTCGTACATGAACAAAAATTGGGGGTCGAAAGTGTAACCGAATTTTATTTATTTTATGCAACAGTGCTGCCATCTTGAATTATCTTAATCGTACGAGTATAGTCCTAGTCGTAACGGTTGTCTGCGTACTAGATTTTCTATCACTGATGTTTCGCCAACTGCGGTTCGCATTTTCAAAGGTATTAGCTTCGTACAGGTCGGCGAGCGCCAATAGCGTGTACGAATACACGCAGTACCGTTGCCCATATTCGGTTCAATCTCAGCTGATAAACCTTTCTCAAATTTTAGAATATTAAGTATTGCGCCATGATGGATAATTTTCCTACAATCTATCATCAAAATCTTCAGTTATTCGCGAAACCTCAGGGACAGAAAACCTAGTGACATGGCGGAACCCGATAACCGTTACGACTATGACAAACGGCCGTCAAGGTCTGAATTATTTACGTATAATCAGCCGATCTCAATACAAGCATGTGCGTGGTAAGTAATGGTATGTCGATTTCCTGGTAGAAAAATGGAAATAAACGGCTATAACACTTAGCAAATTAACATTCTAAACTTCAATTTTATTTTTTCACCTTTAAAACGAATGCCTTTCAAATGCTGCTGAAACTTAGGCTACCATTTCTACTTAAAAAAGAAATCCAACACGGCTATGGCCTATCTACACCCGTTGCACAAAACAAATAAAGTTCAAATTACGGACAACTTCACCATTAGATGTGAGATCCAAATCACAAATACTTTCGCTCTGAATCTAGATCGGAACAGCACTGTCTTCAAACGGAAGTTGCTCCTCCAAGTCAGAATCCAATCTGGAACGCTAATTTGAGCTTCCCAGGCGTACCCGGAGAAGAACTCATGGATAAGGTACTGGAAGTGACGCTTTGGGACCTCATTCCCAACCACGAGCATTCCTTCCTCGGAGAATGCACCGTCGATTTGCAAAAAGCCTTCTTGGACGATAGAGCTATATGGTGCAGACTGGAGGATCCGAGGCAATTGAAAGGAAAATCACCACATACGTCACCCAGAGGATCGATTGGTGGTATTTCGAGATGAATTATCGAAGGCGTTTAAGATAGATCACATTCTCGATTACAGGCACCAGCAGAAGAAACGATTTCGGTAACCAAAGAAGTATATCCGACGACGTAGATTCCATCGGTGAATGCGCGAGCTTACTGCATCCCGATCATGCTTGGGGCTCCAGAAGGGGTTCCTCGCAGTCCGAACAACTCGAGGTCGAAGTGTACCAATTAGGGAAGGACTTTTCCAGATCGCTGCCGGGTTCTAGACGTTCCTCCTTCCAATCTCCGCAAGAGCAAAGCCAAGAAGAGCTGCCCGCGATTCCTCCTCCCACTAGTTACTCGCGCGATAGAAGAAGAAGCAGCTGCACGCGCATGCTGAGGGATCCGGACGAGATCCTCAAGTCTCTAAAGGCGGTCAAAGGCGAACTCGGCCGTACCATGAGCTTTACCGGCGAGAAACGGCACAGAAGTAAGTGCATAACGCATTTAAGACGCTGACGTCATTCTTCCTTCGTTTCTGAACTTCTATTATCTCTTTTCTTTTTCTTTCTGTTTTGGTGTCCGCCATCTTTCTATAGAAGATTAAGTTCTTCTTGTCTCGGTAAGGGAACGTGCACGCCATCTACTTGTGGCTTGCAAGAAATTCTCTGTCTGACTCACATTTGTAAAGTATATCAACCCTTCGTTTATTGACTACCTGTATTAGGTGTATCTTTTTTTTGAGATAAAGAAATATCCTTGTATTATCGTTGTTAGGAAGAGTTTTATAGGTTGTTTTTGTTCGTTTTTTAATGGTGTGAAATAAACCCTGTTGTTCTTTTTTGATATCTTGTATTGTTTTTGAGTATTTTGCGCTAACATTTTGGAAGAGCCTTTTTTTGTAGAATAAACGGTGGTGGAACGTTGTTCAGAAGGGTAATCTTCTGAAGCTGTACCGGTTTTAAGTTGACACCCCGTATATATTTAGATATTTATTTAGTTGTGTCAAGCCCACATAATCATGTTTTGTCCTTTTTTTTAGAATACGATATTGCCAAAAGGAGAACTAATTACTATTAACAAGAGAATACTAGTAACCCGAAAATTCAGATTTGGATGAAACTCGGGAGCTGAGAGATTACCTGAAATTATGTTCTAGTCCGTGGGTAAGCTGAAAAATTCGATAACTAACTATGAGATGGCGCTGTGTGAAAGCAATCTCTGACGCTATTGTATAGCTTATGTTTCAACGACATTCGTCGATCCGTCAAGTAGTTTATTGTGTAAACTCGTTCAAGGCAAAGCACTTTTGGCGCTTTTTAAAAATGGAGAATATTGAAATTAGCGCAGTGATTAAATGCCTGTGCAAACAGTATTTTTCTTCTTTCAAGACTGTTTGCAAGCGTAAATGGTGATCTCCGTTCTGGACGCCCAAAAACAGCCACTTCTCCACAAAGTGTGCAAAAAGTTTTGAAATTTTTGAAAGCTGATCGCCGATCAACATTGAAAGTTATTGCTAAGGCGACAGGCACCTCCAGAGGACGAGTGACGTACATTCTAAATGTTAAATTAGAGATGTGTAAGCGGTGTAAGATGGGTGCCGCATTTCCTCACACCACCGCAAGAACTCAAATGCGTGGAATGTTATAAAAGCCATTTTGGAGCGGTTTCGGCAAAATCCAATAGATTTTGTGCGCCAATTTGTGACTTTCGATGAAACATGAATCCACCACTACATACCAGAAAGTAAACAACAATCAAAACAGTGGAGTAAACGTGGTGAACCGGCTCCAAAGAAGACTAAAGTCATTCTATCGGCAGGAAATGATTACTGGACAATACTATTCTAAACTTTTGGATCGAAGGCAGCTATCGTCGAAAAAGAGACCCGGATGAAAGCAAGAAAAAGTCTTTTTTCCATCAAGGCGATGCGCCAGTTCACAAGAGCGGAATTATCGAAGCAAAATTGACCAAATCAAAGTTCGAAGTGTTTGAGCATCCGCCTTATCAGCTCCATCAAACCATCATCTCTTCCCCAAGCTTAAGACACATCTCAGTGGTATGAGATTTGCTTTAGACGAGGAGCTGATAGCTGCTGTGGAGCTCAAGGAAAATAAGTACTGTGAAGGCATAAAGAAACTTGAGCATTGACTAAATAAATGTATTGATCTTGAGGGAGATTATGCCGAAATATAAAATACGCATCATTGAAATATTGCTATTTGCTACGCAATAGTTACCGAACATTTCAGCTTACCCTCGTAGTTTAAAATATATTACATAGCGTGAAAGATGATCGAATTTAGTTCCGGAAAAACTATATGCCGGGGGATCCGGTGCCCCATATTCGCCGAATCTTATAATTTCTTCTCTTTTCTTGTTAAATAAAAAAAGAAAATTATGGCAAACAATGGAGGTACCCCCATATTTTTTTTATTTTTCTCAAACGGTCCACCACTGGTATATCTAGGAAACTTTTCTTTTTTTCGATACCGTGCTTGAACGTTAGTCAGAAATTTGGTCAGCGATCCCAAAAATGTTGACGAATTTAAAGTATTTAATTACACTGAAACGTTGATGATTAGATTATTTTGGAGAGGTCCTGTGTCAATAAAAATGAAACGGATGCAATCAATTTTGGGATCGGAAACTTTTACGATATAAATTAGATGTACAGTCAAACCCCCTTATTAGAATACCGTTTAAAGACGTATTCCCTTTGTTATAACAGAAGTATGGAAGTCCAGTTTCGACACCAGTGAAGTGTTAAAAAAATTATCCGTTCAAATGGATACTAGTTATGGTTAGGTGTAGTCTTATCTCATAAAGAATGATACCCACTCCAGAGTTCTTCCAATCAGTCTCCCAATGTTATCAAATCTGTCAAAATGAAATAACAATGATATTTTCTCAAGTTTTGTGATTTTTACGATTCCTCAATACCAAATATTTTGATTATATTTTATAAGAATTAGGGAAGTCGAATAGTTGCCATGAAATATGGGAGGGTTTACAACGATTGCAAGTACTATACGATTGTATAATAGCCTTCACAGTAAACTACACACCAGACAAATTAATAATTTATTCAGAACCCAGCGTTTCAAGAGTACGTCGATTCCCATTGTACATCTAGTCACCAGAAAACCGGAAAATATTTTTTCCAAAACTTAAAAATTTCATGGCATTTTATTAATAGCGATTTTGGCATTTTAGTCCATTCCTCTTGTAAAATGTTGTTCCACAGGTGGCCAACGAAGGTAGGGCATATTTTTCGAGCCCTCCTGTCCAATGGGGTTTAGATCGGGGCTTTGCGACGGCCATTTCATTATTTATAAACTGCCATTCTTCATTTAAGAAATTCTTACATATCATTGCTGGGTGTTTGGGGTCGCTGTTCTGCATGAATACAAAATTTTCGCCGATTAGATGTTGCCGCGATGGTATTGCTTTCTCTTGCAGTACTTCTAAATACTCCTCTTTCCGCTTCAAGTCTTCTGTACCGGCGTAGGAAAAACAATCCCAAACAAGCACGGAACTTACTTGATAGTTGTCACTACACAATCCCGCAACATTCCTTAGCAGTTCGCTCTTCTTAAAAAAACGCGCCTTACTTGTCCGAACACGTCAAACTTTAACTGATTAATCCATAGCACCCTTTTCTAATCATCCAGTGTCCAATTTCTATGTTTCTACCCACTGTAGCCGTTTTTGCCTGTTTCCGCGTCGAAGCAAAGTTTTTTTGCTGCAATGCGACCGTGAACATTTGCAACCTTTAACCTTCTTTTCACTGAAATAACAGAGATTCATTTCGACAGCGAGTACGTTGATGTCTCCGAATGGTATCACTAACTATCAATTTATTAACATGTACAGATTTATTTGGAAACTAAAGCATTTATCAATATACAATACACTTTCTACCTAGTACTAGACTGCCCTCTATCGGACAGTAAACTGCCCTCTATGGTACAGTAGACAAAATAGCGATCAGAAAAGTAACAGCCCCACACACCTAAAAATCAAAACTAACAGAATCATCAGGTACAAGTATGAAGTCTAGCAGAGAGGTAGTTGTCACAATTAATCTTTTAGCATCAGTGATAAGCTGTTCGAACCCCACACCATTCCAAAAATAGTTAAAATTGGTAACTGATGTTTAATGAGGTGTGTTATACACAGTAACTATCCCGATATTGTTTATACCTATTCTAATTGAAAGCCATATCAGTGGTGAAAACCAAAACAGCAGTAATGAAGTTACAACAAGTGAAAATAATAAACCTGAAAACTCTGAAAATGCAGAAAGTAACCGAACATCTCTGGAGATAGAGTTAGCATGTGGTATTCGGCGGTTTCTTGAGAGAAAGAAACAAAAGTTTCAAGTGTGTGTATTTTGAAAATAAATTAGTATATTGAATAAAAGTTTTGTCCGGTCTTACAATTCGTTTTGCTTATTCTATATACATATACAGGTACCAATTATTCCAATAAGCAGGTTTGACTGTACTTTTAAAAGTAATCAAAAAGTTTTGTAACGGCAAATATCTAGTGGTAATACATGTATGTATAAACATAGTCCTAGCTGTTGAAACTTTATTCAGATTAGATCAATTGCAAATTTGTACCTTCTTAAGGTTATCGCTTTCGAAATAAAAATGGTAGATAATCCACGGAATACTCCTTTGAAGATGCTATACTGTACTTTGTTTTCTTTTTCATGCTTCTTTTTCCGCTGCTTTCTTGTAACCTAATACTATCTACCAGATCTATCAGTAGTTCTCCACCTCCGCCTTACAGTCGCCTATTTAGAAAACATCTAAGCCACTACAATTTCCAGGATCCACCAGCGGCGCTTCAACGCGCGAACGTAAAGATAGCTTCAAGGAAGTCCCCGAATCCAATTACAGCCCACCCTCGAGCCCGGATAGAACGTCCCCACCGCAACTAGGTCCCGGTCAGGTGAAGCCGCGCGGCTTCAAACTATCCAGCACCCGACCGGTCGAACTGAAACTCGGCCTCCAGATGTCCAAAGGGCAATTGGAGGTGGAGGTGATTTGCGCTAGACACATAGCGCCCAGGGACACGCCTCCGGACACCTACGTCAAATGCTACCTCCGCGATGGCGACCGCTGGCTGCAGAAGAAGAAGACTAGAGTAGCGAGGCATAGCTGCGAGCCGCAATTCAGGCAGACGTTGAAATACCAGGCCTGCGACGTGCTCGGGCGCAGCTTGGTCGTCATGCTGTGGGAGAAACAGGGCGGTTTCGAACATAATCAAGGTCTAGGTGGCGCTGAGATCGCTCTGGATCAGTTAACGTTGACCAACGTGACCAGCGGTTGGTTTCCTCTGTTCCCCATTCACTCGCTGGGTTCCGATTCTAACGATTCACCATGATCGAGGCGTGGGTCCAGAATGAAACGTCGAATTTAGATGATGGGTAAGGAAAGGGTTGGCGGGTGGGGGGAGGGGTAAATTTTGCTGGTCGACGTTTCATTCGGACGCGAATTCGATGTGCCACATGAAATTCCTAAAAAAACTTCGAAAAGACCGCATCCCAAAATATTGAAAGGATGTTAGGGTTTGCTGTAGGACGGTCGCTCTACCAAGTCAAAACGGACCAAAAAGAATTGTACAGAATGGATTCCTCATGATATATTTGTATTTCCTTAAGTGTCCGTGCGATTGTGTGAATCTTAAAGTTGATATCTGCCTTCGCGATACAGTTTTTTGACGTAAATCTTTCAACGTCGAAGGACGGTAATTTTTGAAAATGTCACTCATTCCGCAGATACATCGTAACTCGCAAGGAGAGGTTTCCGGGTGTCAAATTCAGATCTGAATGAAACTTGGTAGGTAAGTAGAGTATATTGACACTTGAAAAGCAGAAATTAGTTTTCTTGATTTCATTCTTGAACGGAAGCAGATATAACAAAAATTTAAATGCGAATGTACTTTATCGAAAGGTCTTTCAGGACACGTGAATGTGGTATATACAAGGTGTTGCATTTAAGCGCCGCCTATCTTACACATCCTTAATTGCCTTTAAAGCATTTTTAATCATACAGGGTCTTCCAAAGGTATACAGCAAGTTATATCGTACCTTATGCTACTAACACCAAAACCATCCATATCAACGCTATCGAAGGTCCAAGGACCACGCCCATTTTGGGGCTGTCAAACGTGAAAAACCAGCCTACTTCAATCATCGTTTTACTTTAAATTATTACGTGCAGAAACTTGGAAAGATCTCAAAAAGCTTGGGCTTGGCAAAGCCAACAATAACCATATTCCTGATTCATTTAAAGAGGTGAATGCATTGAATTCCTCTAGGGCACCCCGTTCCCCTTCCGTGAATATCGTGAACATCACAAATCAGGTTTTCACTCAGAGATTCCAATTAAGAAATCACCTCGACCGATGTGACCAAATCACTGAGTAGACTTAGGTCTAATGCCTGCGAGATGGATAGTGTGGATGCGCGCATGTTGAGAATCTGTATACCTTCCCTCGCGGATTATGTGACCCATATTTTCAACTACTGCGTTGACACATTCACATTCCCGACTTCTTGGAGATCGTCTCCTATTAAGCCTATTCCTAAGTTAGGTACCATAGGTAAGATGAAAGATTTGCGCCCTATTACTATTTTACCTGCCCTCTCGGAAATACTTCAACGTTGTGTTAATGGGCAACTGCGTGAATTCGTCGGCAGCATCAATATTTTGCCCGCCTACCAGTCTGGTTTTCGACCAGGGCATAGTTGTACTACTGCATCGTCATATGTTGTGGATAATATACTCCAGGCCACCAACAACAGAGACATTACAGTTTTAATTCTCTTAGACTTTAGTAGAGCGTTTGATACGGTTTACTATCACATTTTGTTGCAAACTTTGCGGCACAGTCATACTTGCGAGGTAGGATACAGCAAGTTGCACTGGATAATCGTATTTCCGGAAAGATTAGTATATCCTGTGGTTTGCCGCAGGGAGCCATCTTAAGTCCACTTTTCCAACGTCTTAAGGTATTGTAAATATCATTTATATGCGGACGATACCCAACTTTATTTGTCCTTCAGCCCCTCCATGCTCACCGAAGATCTGAAATGCATAAATGAAGATCTGCATAATATAGCAGTGTACTATGACCACCTACGGTTAGCACTTAACGCTAACAAAATGCAACTTATTACTTTTGGTCCAAGAAATCCTAGATTTAGAGTCTTGCCCAATCTTGACACTTATATTGGGGGCTGCAAGATTGCTCCCTTGAAGTGTGTAAAGCGTTTGGGTTTGTATATCGATTCTTCTGTCAGCTTTCATCAGAATACCTCGAACATCATAAACAAGGCCGTCATAGCATTAAAATCATTTTTTATACGTAGAAGATTCTTCGAATGGGCAACAAGATTCATGCCTTGTAAGACTATTATTTTGTCTAACTCTAGTCATGCAGATGCTGTATACACTCACTGCATTACGGATCAGGATTGTCACTTTTGGCAACACCCTGTAACTAGTGTTAATTGCCCCTTCCAGGTTGCTATAATCAGCTCTCGTATAAGAGGGTGGCGTTTAACTGCAATACCCTGTATATACCACGCTTTTTTCGAAGGGGTGTTTCACCCCTCACAGTAAATATCAGCACAAACAAAACATTTTTATTCTCAAGCCTCAACATACTCTACTTACCTACCAAGTTTCATTAAAATCTGGATTTGAGACCCGGAAACCTTTCCTTGCCAGTGTCTTTCAATAGATTTAGATATCTCTTCAATTCTATAGTTAATTATCAAATTTAGATTTAAGGGTAAACCAGCTTCGGAATTTGGTTATTAATCGACCAATATCGTTCAGAATTAACGAAACTTATACACCAAAGAAAACGCAATAAAGTGAAATTAGGAATATCTTAAGACCCGTATTACTCCGCGAATATTTTTCAAATGCGCTTGCAAGAACATCATCACCAGTTGTTTTCAACTCAAAATTTGAATGTACCAAGTTAGAACGATGTTACGTAGCTTGCTATGATAAAGAATCCTTATGAAAAACTACAAACGTAACAAAATTTACTTGGTGCATGTATGATTAAAGCAAACACTTCCTAGGGTGGTATAAATTGACGTGTAGCATAGTATTTTTCACTTGAACTGCCTAAAACGGTTCAATTAATTCTGGCCCAAAATCCCATGTATTTCCTCGTAGAGGTGCAAATTTACATTTTATCCCCGCCTTCCTGGTATGTCACGTGAGTCATTGCTTGTTAATATAATGACTTGTTCTATCTCTACTGCCCCTCCTCCCTCCCAATAACTTCGTGGTTTCATAAGACGTCTTCGTATTAATGGCATTAAAGTAGCCCCGAGACTAGTTTTCGAAGAGTCTCCATTCGTCTGGATTACAATACTGTACCATTGCTTCTAATAAATCATTTCACATCGTTACGGAGTACTAGGTTATCTTATTTCGAAAATAAATGTTGCAATTCTTGCCGGTTCTTTGACTTATAAGTTCCATCTTTTGTACCTTCAAGCTAAGAGTTCTCCTTGATTTTTTTGACAAATTTAAATCACTTGGTCTAAAGTACATGAATCTGGTTTATGGCTGAATATTTTGGAAATTTTACTACAGTTCTCGATTTGCTTCATATAACAACGATTGTATTTGTGTGAAGTTAGCGAGTTCTTGGCTCTCTTCGTATCATTAGAACCGCAAACGACTTGTGACGAGATTGAGACCTATTAAACAGTAGATATATGGAGTCTAAACTTTATTCTTATCTCCATTCTTACACCTGAAATATAGCTTATAACTGACTAACACTAACTAAAAATTTCTTCGAAATTTTAATTCCACTTTATGTCATATATCCCATTCTAACGTAGTCGTTAAGAAAACTCCTTTACAAGACAGTTTGTGATTACTTATTTAAATTATAAGATCAGCTGATACCACCGTCGGCCATCTTGTATTAATGCAGTGCAGGCACCTTTTTTACAAAGCAATCTTTAATTAATATCCATAGAGATAAAAGAAACTTATTATCCCTAGACACCACAAACGTCTTATAACCAACGGTTAAACATAATAACACCACATGATGATAATAAATACCAAATAATCGACGTAACAAGAGAATCTAAGAAAATGCATACGTAGAGATAACCTCACATATAATTAGGGTGTATGTAGTAGCTGTCTTAGTCTATTAACAAGCATACGCTTCCAGTTTACAACGGCGGATATCAACTTTTTCGAATGAATGGGTGGATGTTTGCGTGTGATAGCCAAATCAGAACCTAACATTACAATTAATTACACATTATCTAGATACTATTAAAAGAATAGAACCTATATATATAAAATAATTAAAGTAAATTTAAATATATCGATGTGACAAAAAATAAATATATTTGATGTCTTGAAACGTACACCAATGCAAGAAGTAATTAGATATATGTCTAATAGATCTAGATTTGTGTTTTCTTTTTATTCGCAGCGATTTGCTATAGGTAAATTTAACTGAAAAAAAAAACGGAATTGGCTATAACAGATAAGATTATTTAATGAATTAATACGTTGACAATAAAATGTAATGGAGAAACAATCGTAATACCTAAAAGATATCTTACAACAGAATTTTAACTCTAACGTAAAAAGAAGTATACAGTTTTTGAAGTTAGTTTCACAACGAATATACAGGATGTCCATGAAATTAAATTAAACAATACGAAAAATGGAAAAATCTAATTTTATTTGACTTAGATGCAAATTATTTTTCGAAAATTCATCGTTTCACCATAAATTTAAATTATATCGTACGATTCACGCGTTGTATAAGCCACACTCGAAATATCCACACGTGCTAGTACAGACGCAAGTCAGTCGCGCGCTTGTGGAATCGCGGTCGCCCACAGTTAACCCTACCATTTACGCTGCAGGCTACAGTTGTAACGTGCACTTCTGAAAGTACAATGGCGCGACAAATTTTTTTCTCGCGTCTGCGAAGGAATTTTCGCAAAATATTTTGAATTTAAATCTAATGGAATTAGATCTTCCCTTTTTCATACCATTTCTATTTTATTTCATAGACATCCTGTATACAGAACATCTAATAAATAGAAGGAAAATCTGTAATTTACAGAAGTATCGAATTTAAATGACACAATCAGTACCATGTATTCTAAAGTACCGAGAAAAAATGTTCGCTCTTAAAAAAAATCTTCCTAACAATCAGCGCCATTGGTGACAAAGGTAAAGGTTAAATAATTAAATAATTCCCTACTCCTAACCCTGCGGTTCCATTTGCATTTTTCCAACTTAATTTAAGAATAAACGAAGCTATAATCGACGTTTTTAACTTGTTTTGGTTATTGATTATACTGTGTATGAACGACACGTGGTAACAGTTTCCTTCCAGTAATTTAATGTGGTGGAGTATTTTTTGGATTTTTCCTTCTCGGATAATATTTAATTTAACGATGTAAATTATACATGGACAGAGAACAATATGCTACCAACCTCAAAAACGAATAGAAATTTAAAGCAGAACCTTTTTGTTTTCAACGCAGATATATTATAGTTTTAATGGAACATAAATAACATATAACAATTATAAATATAATAACAATTTTACTTGAAAAATTAAAAGTTATTATGGTTATTTATTTTATAAGAAGTACAGTAACGACGGGAATTTTAGCAAAGTATTTATTTTTAGACGATTGCCACGTGTCCCCCATCTATTTAAATTTAACGGTCTAGTAGTACATTTTTTGTATTTCACTGTAGTTTGCCGCCCTCTGCATCAAGTTATAATAAAGGGCTCGAGGATACAAATTATCCTAACAGAAATACAATAAAAAATATAATAAATAAATATCAAATAAAGGTGTCCCAATAAAATTTAATTTAAAGCAAAAACCTCAAAGCCAACTTAATTTTTTTGCGGTCAAATCGACCCGAATGGAACATCGAGGTTAAGTAACTCCAACCCTCTTCCCCTATCACCCTTCTCTCCCCGTCCAAAGGTTCTTTTTTTATTTACAATTTATTTTCCACATTAAAATGTCTACGGCCGCTAAATTCTCTAAAAGTTCCATCCAAATCCTACCACCCAAATTTCTTTATCTTTTTAAAGCGTATATTATGAAAAAGCTTGGCTATATTTGTCCTAATAGAACGATGATGACGCAGCCAAAGCATTCCTAGCGTCCTATTTTCGAATTTATCCACGCGGAACACTAGCTTCTTGATACCGTAGCACATACTCTCGGTAGAAAAAAATTACACGATGACAATCGGGAAACGACGTTTAGCGTGACACTTATAATTATCGGATAGAGAGAAAGATGTACTACACTTAAGCTTACTAATAGCAAACGAAAAATATTAAGCTCTTATTTCGGTTAATACAATATATTGAACTACTATGGAGTATTATAAACGTATAGGACGTTTTCACGACAATTTTCATCGGTTTAAAGGATAAACAATAAAATCTTAAATAATATGCACCAAGAATTCAATTTATTTTATTAAATATACAATTTTCTCTGCATTTATTATCACTCAATATTATTAAACTAATTTATCTGAAAACATGAAAGACTCAAATTTTATCGTGCTATAAACTAAGACGTAGTACTCCATCATTTCAATATATATTGTCTTTATCTCATTAAATTACAAAATGTATACATAGTAAGCAGTATGGAGCTACCTATGTGCCTAGGCAGTGGTTCACCTTTTCTGATGAAGACTGTGTTTTGTCATGTCAATGATCTTTAAGAGCATACCAGTTTCAAATATGAACAAACATATTTAATTAATATGAAGGTTCCGTTATAATTTCCTTGCATTTATCAACGTTAAATTTTTTCTTAACCACCAACACCTCAGCTCGTATAATATAGGCAGTGATTCATACTTCAAAGTATGGCCGTTATGGGGAACGTAATTCCATAGGCATGTACAGCTGCGAGCAAATGTTATAGACGGGGTAACTTTTTTAGCGTTGCGATAAGACGAGATTCTCAAAACTAAAAAACATAATTCAGTTTATAAGGTTCTTTTATTAAATAAATCAGTATTTGATGCTGCCTCCTCTAGCCTTTATTACAGCTTTAAATCTTTTAGGCATAGCAGCTACCAATTTGTAACATGTTTTTGGGGGAAATAGACGCCCATCCCATAAGCACTGTTTGCTTTAGGGCTGGGCATGGTTGTATTTACGAACACTGTCCTTCAATATGTGCCATAAATTTTGATTGTGGGGGCCAGACCAAAATCTTCACTTGGTTATCCGTAAACCATTTCATTACAGGTCGAGCCTTGTGGCAAGGGGCATTGTCTTAAGTCCATATAATAAAATCTGACAATTGATGGTTCAAGAATCTCTCCCAACATCCCGATGTAGCGTGCCCCATTCATGCAGCCCTCGCACACATGGACTTCCCCTACACCTTGTGCAGACGTACACCCCCAAATCATAATGCTTCCACCGCCGTGTTTAACAGTAGGTAAAATACACTGTTGGGAAAATGCTTCGTCGGACCTCCTTCGAACATAACTTGTTCCGAAAACGCTGTGCATCTGCACAGTATAAACGAAGGACGTTAACTTTTTGAATATTTCCATTTTTTGAGAAAAGTAGGGGCGCTGAGTTCAACTTTTGAAACCGACAAACGACGTTTCTTTCTCTACGCACAATATATTATTCAACCTAAAGATTTTAACTTCTGTCTTATATAGCTTCGTAATTTATATTTTCTATGAATTCGCAGCTACCTGCTGCGCGAAACACATGTTTGATTAGGGTGCCTATAACATTTGCTCGCAGCTGTATATACATGAAATTGAAAAATGTAAATTTAATACTACAGAATTTACCTGTTTATTTCCTTCCTTGAGTTAACGACATGAGTAAGAACTAGACGAAAATAAAATATCCTACTGCATTTCTTTATCATTATATTATTACATTACATAATTTTAACACAAAGCAACAACAAAAACACTTACTAATAGTTTAATTTGTAAACATCAATTGAAACAATGTAATTAATTTAAAAGAAAAGAATAACAATATTACAACACATCTAAAAGAATACCTCGAAAATAACACCAAGATAAAAACAAATGATTTCACCAATACCATGAGAAAACCTGTATTTGCAGCGTTCTTATCTTGGTGTTATTTTCTAGGCATTCTTTAAGATGTGCTTTAAATACGTCATGGTAAGTCTGAGAAATCATTCACATGTGCAGTTGAACTATGGGGTTAGATATGGCAATAGTAGCAGAGACGCAATTGCAATGTGACCAGGAAAAGAACCGCTCGAAACCACGCTGATGACGCTGGGTAGACAGAAACATGTCCGTGTGTTAGCGTTTTATGTCTCTTCGCGTTGTCTATCTCGTGAATGATTTCACCAAAATACCATGAGAAAAGCTGTATTTACACCGTTCTTATCTTGGTATTATTACAACAGATTCACACGCTCGATTTTAAAAACAATTTCCGAAAACCATTCTTCAAAACCATCGACATCTATATCCTCGTGATAGTCACCAATCTTCTTAAGTATGCTCAAGCCTTCTTCCAGAAAACCGGAATCACAGCCAATATGCGTGATTATGAGTCTACGCCTTTTTCCAGATGAAGCCTTTAAGCCAGTGGAAAACCCGTCAACATGTACCTGCCCTTTTCTTTTTATATTTAAATCCTGCCACATTTTTTTCAACTGTATGCCTTCCATTTAAGCAAGTTTCATCGGCGTAATATATTTTTCGATCTTGTCCCCTTTTCAAAAAGTTTCCTCGCTATAAAATTATTTCTTCTTTTTGAATGAGGGCACTTTCTCTATTTCTTTTTAGATACCTGAAATTCATTTCTCGTAATGCGCGTAATAAAAGCATGTCCCGATATTTTCTGGAGACTGTTCGCGGATTGACGTAAATTTACAGACCTATAAACATTTTAATGAACTTTGCAAAAAGTATTTGGACATATTTTATATAATAATTACTTTACCACCGCCTATACGCATCGAGGTAGCTGCATACTATTTACTAACAAACGTTAGCGCTTGATATTTCTTTTTTTATTATCGACCTATACCTGACGTAGTACTAACACTTCCAAATCATTTTAATTCACGTCTAATTCATTCTCTAGATATAAGCTAACAATTAACCAACCAAGTATATTTGTATAAGTGCGTGTTGCTCGTAACATTCGACGTGACGTCTATATGTAGATTTATATGGTAAAATATCTTTTTCTTTTAACTAAATGTTTTAAGGTTTGAGTTTAGTGTACGGGGTGTGCTTTTAGATTTGCGGGCAAAGCATGTAGAAACATGTACGATGAATATGTGTATATATGTCTATAAATACAATAAGATCCTTTAGAATACACTGCACAAGAAAATTTCAGCTGAATTCTATGTGAGACTTATCTTTTGCTAATTTTGTTTTCCAACAATTCCGGAACTAGTTCGTTCAAATTCCAGAGATGATCTTTCATGATCTGAAAACTTGACAGTTCAGCTGAGTCAGCCATAACTTCATCGTCTAATCCAATACAATCATTACCAATATAGAAAATTGTCCTAATTCATTTCGTAATACAGTGGAACTCCCCTAACTCGAACCACCTAAATCCCCAAATAAAATTCGAGTTAGAGAAAATTTAGTTACAGAAAATTCACAATTTACTTTTCATTATATGTATATATTTATAAAGCATAATATATAATAACAATATTATATAAAATAAATAAAAAAATGATTTAAAAACAAACTGAAAATACAAACTACATGCATTAGGATATATATATGTACTATATGTATATGTATGAAATTAAACAAAAATTGTCCTATATACATAGGTATTAAATGTGTACTGGTACATGGGAACATAAAACAATTGCATAATTAAATTGTTTTTTTAAAGAAATCCGCTATCAACTGTTGCCGAACATTGGCCGTTCGGATGTGTTCATACGATTTTTGAATTTTATTAATGAACATATATGTCTCATCGGATGTTTGTTCATGAGACATAAAATAATTCTTTAGTGTCTCGAATGCTTGTAAAACTTGTTTGTGTGATGGTTGCTCCACAATTTCTTCATCGCTTTCTTCGGAGGTGTCTTCATCTGTAATGCATGATACACTCCTTAGAATGTCTTCCTCTGTCGGATAGTCAGTAGTTAAGAGGTTACTATCAATTTCAAGATAAGTGTCAAGAGATACATTCTCGACATTTAGCAACTCAACAGAGTTTTCAAAATCTTGCCTTACTTTAACAGGAAATTCTTTATCTTCTGAATTTTGCAGTCGTTCTTTTAGTTGAGCAAGGGGAATTTCGTCTTCGTTACCAAAACCAGCCTTTTTAAAACAGATTTGAATGGTTTTTTGTTTAACATCCACATGCCACGTCATGGCAACCTCTCTCTCACAGTCGAGATGTGATATACTAGGAGAACCGTTATTCTCTAATGCATATAAAGTTTTTTAAGGATTCTTCCTTTGTAATGATCTTTGAAACTTTTAATGATGCGTTGATCTAAAGGTTGCAGTTTGGAAGTTCCGTTTGGTGGCAAATATTGCAATTTGATGACCTTCAGCTTCTGTTGTATTGCAGGATCAGCAGGGCAGTTGTCTATAAACATTATTATTTTTTGGTTCTCGTGTGAAAATTACTTGTCCAATTTAACCAACCATTTCTCAAAAATTTCAGGTCATCCATGCCTTCACGTTGTTCTCGTAATCTACAGGAAGCCATTTTACCCCTTTAAAACATCGTGGCTTTGCACTTCTGCCAATTATGAGAGGTTTTAGTTTTTCAGTGCCACTCATATTCGTTGCTAGAAGGCATGTGACCCCATCTTTACTAAGTTTTCCACCAATAGCATTTGTCGTCTCTAATGGGTAAAGTTTTCTTAGGTAGACATTTGAAAAATAACCCTGTCTCGTCAGCATTGAAAGTATCATCTTCGTTATACCGCCCCAAAATCACCGGCAATACATTTCGAATCCAATCACTAACCTCACGATCATCCACTGTGGCACTTTCACCACAGATATTCTTATGCCATATGTCATGTCTAAATTTAAAAAATAAAATATAAATTTCATATGTGCATACGTACGTCTAATACAATAACGTAAATTTTACCTTTTTTTAAATTTATGAAGCCAGCCGGTGCTGGCCTTAAAATTTGTTGTTCCTAAATGTTGACTGTATTCCAGTGCTTTCTCCTGTAGAGGTGGCCCCGACACCGGAATGTTTTTTTCTCTACTAGATACAAACCACTCAAACACCGCACTGTTTACATTTTTGTTTGAAACTCGGTTTCGCTTGAAATTGGCACGTTTTGTAAGTTTACTCGCGAAACTTCGAATATGTTCCTTGTTTTTAATTATAGTTGACAATGTACTCGCTGGTATGTCATATTCCGCAGCTATTACCTTCCTTTTTATTCCATTATCCACTTTTTTTAATATTTCTAATTTCTGTTGCACTGTTAAACTTTTAAGTTTTCGTTGCTGGGGCATGTTGATGACAAACACTAACGAATACGACTGAATATATAGCGCAACACGCAGATGAATAAGAATGATAAAACCCGTTGTCATTGGTACTTCCCCGAATTCCTTCGGTAGATATTACGTTATATCCGCTAACAGATGGCGTATCACGTACCTTTAGTGAAAATTTCGAGTTACAGAGGTTCTACGTCTTAAATTTGGTTAATTTTTTTTCGAGTTAGGGATAAATTCGAGTTAAGGACAGTCATATGCATATAAATTTAATAGATAACGCACGGGATAAAAAATATTCGAGTTAGGGGAGTTCCACTGCATGTAGTAATCTTCACTCTTTGTTTTCGGTTTAAATGAAATCAATGCATTTCGACATTGAAAATTATGAAGTTAAAGAGAGGTCGCAGCAACAAATCAAGATATCAGAATCTCACGCTAAAAACCTCCAGAACATAGAACCCGACCGTCTTCAGCTGTTAAACATGCAGGATTTGGCAAATTAGTTCACACATTCTCCTTTCGTCAAATTTATTCAGCCGTACTACAGCTCACTTTAACTCATACTTCACGTTCCTATACAACATTGCTCGCAAATCAACGCACACTTTGTACGATTATTTTTAACAAATGAAAACAATGAAAAAAATAGCGTCTACTTCTAAATTATAAAAATACATAAGTATAAATATATACATACATAGATATTAACGCCTAATGACACTATATACATACATATATTTTCTCAATATGTATTCTTATAAATACATCTATATACATAAAGGTATATAATACTATATAAAATATAGGAGTGTACTGATGTGAATATCTATATTATAAGTAATAATTAATGTACTAATTAATAATAATGTAATTACTACTTACGTGCTAGGTGAAATGTTTTTTCGAACTGCGTGAATAGATCTCAATTATAATGAACCAATCGGGAAAGGTTAAGATTTTAAGCGGCAAATTTGAAAGATTATTTGTAATTATTTTAATATTTTTATTTAGTTCGATGATAAACATCAAAAAATGGGAAAAATAATAAAAAAATAGATGTAATGATGTAAATAATTTTCACTCTTCTCAAAAATGTCATCTCTTGTGTGTGTATCTTGCTTCCTTGTTTTTCGTTGTCCATGTTTCACTAGCGTATAAAAGGGTTGGCAGTGATATCGTCTTGTCTCTCTTATTTTGGTTTTTAATGTTCTGTTTATGTGAGAATTTATTCAGTTTTTCTTCTATGTCTTTGTTTCGATCTTAAAATACACCGCAGCCTAAATACTTCTTAGGGTTACAGTTTTATTTGCCAATATTTTGGTTTCAGGGTTTTAGCAGATTTTTTGTAATGTATATATCCCTTTCTGTAGATCATTCTCTTTTTCTGTTAGGAGTACTAAGTCGTCAGCATATAAGATAGAATTTAGGGTGGTAATCTGGTCTAAACGAATTCCTTTAACTCATTTCTTTTTCCATTCCTTTTTAATAGCGTCAAAATATATTAAATTAAATTATGTTGACGACACGCAGCATCTTTGTCTAACTCCTTTGTTTATTGGTATTTCCTTAGTTAATCTTCTATGTATATCTACAATAATTCTGGTGTTTGTGTATAAACCCTGTGCAGCTCTTATTAAATGACGTGGATATCCTTGTTATTTCATAATATCCCATAATTCACATCTGGTTACATCATCAAAAGCCTTCATGAAGTCTATAAATCCTATGTGTGTTTCTCTGAATATCCCATCTGTGTCTTTTCTAAAGCCCATTTGTTCCTCTTCTATTAGTTCTTCTGCTATGACTTTTAACATCTTGTTTAATATACTGGCAGTTAATACACTTTAAATGATCATAGATGTCAAGGTCGAATCTTGAGGTGAGATTTAACTCAATTACAATAAACATGATTAATTCCGTTTAGAAGATATTAATCCTAATAATTAATCCTTGGAAATTCCTGCTGAGACCGAAAAATCTATCAGATCAAAAGCACAGGAAAATCAGAATAAATAACATCCTGTCGACGACCCTCATCCACGGTCTCGGCTGTAGAGTATAGCTATTAAAACTTGCTACTTAATAGTTATGCTGCAACTTCAACCTACTAAAGTTGGTATGACTGTTAACCTAAAACTCCAAAACCGCGAAATTTAAAAAAAATACGAAACATTCTACAAACATTTGTTACGAAACGATTACAAAATTTGTTCCATCTTCTATATCGCTGATTTCTTCGTTTGATTTTGTATTCTTTTAGAGTGCCGGACAATCGTTGGATGTATAGGTGTTAGTTGAGATGGGTTTATAGGTTAGAGTCGATGGTTGTGATACACAAAATTTGAAGAAAGATTTATTCCGGAGAATTAATTTATCCGACTTTCCATCCGTTATTTTCGTAAATTTTGGTAATTTTAAATGGTTTTGGAAATGAAATAAAAGTAATAGGCAAAAAGAGAAAAAGGTGAAAGGAAAGAAAAGAAAAAGAAAATCGAGGGTGGGATCTCAACGTTTCGTCTCCGTCGTAGAAGGCTTCTTCAGGAGAAAAGCAAGGGAAACCAAAGTGGCACGGTAACTCGATGTTTAAACCATGTTACAAGCGCAACCACTTTGGAAGAAGGTCAAGGTAACTCGTCGTGTTAACCACGCTAGAGGCGAAAACCTTCTGAAGATTTCAGAAGGTGCATTCAGGTCGTTGTATAAAGAAAATCCCCGCAGTACTCAATTCTGTTCAAAAATTGACTAACACCCATACGAAATATTACCAATCGTTAGAATCCTAAGAATTGGAAAATCAAATCAAGTTTGTCGCTTAAATCTTTTTCCTTTTCACGAAAGGAGAAACACATATAACCTAGAAAAAAGAATCTAAATTGAAGCACATAAAAGTTACATGGTTTGAATGTAATAACGTTTGATAGAATCTAATGAACAACCCTTTTATCTCTCCTATGTTATCTCCTTAACACTTTGAAATTTCCAATTTCTTCCGAAGAGTTCTTCGTATACAAACGTGGCTTCTTGAGTAGAAATAAAGATAAAAGTAAACAAAGAAACCCCAGCAAGCACAAAGCGATTTTATTATAGGAAAGAAAACGGTAGTAAATTTAAAATTTTGTCTTCCGCAAAACCGTGTTTTTACAATTTTATTTCTCGTTTTGCGAAAACAAAATTTAAACTATTTTTAACAGTTTTAATAAACATTGAAATAGACCATTTTTGTATGTACATTCTTTAAAAAAATCTACCATCTACATACATCTATAATCCACACTCATTACAGAATGATAAACTTTTTGATACACGGAGAAATTTATAGTAAGATAGTGATCTTTAGGTGCAAGTAAATCGAAAAAAAGTAAAATCCATTGAAAATTAAAAGAGAAATCTGTAGCATTTTGGTGTTTAACTTATTACCTTATATTACTTACTACTTTATCTAGTTAACCAAACGAAAGAAGATTAAATATGTAGAAATGTAATTTACGTACAATGAAACAAAAACAAAAAGAAACATGTATCAATGGCCTAACATTGAAATCGCGACAATCCTTACTATATGTATAAAATTAACTAACACTATTCTAACTAACTGTACGCCAACTGTATAACTAACTATTGTATAATTTAACTAACCTTAACTTTAAACTAAACGTGTAAATTTGAAGAACTAACTTCTTTTGCAATTATGATTATGATGGTCATGACGAAGCTAAGATATGAAACAAAGATAGAAAATGTGCTGTTTACTGCTGTTTAAACGAAAAGAAACGAGCATACGAACAGATGTTTAATTATTCTATACGTATTTACTGTATTCTTAACAAAACCAAAAGAAAAAAAAAGAAAATCTTTAAATTACATATTCGTGTTTGACATATCCCTTGTAATTAATTATTCTACTAGCTAGTGACAATCCGTTCATGTGATTTGTAAAGATAAATATGGAATGTAATGGGAGATGAGTCGAAGTGAAATTGTAAGTTATAAGTGAAATATTTAATGTAACGGTCGCAAGAAGCTGTCATAATAATAATAGACTTAGATTATTTCGAAAGTTCCAACATCCCAAGCAGATATTTTCAAATTTCGCGGGTGTTTTAATTCTTTACGTTATTACATGCAAATATGGCGTTCATCGTTTGAACCACCAACTGAAATCGCCCGCGAAATTTAAAAATGTGCCCTTGAGATTACTGTTTTTGTTAAAGGAAGATATACATTTCGGGTTATAAATTCAATTATTCAACCTAGAAATTGTTAGAGAGCAAGATCTATCTATACAATCTTAAAGCGTATACAACATTAAAAAAAACACACACTCAAGAAAGCTTTCAGCTATTCCAACAGAACAAACAAACTTACAATTTCCCTTCAACTCACATGTAATTCTAAGGAAATTAATTAATTAAAAAGCAAATTAAGAATATATAAATAGAAACACAAAATTATCATAGTAAATGTGTAGATTTTAAACTATGTTGTTGCTGTGGAGTTGCTGTTTGATTTTATTAATTATTAAGATTATAACAATCCCGTTACACTTGCAGGAAAGTATTTAAAGAGAGTAGAAGAAAAAGAATCTATAACCGCGTTAATAGTATTATATTATAGTTTATATACAACGATAATTTCGTTTTTAATAGATCTACATACTATATATTTAAATATTTGTTAGCTTTCAAAATCCTACATAACTTGCGATCTGCACAATATAAAAAATAGAAGGAAAAGTATATGTTTATTTCGCAGCTACTTAATATTATTGTAAACTTGCGCGTAATATCCCAAAAAGAAAATAAATATGGTAAAAAAAAAAGTAAAAACAAGAAAACCGAATTATTTTTGTTATCTTTAAATCGATAAATAAGTAAACAAGAACAATGTAAGTGATGTAAAAAATGAATGTAAATGCTGGAAAAAATAAATAGTAAAAAAAGCAGTTACAATTTTATTTCAAACCTTCCCAATTATTAATATATATGTATACGTTTGACCAAGGTAGATGATAGGCCTATTTTCTTCACGGCTTTTTTAATAAATACTTAATTCACAATTCTCTAATATCATTTTCTTCGATTAAGCATAAATCTTTAATCTCCCCATTTACAAACTTTATTATATTATGTATATATATATATATATATATATATATATATATATATATATATATATATATATGTATATTAAGATATATATATATATATCTTAAATTAAGAAATTTTCGATTGAAAGCGACATCTTTATTGTAGGCTCCTTTATTGGGAGTAAAGTATTTGTTGGTAAAGTAGAAATAACATTACTCCTCTAATATTATATCCTTTAGTTAATTTCTTTTAATTAATAAAAACAAAAATTAGCAAATTCCTTACTTTTATAATAATCTTACTCCAATTCAAAATAATGAAATTCATTCAGTATTTCACAAAATATTTATTTGTATATCTACTGTCTAGTCGTTACCTCTCTTCCACATTCTCAATTGAAAGCGACATCTATACTTTAATTACGCTATTAGAAGAGTCTGTTGGTAAAATAGAAATTATTATATTACTATTCAAATATTTCAGGAGAGGGTGCTTCATTAGTTTTTCAATTTGAATTAATAAAAATAAAAGCCAATTGAAATTCTTATTGAAAAAAAAATAAAAAACGTAATTGAAGTAATATAATTCATCTTTATTTCGAGAAAAGAAAACAGACATAATAAACTTAAAAATAAATCGAATGCTATACATCTCCTTGTCCCTCTTGTAAATTTTTTGACTGAGACAGAAATGCCAAGTGCCCTTTAGGGCATCTATTAGCGTAATGCCCTTTAGTACCGCATTTATAGCAAGTAACGTCCTCCAATTTCTTAGGCATCATACGAGCAAACAATTGACCAGAATCATGCCCATCGCCTGCACTATTTTTCTTAGCTTCCTCAGTCAGTAGAGCTTCCTTATTCTCCGGAGTAATCTTATTACAGTGCACTGCCTTGTGTCCGTGTTCTCCGCAAAAATGACATATAATAACGGGAGGTTTTTTCTGATCTTTCAAGTTTTGATCCGGCGGAGCTGGTAATTCGAATCGTGGATGCATGTACTTACAATTCGGACCTTCCGGACAAAAACCGGCCAAATAATTCGTACACAGCACTCGCCTAACGTGTCTATGCCTGCAATGAGGGCCGTGACGGCAAAA
Source organism: Trypoxylus dichotomus (assembly GCA_023509865.1). Lineage (NCBI taxonomy): Eukaryota > Metazoa > Arthropoda > Insecta > Coleoptera > Scarabaeidae > Trypoxylus > Trypoxylus dichotomus. Next base: position 92,148,448 of record CM042074.1, read on the forward strand.
TCCACGATCGTACCAGGGACAGTCTTTAATCTTACTCTCCGGATCGATATGTAAGAACGGACACTCCTTATTGTGACACGCGTTAAATCTGGAATAGAAATAACACTCAGGCATCTTCGTCATATCGTATTCGTGCAAGAATTCGCATTGATCGCCTTTCTTACAGAGCCCTCTCAGCCAATGTTTGCAGACAATGGTTCTATCACCACGAACGTGGCGGAATGGACATTGGGGACCTTTAAGGCAACCAGCTGGAGACGTGTAAAACTGACAGACCGCAGCAATGGATTCTGAAGAAGACAAGTGATGTTATTCGAATGATATATTTGGTGAACTTTTGTCTTACTATCCATTCCTGGAAATGGTAAAGGTAGTGCTCCATATTGTTCGTCTAATGCTACTTCTATATCGAATTTTATATGATCGACATGAGCCACAATACATTCCATCTTGGTATATTGTATTAAAAATAAATTGATTCTGGCATAGAATATTCTTCAGTTTAGGTTATGTTGTGTTTAACCTCTTGATAAATCATTAGAAAAGAAAGATAGGTGACTCTCGGTAAAGTATACGCCCAACTTTGGCGCCGATCTTTGAATAGGCATGGTGTGAACTAACAGATTTACGCGCCAAATTCAAAATAGTAATCTCAGGGGAATAGAAAATGATCTGTGCATGTATTTTCAGAAATATCTGTATGACTTTGTAAACGTGAGGGTTATGTTGCTTTCTATAAATTTCCTAATCCAACAAAAAATCCAGAACAGTTCAAAGATTCCGGAGCCAAGTCTTTGTTAAAAATGGAACCAAGTAAAAAAGCAAATTGTAGGATGTGTTCTACTCACACAATACACAAAACTGTAATGTATAATATCGAGACATGTGTTAATTTAACAATTTTTATTAGAAAATATAATGCTGCCATGTTTTCTTGAACCGTCAAAAGTGACTCGTGTAGTATCCAGCACCCATTAACAATAAGTCTAATTAAATCTTTTTGTGTTTCCTACATTTTTCCTTCCTCGTTGGTAAAAAAGGGATCTATATTGTGCATGGTTTGAAGTGGTCGGTAAATTAGATTTCCATATATGGTCAAAATGTTTATGTTAAAAAAAATCAAACATTAAACCGTTTATTATCATATATATTTCTTAAAACTATAAAAATATAATATATAAAAGTTATACATATCACAGTTTTATTACCCCAAACAATTTCGAAGGTCCGCAAGCTGGTAATTGACACGTTTTTTCCTCCATTTCCGTCTCTGCGATATCGCAATTTTCCAAGCAGTGTCTCCATCTAATTTCACGTCCTTTCCCACACGATACACTACATGGCGACCAATTCGTCCACTTACCCCAGCGTTGCTTCTTATCTTTCCTGGTACGGTCCTTAGTTTTACGTTTTTTATTATTGCTGTAGGAAGTTGGTTGCTCCGCAAAAGCTTCTGTTACTTCCATCATAGCAACATCTTTAAAGTGTTTTTTCTGTTAGTATTAAACTATGTCAAAGAGACCAATTACATACCGATATTATCAGCTGTTGTACGTTGCTCGATATGTTGCGAGGAAGGAACGTCCGCCGTATCTCTTTTAGGGTCCTTTTCAATAGTTCCGATTTTATCCAGTAATTTCGTCAGTAACAGCTTAATCTCGTCGTAGTTATTGCCGTCGATGCTAATGCTCGAGTTCTGATGGTTCTTACGTTTGGCAAGGGCGGCTCGTTTCTGAGTAGTGGTACCTGGGGAACTTTCGCTGATCGTCTCGAAGAACTTCACGTCGTCGTACTTGGAGCGTTTCGACATAAAATTTTTGGCCGCACGAAAGAGCGGCTTTCTGTATTCCAAAACGGACGATCGGTCCGGAAGGTCGGCGGTCGAAATTTCGGAAATTTTCACCACTATCGCGGACAGAAGAAGGACAATTAGCGTCAATTCATTCATTCAAGGACTTCATAACATATTTCGTATGTGGAGTGACAGATACGTTGGTGACATATAAGTCAAGGGTGATGGTTCGTGAAAGTCTGCGTTTAGGTACTCACGGCTATGTACGATTGTATCTGAGATCCCAAGCAGACATTTTTAATTTTGCGGATGATTTAGGTTGGTAGTTCCGACAATAAAAACTATATTTGCATATACAAGTTTGAAAAATTAGCGAATATAACCTTTCTTGTCGAAACTACCAACCTAAATCACCCGCGAAATTTAAAAATGTCCAATAATTTTGTATTGACTTCAGGGCAGATTCGGAATCAGATATAACAACGCCATTCAAAGTAAAATTTTTTTAACAAAATTGCAGTTTTCATTATAGCGTAAAGCCCGGCAGTAAAAAATAGAGGCTATAAAATTCAGTTTGAAAGGTTCAAAATAGTTGTTTCTTGGAATGTAAAAGGCGAAACCAACTGAGTTAATATTTTTGGAACCATCTGTATGAATTTGTAAGAATTGATTGTAATTTTCTGCTAAACTAGAATAAAATATAACACTGTTCGAACTCACATAGCTATTGTAATTGTATATAACATTTATAAGAGTAGTAGGGTAATCTGGCACACCAGTAGAGGCCAGAAGATGATTTGATCTGAACATTCAAGATGACTACCTCTAACTGGTGAAACTAGAGCAGGGGAATTTTGAATCTTCCAATACCTGTTGGTTAAGTCAGATATGGTCTTATTATATAAAGACATACGTGTTTGTTTTAGATTTAAGTTCTTAACTTTTAGGATATATTTTCTAGCTCTAAATTCTCATCAAATATAGAGAGGTAGCTCAAGAGATTCGGCTAAAGTAGGAAGATATGGGATGGACTGCATTGTTCCTATACAAAGTCATAGAGCTTTATATTGCATTCTGTCCATTTTAATCAGATAATATTGGCTCACTAATCTAAATTAGATCCAATATAGGCTTTGTAAAATATAAATTAAACTTTGTATTTATTTCAAATTATTCCAGAAACATTTTACTAATTTTTTACGTACTTACCAAGATTAATACATAAATTAGAAGCAAATAAACTTCAATTATTCACAATAAATAAAACCATTTCACATAAATTAATCCACCTTCTATTATGCCAATAAATTATATACACACTTAGTACAAAAACATATCAACTTAAAAATACTGTTGTCATTCGTCACCACGTATAGCCCTATACTTGTTAAGTTCTGCCGGAAATACTCTGCTCAATTCCAATAACATATTAGCTTTAAATTTCCTGTATGCATCAATCTTCCCTTTAACTTGCTCGTTTTTAGCCAACGCCTTCTCTATACAGTCCTTCGTATACAATTGTGGATTGCGTCCCTGATCGATATAACTAGAAATCACCAAAAATTTACATTAGATATCGACAGTACATATAGACACTTACTCAAAAACTTCTAACGGAACATGAACGTCCTGAACTTGAGATTTTAGCTTGTCAACTTCTTGCAAACCATGTACCAGGGATTGCCTGCAAAATGTATCATCGTTACAACAAATCAATAATTGATAAAGTATTATGAAAGAACTTACAATTTCTGATTTAATACATTTTGGCTTTGAGGTTGGAAATCGCTGACGATAATATGAATTTGTCTTACATTTTCTATGAACATTTCCAGTTGGGTTTCTAAATTTTCTAAAGACGATGCCATTTCTATAAACCCTCTTTAATGTCTGTTAATCGATTTGTAAACATGAAACATTTCACAGATAACAAGCCTTGAAACTGAATTGAACTGAATAGAGATATAGAAGTCACGAGAGATTGACATCTTAATATTAAATTGTTGGTCACGTTTTAATGAGCTCCCCCTAGGGAAACGGCATAGAACTAATAACGTCATTTTTCTCACGAGAATATAAATTTTGGAGGGATTCAAACAGCGGTAATTCATCCTAGTACGCTCTGATCTTTCTTTTATTATTTTCTTTAAAAAGCTAAACATCTCGTACGTGAAAGCAGTCGCCGTAAATATGGATGGGTGTTATAACTGCAAGATACTAAATATCTTTAAGAATGCAACAAAAAAGCACATTTACTCTATAGTCATAACGTTTTATAGTAATTCAAATGGGGCGTTTTTCATCTCTTTAGCAAAGGTTTGACGTATGCATTTTATACAAAGTACTAAAACACATATGAGACCGGATTCCGTTAGCTCGATATGATACTCTGAAGTCGAAAGTAAGATTAGGAGCTTAGATAATTTCATCGGCAAGTATAGAACCGATCCAAACAAATGCAAGTTTTAGTTAAAAAAATCATCACATTTATAGCTTTTAACAATCTTTGTAGGTTATTTAAAAATTATAAATATTCTAGAAAATGTTGCTAATTTTTCACGTTACTTGGAGCTAATGGGAAAAATAATCGGCAATCAGTTCTATTTAGAATATAGAATTATTTCGAATATATTTTATTCCAAAAAGACAAAATACTGAACAGACCCCCAGCCTAAATTACAACGTGTAAATTGGTGAAATTAATTTTACGCGGTAAATTTAAATTTGAAGATCTGTCTGAAATATAAAATCTGTACCAAACAAAAATTGTACATAGAATCTGTTACTGGTGCTATGTTCTGCATCCATAATTGAAAGGAACAGTTATAGAATTGTGATTTCAGTACAACTAAATGATACATACATACATGAGTGAATTTATTCTTGAGAGATGTAATGCTAATTTTTGAACCAATCGATATACGAAAACTTAAGATACAGTGCAGCCGCAGTGCGATTTGACGGAGGCTGTGGTTTGTCGAACATTGCCAACATAGACAACATATAATGATTGCCAACCTATGAAAGCGTAGGGAACAAATGACAGTTTTGTTGAGGTTATGTTTTAATCTGAATATTATGAAATAATAACAATTTGGACCACAAATCTCGTTAATACAACTTAAGTGCTCAAATAATAAGAGATTATACGGTTGTTCCCATATTAATGGCCGGAAATTTTTGGCAAAGTTCACATCAGTAAGTTCATTTACCAAGAACATCTTCTGTATCTTAGCGATAATTGTCAAAATTAATTTAAATTTTATAGTCAACAATGGATACTTGATAAACAAGATTTACTAAGAGAAAGGCATTTCGATTTAAGTATATTAACAGAGGATGAATATCAAAAACTTCACATATTTTTTGCAGATTGTAAGTAATCGTTAACTTGCTGTTATTTTATGAAATACATTTTCACATTAGTTATCCAAGGATTGGGGGAGCAAATGAAAGTTCGCCAACAAGTTGTTGGAACAGCGACTGTCTATTTTAAAAGATTTTATGTTAGAAATTCCTTCAAATGTATCGATCCTTTATTGTTAGCTCCAACATGTATATTCTTAGCTTCTAAAGTTGAAGAGTTTGGTGTTCCTTCAAACTCAAAATTAATAACAGCGTGCCAAACAATATGTATGTATTGTTTATAGGTTTTAAATCGTTAACTACAATATCGATTTTTAGTGAAGAGCAAATATAACTTCGCATACAACCAAGAATTTCCATACAGGACTAATAACATACTCGAATGTGAATTCTATTTACTCGAAAATTTAGATTGTTGTCTGATAGTGTATCAACCTTACAGACCGCTACTACAATTAATGCAAGATTTAGGTTACGAGGAACAGTTGTTGACGTTGGCATGGAAAATTGTTAATGAATCGTTGAGAACCGATGTATGTCTACTATATCCCCCTTACCAAATTGCAATAGGTTGCATGCAAATAGCTTGCGTAATTCTACAAAGGGACCAGCATAAAATGTGGTTTGCTGAATTAAATGTCGATATTGAAAAAATCCAGGAAATTGCAAGGTATATTGTAAATTTATTTGAACTTCGGAAACAGTACGATGAGAAGACCGAATTACAAGCTCTTCTAAATAAAATGCCTAAACCAAAACCGGCACCACAAAGATAAGTACCAACTGTAAAGTTTAATTTTCTCCTTTTTAATTAATATTTTATAACTACGTCTTTAAATAAATTATTTATCATTCGAAATACTTTTTGTTTTGTCTTATATCGCCTTATTTGCTATACCACTTAATGAACTATTTTTTTTTTCTTTAGCATTCATTGTAGTGATTTCAAAATTATTATAAAATTTCTTTTAGTGATGGTAACAGTTTTCTTTCGATAAAGATATCTGGTATAATCTTTAGTAATAGTGCAACTTAGAATAGAGTAGGGAGTTCCAAGTAGACATCTTTAAATTTCGTGGGTAATTTAAGTTGGTAATTCTGACAATAAAGACCATTTAGCTTGAAAAAAATTAGGGATAGGAATTTATTTCCGAACAAAATCGACGGCGAATTTTAAAAACGTGCGCTTGGGGTAGTTAAAAATAAAAAGCACAATCCATAAAGTTAATAACTGATGGATAAAATAAATCAAAGATATCGAATATGTGAATTCAAATTTATAAACACAAGTTTAAAATAACCAAAGAAAAAACAAACAGTTTCACAACATATAGTATGATATAAAATACTTTAAAAATACAAGTATCTGCAGGACAAACTAATATTTTAAAAGAAAGAATATGTTTTATCTGAAAATTGTTTAAAACTATAGATGGTGGTTACAAAAAGTTAGAATTTGTTGTAATTAGATACTTTCTTTATACGAAAAAAAGAGAAAACAAAATCAAGTTGTATTAAAATTATCATTTATATTAAAACTTTAGTTTTTATTAGAACTTATAAAAGATTGTGTTAATATGCCTTAAGTTGATTTGATCAGAAACTTATTTCTGTAAGGTTGGCCAACCCGAATTAAAGGGTATTTCAAAACTAATTTACGTCAAAATCGATAGTTTAGTATTATATTCATTATTTTATTTATTGTTGTTAATCTTTAGTTAATTATAAAATGAAGGGTTTTATTTCACAAACAAAATATATAAACAATCCATATTTCCTTAAAAAAATCATTTTATTTAGCATTATTCCTTTAACATAATTTAATAAAACATTTACTTTTCTATTATACAGTATTGTACAATTGTCACGTGATGCTCATGGGCCTTGGTTTCAAAATTAATTTGCCCGTATCATCGCAGGACATATTAAAATCACACAGCACATCTCTAGTTCGTGACGTAATTATCGAAGCTGCTATCACACGTTTGTGCACACCCATTAAGAATATAAAAACTGAAACGTATAAATAAACATAGTTCGCTAACTCTCTTTCGAAAACTACCATTGTGCATTACCTAAGAGTATTGTAGCTATGAGAAAAAATGGGTGATTAGATAACGACTGCGTTAAAGGTACTACTCTGGTGGTGGGATCCATTAACCATTGTCCAGCACCTGCTGCTACGCATACCGATACAACCAGTAGGACAACTATAGCAATATAATTTATCATTTAGTATAATAGAATTTAAATATTTTCAATGCAAACGTAACATACTTCTCCATCTATAAGTAGCTGGCTGTAAACATTGTATCACTTCTGTCAGTCTTCTCTCGAACGCCTTCAAATCTACAATGATATCTATTTTATAGGTTATGACAAACTTCATTATCTGTTATACCTTGCGTACCTTCACAGGCAGTTTGCTCCGGGGACATGCCTCACTATGAAGTTCGCATAACACGATCTTAATATTACGCCTGTCCTTACACGAACGAATTTTATCAGAATTAATGAACAATCAAAAGTCAAGATGATACATGACACAGATACATGATTGATAATTTCATGTCTATTGGTGGCACCGTGAGATTTAATGTTAAAAATTTTAAACTGCACTTCAGCGCCCCAGTTTGAGACCACGTAACGACAAAGCGGCGGGGTATTTGAGTTGAGACTATCTTAGCCGAAATTGTTCTGTTATATACATACACGATTATTTCAATATATGGCGTGGAATCACATTGAATTATTGCGATGATCTTATAAGCCGTCGATTATACATTTAAATCTAATCTAATTTCTGAAGCTGTTTTTTTTTTAATTAGCTAATCTACTAGTGAGAAAAGAGCAAAAAAGTTAATGAGTTTATTATTTCACCTATCAAATCATTCAAGCACACATTTATTATCTATTACAATCTTATACAATGTACCAAAGAGAAGCATAGTGCGGCAACAACATTTTAATCTATATAGAACTGATTTTCGATCTTAGGGAAATGCTAATCTCATATTGGTAGAACTAAGAAATAATCAAACATAACCTTTACGCTCTATAACCTCTATCTCTTAATATTAAGAAGAAAGGAATAATTAAAATGTCTATAAGATGTCTTATAAGTACGAATATGCTAAATAGAAATGCTACTTTCTTATGGAACTTAGCACGACGTTACTCGTCAGATTCGCAAGCTAGTGGCGAAGATCCGAATATAGTATCAACCACACCACCTAAACCTAAATCGGGTTTTGTGAAAGCTTTTGAGAAATTCCAGTCGTTAGACAGTACAGATAAAGAAGAATCATATACGTTCAAGGAATTATTAATGAAGTCAAAGTTTATCGATGTAAGTACAGTGAAAGCGTATTTTAGAATATTAGAATTATGATTTGCAGTTAGGAGATCCTGAGGGAAAGATAGTAACAGGTAAAATCTATCACATCGTTGAAGACGATTTGTATATAGATTTTGGATGGAAGTTCCATTGCGTATGTCCTAGACCCAAAGCAAATGCAAGGTACGTATTGTTCAGTTTATCTAAGGCATACTGTGTAATATTATTGATTATATTGCAGTAGTTATGTCAGAGGTGCTAAAGTTAGGTTAATGATCAAGGACTTAGAATTGTCAACAAGATTTTTGGGGTATGAAAGAGATCTTACATTATTGGAAGCCGATTGTGTATTACTAGGTTTATCACAGGATCAGAGTGCTAGGAATATTTGATTGTGCTATAATTTTTCATCACAATTTCATTTAAGAGCAATATAGTTAATTTTATATATTAATGAAAAATTAAGTAAATTTATATTCGATGTTTGTTTTAATTCCTTTAATGTTAACCTCTCTTTTGTCAAGTGTCAGTCTTTTTAGCCTATTTATAGTGTTGGCACTAATTTTACACTAAAAATTTCTCTATAGGAAACGCGTTCGGCGCCAATTATCGGAAAATTCAAAACTTTATAAAAAGAATGTCATCTAAAATTAATAAAATCATAATGTAATGCATACGTATTTGTTGTTAAATCGTAAGTAAAAATTGTTTGATGACAAAATAGCAATTCTAATTTGTGCGAGAAATTGAAATGGTAAACACGCAGCTGTGTATACACTGTGATAAAAAAGTATTGATTGAACTTAATGTATTATGGTTTAATTTTTTCAAGAATGAATATACGTCACAAATGACACCAATATGATGTTTCATTACCAATATCAAGTGAAAATTTGAGAATCCGTTTCATTTTAAACATGATGAAATTTGAACAAATTTCAATTTGAAATAATAGCTATTTACATATTATGTGTGTTTATTCTTACAAAACATAATTAAGAGTAAGATATTAAATGGAAAATATACGACTTACGTCTTGGGATATTTATTTTGCTAGCGTTGAGATACCTGCAGATACAAAACGCTACGTTGTCATTTTGATACAATCTTTAAAAAAACAGCTTTTTATAATTAGGGGTTTATACAATTAGTGTTTATATTTTGATTTGACAACAAGGGATTATCTGATGTCATTACCGATTGATGACGTTAGATGTCCAAACATCACTTCGTTTGGACTTTTGTGAGTCGTACTGAGAGGCGTATTACGATAGTTGGAACAAGGTCATCCGGATTTGGTTCTAAAGAGCACCAAAGTCGAAAACCAGCTGAAATAGAGTTTCTTTAAAGAGCGATTATACGAGTACCGGAAGAGACTCGTCTTCTGTTCTTCGACAGTTCCTCTCTAGGTCCTTATAGTAGAGGTGAGAATCACCGAAGGGATCCGGTAGCATCCGAAACGATCTGTAGGGCGCCTAGCATCAAACCCTACATTTTCCTATCGTAGAACACAATTTTTTTGGCAAAAAGAAAACTTTAGGCCCGAATCTGACAATTTTATCGTATCCACCGTCAATTGCATTTATAACTAAAATTTGAGCGAAATCAAACGATCTTCGCAAACCGTCAGAAATCGATAATTTTTTCTTATTTCGCTCGAATTTTGGTTATAAATATATTACTGGTTATCTGATCTTAATTATGTATAGACAATAGAAAATCGGTTTGAATGTAGGATGGGGCCGATTTTATTTTAATATTCAAACACTCGCATCGTCTTAACCCTTTATTACCAGTCTTACGCTACCACTACCTTGCCAACTTAACTTTTAACCTAGTTACAACTTACTAAACCAGGATCACCAACCTGACACGGTCGGTAAGGCAACAATTTCACCAAGAGATTAAGTCGGTTAATTTAAAATTATTTTCCACATGAATAGAATTATATCTATCTAAAAATAGTAATGGGGAACGATAACAAGTTGATGTATTATTAATTTGGTATATAGCGTTTTTATTTTGGGTCATTTGCAATAAACACGTTCAGTAAAAGGAATAACAAAGACATTCTAAAACTCCATTGCTACCGTTAAGTTGGTACAATAATAATACAAATAATTAATCGCAAAAAAAAGGTTAATTACTAAACAAATTGATTATAGGTTAATGATCTCTCTTGCTAACTTTTCAAAGTTCGGTTATTTGTTAATCGGTTGTATCATTTAATTAAAAAAAAAACGGTATCTTTATTATTTAAAGGCTGCAAATGCTTTTATAATAAATGACTTCCTTTTTCGCTTAGATCGTTAGTTATGGTTATTGTGTTTCAAATTTATATGATGATTGGTACCTACACTACCGGTCAGAACTATTTACCCACCTGAAACAACATGTAACACATGGGCTGAAAAGTCCCGGGCCTAACACATAGATGACGCTAGTTTTATTGCAGTCACCTTTGTCTCAGTTAGTACTAACCTTCAAAAGACAGCTGTTAAAATGTCATGATATTCTATTCATTAGTTTGTGAGTTATTGTGCTAATAGTCACGCTACTTTTGTTATTTTCAAAGCAATGGATCAAAAATAATTTCGTGTTTTAATTTTACACTGATTCTTGATGGGAAAAAATACCGTTCAAGCGAAGCAATGGCTTGAAAAGTATTATGGGGACTTCGCTCCGTTAGAAACAACAATAAAACGTTGGTTTGCTGACTTCAAACGCTGTCGTAGAGACACCGATGATGCAGAACGCAGTGGACGTCCAAATGAGGCGGTAACACCAGAAAACATCAAAAAAATCCACAAAATCGTTTTGAATGATCGAAAAGTGAAGTTGCGTGAGTTAGCTAACATCGTAAAGATATCAAAAGAACGTATTGGCTTTATATTGCATGAGCATTTGACTATGAGAAAGCTCTGTTCAAAGTGGGTGCCGCGTTTGCTCACTGTTGACCAAAAACAAGAACGTGTTGATGATTCTGAGCAGTGTTTGGCCATGTTTAAACGTAGCAAACCGGAATTTTTGCGTCGATATGTGACAATGGATGAAACATGGATCCATCACTTCACTCCGGAATCAAAACGATCGTCATCTGAGTGGACAGCAACTGGTGAACCTCGTCCAAAGCGCCCGAAAGCACAACAATCGGCTGGAACGGTTATGGCCTCGGTATTTTGGGATGTGCGTGGTGTAATATTCATCGACTATCTTGAGAAAGGAAATACCATCAACAGTGAATATTATATATCGTTATTGGAGCGTTCGAAGGCCGAAATTGCAAAGAAACGACCGCATATGGCAAAGAAAAAAATGTTGTTTCTTCAAGACAACGCACCGTGTCACAAGTCAATCAAAACAATGGCAAAACTACATGAATTGAACTTCGAATTGCTCCCACATCCACCGTATTCGCCAGCTTTCGCTCCCAGCGACTACTGGCTGTTCGCAGACCTCAAAAAAATGCTCGCCGGTAAGAAATTTCGCACGAATGAAGAGGTTATCGCTGAAACTGAGGCCTATTTTGAGGCAAAAGATAAATCGTTCTACAAAAGTGGTATTGAAATATTAGAGCGGCGCTGGAATGATTGCGTTGCTCTTGATGGAGATTACGTTGATGAATAAAGCTAATTTTGAACCAAAAAAACGTGTTTTCTTTGTTAGGCCCGGGACTTTTCAGCCCATGTGTTATAAATTCAGGAAACGCTATCTGTAATTTGATCTTGATTAAAGAATATTCTTTATTAAAAACTATAATGTTTCATAGATAAAAATTTAGATTTGACTTTTGTCGATATGTTCATCTTTACCTTTAATAATTGCGGCATCCCCCCCATTAATTTAGAAAGTGTAGCAGGTTCTAAATTTTCTCAGGTTTCTTGCAATTGCTTCCATAGCGCAGTATTGGAAGTTGTGTAGGATAGGGCCGATTTTATTTTATATTAAAAACACTTGCTTCGTTTTAACTCTCTTATTACCACTCTTACGCTACTCTTACCCAACTTAACTTTTAATTTAGTTACAACTACTAAATCAGGATTGGCAACTTGACACGGTCGACAATGCAGCATTCTCACCAAGGGATTAACGCGGTTAATTTAAAATTATTTGCCACGGTGAAATGGTCAGCAAGATTCATAATTGTCGCGTTAGATAGCAAACAGGCATCTCAGAAGAACGCTCTGGCCATATCCTACACTACATTTTCTGCACAAAGCGTAGAATAAATTATTTCATGAAATCTACACAAACGTGTATGTGGGTAAATACTTATGACCGGTAGTGTACCTTAGTGTTTAGATATTCTCCATGTATAAGGTTGATGCTACTAATTGCAATTAACTCTTTTTTTATTGAAATATTAAATAAATTCACAACTAATAAGTTAAGAGAAATTATTTATTTTCTTTGTTAAGTAAATAAAGCTTTAATAAATAACTATAATAAAATAAATGCACCTTTCAAAAGTAAACGACCATTATCACATCTTAACCGTTAGCACAATTAACAAATACGACCATTAAACATACAAAATAAGTCGGCTTAAATCTATAGTCAGTGTAATATTCGTGGAACCGTCTCGACACACTTATTTATAGTACATAATATTCCTTATAAAGCTATTTATAAACTAGTTGCATCGAAGTGTTCGTAAATAACATATATATATATGTAATTAGTTCATCCTTAGGCAGGATAGTACAACAACGCAGGTGTATTAAATAAGTAAAAGTGATTTGGTAGCACTCTTTTTAGGCGTATAGTGAAATTTTCTTGAAATCAAGTTAGCGGCGGTGTTGTTTAAGCGGAGATCAGATCGTATTCGGGAATCCCCGCCCTGTGCGATTGGATGAATTTTATATGGCATTCCGTGTCTATTAGGGTCCTTTGTACAGCTGGATCGTCACGCATGAGAATCTTCCATTCCACCTAGAAAGTTACTAGGAATTAGATTACTTCACACAAAATATAAAAAAAAATTAAATCTGGTAATCACGGGACTTACCAATCGCTTATACTTGTCCTTATTCAAAGCGAACTGACTCCCGAATAGCTTTAGTAAATCAGCTCTCTCGCACCAAGGCCATATCATATAATCTAACATTCCAGGTTGATTGCCGCCAAAAAAGGGACCTTGTCTGTTTGAAAGTTCGTTTTCAAACGTTTCCAAACCCTCCATGATAATGTCCTTATTTTCGTCGTTGTTTTTGCTGGACGTTAGCAAAATTTTATACATCGTATTGACTACCTTGCTGAATTGCTCTATTAGAATTTTGTCTTTGGCCTTGCGTAGCGGATCTTTAGGATGCAGAGGATGTTGATGGTATTTTTCGTCTAAATAGTCGGCAATTATCAAGCTTTCGTATAGCACTTCGCCGTTTTCTAATTCTAAAGCTGGGATTTTTCCTAACGGACTGAATTGGTATAGCCAGTCGGGTTTGTTTGATAAATTAACGTACACAACATCGTACCTGCGAAAGAAGTATAATCAATTCGCTTTGTTCTGTAAATAATTGTATTATTTTTTTTGGAATTTCTAAATAAATCAAAAATTGATTTTTATTTTTTTTTATTTCATAATTTTCAGATTTTTTTCAAATTTTTGAGAAATGTGAAGCATTGAAAAAATTCCAGAACTCAGGAAATTTCAAAAATGATAAATTGTAGAAAATTACAAAATTTTGAAAACACCTTGCTTTCGAAACTTTCACGGACTTAAAGATTCGAAAATTTTAATAAAAACGTTACGAATGTCAAAATTTAAAACATTTCAATTAAAATAATATAAAAAATTTCAAAATGACGAAAATATCGAGTTTCAAAACTATCAAGAATGACATTTGCAAATTCTTTGCATCTATGGTTGTCAAGAATTTCAAAATTCGAAAATATCAATTCGAAAAATTTTAAAATGTCAAAATAAAAATTTCAAATTACTAAACATGTTTTGGAAATCTTCAAAGATTTATTTAAAAATATGAGATTTTAAAAAATTTCAACTTCAAAAATTCCAAGAGCATTGAAAATTTTTGAAATAACGAAAATCACGATTTTTAAAAATTTTAGTTTGGTAAAATTTCACAAATCTCAATAAAAATTTCAAATTACGAAAAGAAAAAAATTTGGAAATCTTCAAGAATTTAAAATTACGAAAATATCAGTTTTGAAAGATTTCAACTTCAAAAATGCCAACATTGAAAATTTTAGAAATAACAAATATCTCACGATTTTTAAAAATTTCAAATTGCGAAAAATTATAAAAATTTGGAAATCTTCATGAATTTAGAATTACGAAAATATCAAATTTTGAGAAATTTCAACTTCAAAAATAAAAATCTCAATTTTTAAAAATTTCTGTTTGGAAAAATTGTTAAAAACGGCAAAAATTAAAAAAGGATAAAAAATGTCGGTAATCTTAAAAATGACAAATTTCAAGATTCTCAAAAATTTCAGTTTTCAGACTTTCAAAAACGATGAAAGTTAAGAGAAATATCAAAAACTTAAATATTTGGAAACGTGGAATGACGAAATTTTGTTAATTTTTGTGTTTCAAAATGGTCAAGAATTTAAAGTTTCGAAAATTAAAAAATTTAATTTCCAAAAATTTCAGGAGTCAAAATGATAGAAATTTCTAAATGCTCAAAAATTTCGAAGGATGTCGAAAATTAAACAATTTTTAAAATTTTGAAATTGTCTTTTGTTACGATTTGAAGAATCTCAAAAAACGATGAGATAGATTAATCATATTTTTGCTTATAGGAAAGAAAAAATTATTTTACAAATTAGCCATTTTATAAGTAGATTGTTTGAACTCAATGAAATGCTAAGTACGTTTATTCATATAAAGTTTTTACTATGCAATGATTGTAATGAATGAACATCACAAAAAGTTAAAACCTCAAACATAATTCAAACTTCTTGAGAGGCAGTAGTAAACGATTTTTTTAAAATTCCATTAAGAAGTTTTATAAATTTGATTCAAAACTATTTTAAAATTTTAATAGGATATTAAAGCATCCGGAAGCTGTTAACTGTCAGTATATAAGATAAGGTTAAAAGGTCCCATGGTGTAATGGTTAGCACTCTGGACTCTGAATCCAGCGATCCGAGTTCAAGTCTCGGTGGGACCTCAATTTTTTTTTTCTCTTTTTTTTCCTTCGATAAACCATTGCAATTCAGCCACAATACCGATTTCATCAATTTCTGTTTTTGATACTTACTGCAATTTTTTAGCATCCAAAACTAAGTGGACCCTTTGCGAGTAAGGGCAGAATTTGTTGGTGAAAAGGCGTAGTTTACCTCGGTTGGGTGAGGGCATTCTGGAACCTATTAAAACATCTAATAATGAAATTATTAAAATTTCTAATTAATAAAGACGAAAATAAAAAAATAGCCTACGTATAAATGTAGTTATTAAAACGACACGCTACAAACGAAAAATGTTTGCCTTTTAACACCGAGAATAAAACGCAGTGGACCTGCAAGTCTAACGAAAGATCATTAAACTTTATAAATTAGATAAACCTCGTGCTAATTCGCATAAAAAAAGACTGCATCACGTGTACAGATAATGTTTAAGTGCTTGTACGAGCTGTAACAAGATTGTGTGGGTAAATAGACGTTATTTAAAGTATCGTTGCACTTATAAAATTAATACGATATGTTTTCGAATGCAACTTTTCTAACAAGTTCTTCAATTTAAGTACAGGTTCTCAAAAATATTATTTTAGTTCGGACAAGTAATGAAAATGCTGATACCTTAGAAGTTACTATAAAGAAAAAAAAACTTTATGTACTGGCAGGTGAAATATAGAAACTGATCTAGTAGTCAAACTTTTCGACATCGGACCAAATTATTAATTGCTTTGTTTCACCAACAGAAGCACAAATATACCATCGACTGTTTTTTCAAATTTAACTCAAGTTCCAGGAATATTTTGTTTTACTGTATCTATTACTTTAATGGGTTAAACTGTCAGATTAATTTTATCAATGTTCGTCTATGCTTAAATGTTTTGATCCTGTTTAAGTTATAGACATCATATTTATTATTTTATTTACTGCTACTAATGACTACATAGAAGTTATGTCGATTTATTCTAGTTTTTGAAACGGGTTCATAAGAAAAAGGTTGGAGATCACTGTTATAAACCACGTTAAAGCTAAAATATTACTGCAAGATATTCTAGGATTTTCTATGTTATATTGCATTCTTAAATATTTTTATATTTATCATAATTTTGTTATAGAAAAAAAATACGTGTAAATTATATATTTTCCTTGAATAATACCTATATCACAAAAAAATTAAGTATTAAAGACAAAACAACCGAAATTTTAGAAAGAAAATAATAACAAATGAATTTATTTAAATTCCATTCAGAATTTTCCGTTGCTGTACTTACACATGCAATATGTACTTCAGTTTTGACTTTTGTAATACCATCATTCTTGTCGGATAGTTTTATTTAACCAAAAATTAAATAATTGTTGAAAGTTTCTAAAATATCGAAAATAGAAGACAGAAAATATTAAAATGATGAAAACTTTAAAATTTTCAAAAATATTAATTAATTAAAAATTACATATTTTGGAAATTTTCGGCTTCTAAAATTTTTAAAAAATCAAGGTCTCACAAATATCAAAATTTTCGAAAACTTTAGAACCTTCAAAAATAAAAATGAATTTTTTTGAACCATCCAAAAGTGCTGAAATACTGTATTTTTTTGACGTTTTTTAAAGTCCATTCAGAATTTTCCGTTGCTGTACTTCAGTTTTGACTTTTGTAATACCATCATTCTTGTCAGATTTCAGTCAGTTTCTATTTAACCAAAAATTAAATAATTGTTGAAAGTTTCTAAAATATCGAAAATAGAAGACAGAAAATATTAAAATGATGAAAACTTTAAAATTTTCAAAAATATCAATTAATTAAAAATTACATATTTTGGAAATTTTCGGCTTCTAAAATTTTTAAAAAATCAAGGTCTCACAAATATCAAAATTTTCGAAAACTTTAGAACCTTCAAAAATCAAAATTAATTTTTTGAACCATCCAAAAGTGCTGAAATACTGTATTTTTGACGTTTTTAAAGTCCATTCAGAATTTTCCGTTGCTGTACTTCAGTTTTGACTTTTGTAATACCCTCATTCTTGTCAGATTTCAGTCAGTTTCTATTTAACCAAAAATTAAATAATTGTTGAAAGTTTCAGAAAAAAAAGAAAAAATAGAAGACAGAAAATATTAAAATGATGAAAACTTTAAAATTTTCAAAAATATCAATTAATTAAAAATTACATATTTTGGAAATTTTCGGCTTCTAAAATTTTTAATATCAAAATTTTCGAAAACTTTAGAACCTTCAAAAATAAAAATGAATTTTTTTGAACCATCCAAAAGTGCTGAAATACTGTATTTTTTTGACGTTTTTTAAAGTCCATTCAGAATTTTCCGTTGCTGTACTTCAGTTTTGACTTTTGTAATACCATCATTCTTGTCAGATTTCAGTCAGTTTCTATTTAACCAAAAATTAAATAATTGTTGAAAGTTTCAGAAAAAAAAGAAAAAATAGAAGACAGAAAATATTAAAATGATGAAAACTTTAAAATTTTCAAAAATATCAATTAATTAAAAATTACATATTTTGGAAATTTTCGGCTTCTAAAATTTTTAAAAAACCAAGCTCTCACAAATATCAAAATTTTCGAAAACTTTAGAACCTTCAAAAATAAAAATTAATTTTTTTGAACCATCCAAAAGTGCTGAAATACTGTATTTTTTTGACGTTTTTTAAAGTCCATTCAGAATTTTCCGTTGCTGTACTTCAGTTTTGACTTTTGTAATACCATCATTCTTGTCAGATTTCAGTCAGTTTCTATTTAACCAAAAATTAAATAATTGTTGAAAGTTTCAGAAAAAAAAGAAAAAATAGAAGACAGAAAATATTAAAATGATGAAAACTTTAAAATTTTCAAAAATATCAATTAATTAAAAATTACATATTTTGGAAATTTTCGGCTTCTAAAATTTTTAATATCAAAATTTTCGAAAACTTTAGAACCTTCAACAATAAAAATGAATTTTTTTGAACCATCCAAAAGTGCTGAAATACTGTATTTTTTTGACGTTTTTTAAAGTCTTTTTGTAATTTTTTTTTTAATTTGTCATTAAAATTGTTCTTAAATTCAATAAAAATGACAAAAGCTTCAAAAATTTCAAAAATCCAAATCGCAGATGTTTTTATCTTCGACGTTTTTGTTTTTTCTTCGAAAATTCTAAAAATGTCGAATATTAAAGAAACGTCAAAAACTCCAAAATGTCAATCAGTATAAAAATTTCAAAAACAAAGTGCGTGATAAATTACGAAATTTTGAAAATTTTCGGCTTTGAAAATTTCGAATTACCTAAAATCTTAAAAATGTCAAAATTTTTAAAAACTTCATATCATAAACTTTAAAAATTTGATGAAGTATCATAATGATGAGAATTTGAAAATTGTGAAAACAGTGGCCCAGAAGAACCTCCATGCAACCGAAAAATTTAAATTCTTTAAAAGAAAACGTTCTTGGAAGTCTACAATAACTACCTTTTCTATGGTCAAACTTATTTGGTTGCACTATGAGTACAAGAACTGGCGTTCCAACATTTTAACAAAACTATACTGTTGGTTGAACAACTTGCCAAGCAAATTATGCCTGGAGCTCGAGCATTGGAATGTTAGAAAAAGAAAGTATACGTTGACATCGATTTTGTTTAACCCGGGAATGATTCAGAGGTAAAAAATGAAAAGCTGCATGATGCTCTTTTGTCTTGCGAATACGTTGTTTTTCAACTTTTTTTCGGGGATCATTTCGGCTAAACCCTTTTCAAATTACATTTGTACACGAACAAAAGATTTTATTTATCAGTTGTTATCATCAAATCATAATCCATTTATGAATTTTGTCGAAAATTCCAGATTTACGTCGAGAGATTATACTTAATTGTTTTAAGTTGGGGAATGAGCTCGAATAATTTATTTTTAAACCTTTCTAGCAGGTATCAAATAATTATCAAGCGTAATTTATAGCTCCCGTTTAAGCAAATCGAAATAAAATGCTGAAACGATCCCATTCGCTAATAGAACAATAAAAAATGGGCGTCAGATATGTTAAAAGGTCAAAATCCCTCATACGTGTCTTTGAATATTAAACGGTTTACATTTAATAGGTGTAGCAGGCTTTCGCGTGGAAAAAAAACTTTCACTTCTCAGGGAATATAGTACCTGTATTCGTTGTTTTATCTTGCAGTCTAAAAGATTTAAGATTCTGTATTATTGTAGTAAACATTGACTTCGAAAACATTGCGAGTTTATTAGCTTTGTTACTCTTGATATCTTTTAGTGATACGTTAATTTTCATATAAACTTGCTTATCGCAAGATAGAAGGGAAGTTTCGTAATGAAAAGTAATCTCCTGTTCAACATCCAAACAAAATATACTAACCCGAATAGCTTCTTACACTTCTCCTTTAAAATAACCTGCATATCTTTCGCAGAAACCGGTAAACTTTGAACGTCCCAATAAAAATAAACATACTACTGAAGCAAGATCATCGCCTATAATAAAATTTCTTTTCGCTAGTTTCGAAGTATTACACAAATATTATTTTAAGCTCGCGTAATAAAGTAGGCGAAGAGACATATGTATGTTTAAACGCGGAGGGTCTCGAATAGACTTCGAAAATTGGGTCAATTTCACGATATAAGGTATTACATTATACAATGCACGCTTTTGTATATTTCGCAATCCTCAAATGAGGTTGCCCACCTTTATATATTTTTATGCAAATTAGATAAAAGGAAATATTCTAGCAGTTAGTTGTGTTAGAATTTTTCTCAATGAAGCAATCCATCCAGAAATAAATGTGATTTCATCGGTAAAGACACCTCAATCCCCCCCTGTATGATGTAAGAGCGATAGGATTAATATTACACTTAAAACACGAGTCGAGTAAACTTTAGCACATACGAGGCATACTAATTGCGATATTAGGTTCAGGAAAAATCAATATTTATATTCAATTATAGCGCTTACAATTAAAAGGATATGAGGGTTAATGACGCTGCTCCATATACGTTCCAATATACGTATTGCAACGTCCTTGTTATAATAGTCAGTACGTAAATAAACAAATAAAGAAGTAAGGAAACATGACATAATTTATTGATGTTCCGGGTTTATTTTTAGACAACGACGCATTAAAACTGCATGCGTTAACCGTAAATTTAACTCTAAATAATCGGAATAATTCGAAATAAACGCAGAAAATCACAAAAAAAATTTAGTTACCTCTAGAAAGATGTTTCGTCGTCATTTTTTTTATTAATTCGCTATCGGACGTCCGACGTTCCGGTTTTACCTGTTCGATTATAGATTACAGTCGCGAAATTTTACTTCCGATGCAGTTGTTACGCTCCTTTAAGTGGTTCAAGGTCCAATCAACTCCAATCGAACACCTTACACCATGAATGAAATTCAAACACTAACGCGTTTGCTTTGTTACAAACAGCTGTTCTTGACAATTCATCCGATTCGCTCGTTATAATCGGATCGTGGCGCCCTCTTACGGTGACTAGCTAAAGGCGACGAGGCGTTGGTATTGCAGGTAGCTATTTTGATGATTTCGAATTGAAATAGTTGATAAATTTTATTTTCACTACTGTCCGTTTCTCGCGTCTAATATCGCTATACCGCGTATTTTCCATGATTTTTCTAATAGGTAAGTAACAGCTTACGTTTTGAATAATAAATAAGCACCATGTAACATTGGAGCGTTTACGTGGTTAACAAATAAATTCAGCAGTTAATAAATTTGATTGGTTCGTTTGTCAATGTTGAAAATAACCCGCGATTTTTAAACGAGTGTCGTGCTGTAGAATTAATCACGTGTTTCCATGTATTGATGTGGAAGGTCAAGTATTTAATAGGAGATTATCCTAGAAATTCTCTTCTATTAACGAAGAACTATTTCTAGCGATTTGTTTCATTGAAATTTAAACCTGTTAGATATAAAATAATAAGGTAGAAATGTTGAGGAAATATTTGTGTATACGTAGTACGTACATAAGAAATTAATAAAAATAAAAACAAATTCATAGAAAAATTAAATGTTTTAGTATTTTAATACGATAAAATAAAATAAATTTATTATTATTTCAATTATGAATTTTTTAAATTTTGATGAATTTTATCAATAAATGAAATTAGATATGGTTTTCCCTTGAAATAATAGCTATTGTATTTATAGGAAATTACTTAAGATATAAGGCCCTGTGGCGCAACGGATAACGCGTCTGACTACGGATCAGAAGATTCCAGGTTCGAATCCTGGCAGGGTCGCTAATTTTTTTGTTTTTCGTATTTTTTAATTACATTTTTTAATCTTCTTAAAGCGTGCAGATTTTAAGAAATATTTTGCGGAAAATAAATGATTTTTTAAATTAGTCGTATATGAAAAATGTTATTCTTTATCATACTTTGCCCTATAGATTATTTGCGGAATTTCTTTTTTCTGTTTCATAGAGACCATGCCTGAAGAATATCCATTTCTTCGAAATTTATTAGCGTCACTTTACTAGGGTTTTTGAAGAGTGGATAATTGTAAAAAGAAAACGTGTATAATCGAGTCTAATAGATACAAAATGCAAGTGAATATTTGGATTTTTAACGAAATAAAGTAGGCTCTTATAAAATTCTGAAGCCACAAGTACTGCTACATCATATAAATATCACCCTATGTATCCATAATCCAGTGTGGTATTTCCATTGGCAACGTATCATCAAATTTGGCTTTGAAATCTATGAGAAGGTAATTTAAATGTTGCACGTAGTCCAAAACATTATTGTCACACCACATACAAGAATTTCAAACATAAATACTTAAAAACAAACAATATCCAAATTCTAAAATATCCCATTTTATTTCATTTGAGTCTAAAACAGAAATAGTATTTGAATTATGAAACATGGTGTAATAACTTTAGGATATATTTTTATATTATACTTGGATTTAAAAATTAAAATAGTTAATAGTTAAAAGTGTGTGATGGGCAATTTAATAAGAATATTAAGGTAATTAAGGAAGGAGACAGATCTAATGCTGTTAATTGTAAGTCTATGAGTATTCTTTCGTTTTGCTAAGGTGCTCGAACATTTGCTTTACAAAGATATCCTCACCCGTATAACTTCTTCAATATTTGAGCATCATAGTGCTTCATTAAGAGGTTGACTCGTATAGTTAAATGGTGAAATTGTTTGTTTGCAGATGCTTATACAATAAGCTACTCACATAGCGACCCATTTCATAAAGTAGTTTCTAAAACCCCTTCAACAGTTGGGAAACCAACTGCTCCACGATAATTTATCGATACTGGGATATTATAAGACACCTGCAAACTATCATTGTCTCTTTTTGACGAAGCGAACACGCGGTCGAACGTAGCTCTTTTCTGAAGTTCTTTATTTGGCGTTTTAAAGTGTCAAATCTTTACTTGTCTTATCACTGTAACTAATCATCAATCATTGATTTTCGTGCTTATTGTACGTCTACGGTATATGTCACAATTTGAGAGCTCTAACAATCTTATACGTAACCAGTTTATTGCTGGTTCCGTCACACCTTAACCTTTCCTTCGGCGTTACCCTTCCAATAAACGCCAAACACAAATCATGCAAACCTATTCACTCCTAATATTTAGAACACGTTCTATTGTTTGGGGTAATTTTACATTATACAGTTGCCTATCGCGGTGGAAACCCCACGTATCGGTGCACGTACCGTTTCTTTCCTTTTCCTTCGGCCCTCCACCCCATAATACACCAGTATAACGCGAAACCATTACCGACCGACGTTACAGACTTCGCGGAGGGTCGTAACGTCGTCCAAGTGTCTGTAATCAGGACGTCGGCGTCGGAGGGTGACGTCTGACGTATATCATTACGTCGTTACGTTATTAGGAGGCGCGTGGCTTCCCCTCTCCTCCACCGCCGTTACTCTGCGGACGATAGTCATATGTTTCACGCACGATTTGTTACGAATTTTAAAACGGGCCGTGATTAACTCCCTCGGACTACTTGCAGGGGACGGAGATGATGTATCGTGATGTCGTAGAGTACTATGATCGAGATGTTGAACGGGATGTTGGGTCATTAATTTTAAAAGATTCCATTGGTGGCGCGCGTAAGTGGGTAGAGTTTGTTGGCTCGTCCACACAAAACTTTTTATATCATTTCAACCGGATTTAATATCGCTTTGAATTGGCCTGTGTATTTTAAGATCGTCTGCATACGCTAGGAAACTTTAGTTTTAAGAGTAAGCCATTGTACTGAATTTTTCTCTAAGGGTTCGAAAATGTTACCTAGTGAGTCCTTTTTTTGGAAGACGTTAATGAAATTAAATGAACTGAATGAAAAGTAGATTAGATTGAAATAAGGAAACTAACAATATGTTGACTGATTAAAAATATATCACTTACATCTGGAATGTGTTCGACAAAATACCTATTGCAATCCCTAGCTGGTGAACCTGTATTTTAAAATTTTAATTAATGAGGTTATTAAAGATGAAGTCCTTTACATTCTTGACTCACACACGCACTTTGCTATTGTAGGATGGTGTATCTCCCTATCTTCGCGCTGACGATGGAAGGCCCAAGATTACGCCGGAGTTGCTCTGCTAGATCAGCGTTGTTTTACCCGATATTCGGCTATTTTGAATGTGGTCACAAGTCCGCTACAACTTTATTTAACTTTTGAGGTAATTTCACAATAATATGCGAAATTAGCTAAATACGGAGCTTACAAACTCTCAAGCCCAAGGAACAGTCGAAGCTGTGGACTTTTCTGGGTGTATCGGTTCCGAAAAAAGCAAAGACCTTTCCATCGGTAAAAATAAAAATAAAAAACTACACCAATACCGTGTTTTTCTTGTAGATTCCGGAAATATTTCAGGTCGCCCTCGTAAATACGTTTGATATTTTCCCAAAGAGAAGCGAATATATTGATATTCTTAAATATTAAATTCCGTGTGATTTTATGCATGCTAATGCATAAAATTTCGCCACCTATAATCCCAGACTCGGTGATAGCTAATTGCTTTCAAGGGCGACGTGGTGGGAGAAACCGTACGGGGCGCTGCGGGGTAGCACCACCACTACATCGACGTCAGCACCTGGGTGTCTGCCGGTGAGCTGGGAGCGTACGTGTGACAGCGACCCCTATTGGCTCATCGTTCGAGATCGATGGCTGGTTTCGCCAATCCGGGACCGGAACTGCTCCGGAATGGCCGGAAATGCAATCGAACTCCGGGATATCTTCGACACTGAGGATTAATATGCCTTCGGCCGGTACGTGTCCGAGTTTTTTTTCCGCCTTTTTTACATTCGGGTTCGACCCGGAGGTGGCGGTAACGGTGACCGTCCGACCGGCCTCGTTAACAAGTCCGCTCGGTAAAAAGCGCTTTTGTACATCGTCGCATGTCGTTACTTTTTCTGTTTTTATGGATCGTTGGCTACGGGGGCCGTATAAAATTTATACTTTCGTAAATTTGAATACAAGCTGTAGGAATATTGTTGGCAACGCTGAAACTGCTAAAGATCGCAAATTAATTTTAATTTGTATGGCTTCTGAAATATTTCGATTCGATCATTGATTTCATCAATACAATACAATTATTGACTTACTTGGATATTCAGTTATTAAACCATCTTTTATTAATTAAATGATCAAACCAGTGACATTGTTTAAATTTAATAATAAAAAGGCTAACGGTATCTTAATAAATGCTTCCTCTAGTTTACTAAATGTTAATTTCTTAATAACTAGTCTCGGCAAAGTAGGGTAAGTTGCAGTGCATATGGAAAGTGTAATGACTAGAGACCGGATTATATGCAAAATGCAAAAATTTAATTTAATTTATTTATTATGTTTTACGTCTATATGATGATGTATTACACTGATTAAAGTAAATTAGCGTTAACTAAAATAATACTGAAAATGCGTTCTTTAATACGGGTACCCGATTCTCCATGCCGCGCGCTTCACCCCTCCACGTTGTTCTCCGCACGGCACTGAAACTTGCTCCTCTTTCCCGAGACTACTAATGATAGAATACTACAGCGAATTTTTAATATACTGAAATGAAATACCTTTTTTATATTGTGCCATATACATATGTGTGTGTGGTACTTTTTACTATGGGCACTTGCAGTGGGAGTATTGCCCGTAACCACGTGCTAGGAATACAGTGTCCAGTTATCAGTTGTAGGATAAGGTCGAAATAAATGAGTATAAAACAATTGAGTGTTTAAATATAATTACACTGTAAGTAATTACATTAATTATTTTTAATATTGACAGTAACCGAGCCGTACGCTGCTCCGAAAGCACTCGATTTTGAAACCTTAGTACTTACTGCACGGGCCCTGTTAATTCATATAGTTTCTTTATGTATGGCACTGAAATCGAATCATTTTCAAATAAGGATGATTCATCTTTATTTTACGCCATAGTTTTTGCAGTTAAGATTAGAAGAGACGTTTAGAATAAACTGGTATTAAATGATAGTAATAGTGCGCATTGCAAACCTTAAGACATAAACTATTGTGGAGCAAATCTGCTTGGTCAGAATTGATCTGGGACGATCAAGGACGACGCTACAGGGAGTTGAAAGGCTGGAGAGGCGACGATATGGCTAACTTAATTCCTAATATAATTAACTGAGAGTGAAATTTAAATTTAACCTGTTTTGCTTTCGTTGACGAAGAAAAGGAAACAGTTTTAATCACATGACTTACTACAATCAAGGAAATTTCTATAGTTCCATATGAGCTTTTGAACAAAATGTTTGCTTTTCTGAATATCTTCGTCAAGTTAATACTGAAATACAAAGGAAAACAATTGTAAGGGAAAATAACATAGAGTATTTACTTATTGTTAGTAGTGAGTGTTAGATCTTTTATTCAAAATAACTTTAAACATCCGGGTCTTCATACTGTCTACCAATTTGGTCAATGTTGAAATAGGAATATCACACCAACACTTCGTTATGGCAAATTTATGTTCCTTACGCTTTCGTATTGTTTATTATTGGCATATAACACATGGGCTGAAAAGTCCCGGGCCTAACAAAGAAAACACATTTGTTTTGGTTCAGAATTAGCTTTATTCATCAACGTAATCTCCATCAAGAGCAACGCGATCATTCCAGCGCCGCTCTAACATTTCAATACCACTTTTGTAGAGCGATTTATCTTTTGCCTCAAAATAGGCCTCAGTTTCAGCGATAACCTCTTCATTCGTGCGAAATTTCTTACCGGCGAGCATTTTTTTGAGGTCTGCGAACAGCCAGTAGTCGCTGGGAGCCAAATCTGCCGAATACGGTGGATGTGGGAGCAATTCGAAGTTCAATTCATGTAGTTTTGCCATTGT
This sequence comes from Trypoxylus dichotomus, assembly GCA_023509865.1. NCBI lineage: Eukaryota > Metazoa > Arthropoda > Insecta > Coleoptera > Scarabaeidae > Trypoxylus > Trypoxylus dichotomus. The sequence goes on from CM042074.1 coordinate 92,175,414, forward strand.
TTTGATTGACTTGTGACACGGTGCGTTGTCTTGATGAAACAACATTTTTTTCTTTGCCATATGCGGTCGTTTCTTTGCAATTTCGGCCTTCAAACGCTCCAATAACGCTATATAATATTCACTGTTGATGGTATTTCCTTTTTCAAGATAGTCGATGAATATTACACCACGCACAAGCCAAAATACCGAGGCTATAACCTTTCCAGCCGATTGTTGCGCTTTCGGGCGCTTTGGACGAGGTTCACCAGTTGCTGTCCACTCAGATGACGATCGTTTTGATTCCGGAGTGAAGTGATGGATCCATGTTTCATCCATTGTCACATATCGATGCAAAAATTCCGGTTTGTTACGTTTAAACATGGCCAAACACTGCTCAGAATCATCAACACGTTCTTGTTTTTGGTCAACAGTGAGCAAACGCGGCACCCACTTTGAACAGAGCTTTCTCATAGTCAAATGCTCATGCAATATAAAGCCAATACGTTCTCTGGATATCTTTACGATGTCAGCTAACTCACGCAACTTCACTTTTCGATAATTCAAAACGATTTTGTGGATTTTTTTGATGTTTTCTGGTGTCACCGCCTCATTTGGACGTCCACTGCGTTCTGCATCACCGGTGTCTCTACGACTACGTTTGAAGTAAGCAAACCAACGTTTTATTGTTGTTTCTGATGGAGCGGAGTCCCCATAACACTTTTCAAGCCATTGCTTCGCTTGAACGGTATTTTTTCCCATCAAGAAGCAGTGTAAAATTAAAACAGGAAATTGTTTTTGATCCATTGTTTTGAAAATAACAAAAGTAGAGTGATTCTTAGCACAATAACTCACAAACTAATGAATATAATATCATGAAATTTTAACAGCTGTCTTTTGAAGGTTAGTACTAACTGAGAGAAAGGTGACTGCAATAAAACTAGCGTCATCTATGTGTTAGGCCCGGGACTTTTCAGCCCATGTGTTGGCGCTCTTGCCAATATTTCCCAAAAATTTTCGATCGGTTTCAGATCCGACGAGTAGACCATTATAATAAATTGATTTCCTTTTGATGAAAACCACTCCTTTGCTTGTCTTGAGTTATGGATAGTTGCATGGCCTTGTTGAAATATTCAGTTTCGCGTCATTGTTCACCAAAGTCTATCAGAATCTTTCCCAGAAGTTGCACATAAGAATTAGTATTCATTCGCGTAGAAATAAAACATGTAGGGATCAGAAAATATGACGTTGTTCCACTCATGATCCCATCTCATATGATCCTGCACGAATTTCAGTCTTGCCTGTTGATGTGTCTCTTTTAAGGGTGGTTTTTAAACCTTTAGCTACTGAAACCGTTTACTGCTTAGTAATGATAAATTTAAATTACATTTTATTTGTTGCGAGGTTACGTTACCAATTGACACAATGATGACATATTGATTAGTGCTGCCTTTGAGTTAGTTTTTAACGCTAAATAATAAAATTAAGATATTTTTCCTGGCTTCGTATTGCATTGCAGTATATAATAAAATACGATAAAGTCCCTTGATGACGTTCCTTTGATTATGCTTTAATTGGCCATTAAAAAGGAAGAAAGATTTAATTAAGAAGTTCGAAGATATCGTTTTATAATTCGGAACAAATAAGTTCCCAACAAAATACACCATCGCATCGTCTCAAATTTTCTCCAACCAATTCCGTACCATTGTCTTTCGTTTTTTTTTTCTTCTTTGTTCAGTTGTTCACGTTTATGACTCTTCTTCGAGGGGACCAGCGAATGTCTTCTCTTTCCACCGCCAACCTCCTTCATCCCCCTGATGCAAATGAGTTTTAATTATAGGAGTTTTAATTGCCTCTTACGATCATTAAGTCTATTATTTGTTCACGCCAGGATGACGATTTGGAGGACAATTGAATACAACGGACGACTCTATTTAAACCACAAAGGCAATGATATAGCTTAATATTTCTTTTGCGGAATAGGCGTGTATACAGCGTGTTCGTGTAACAATAATAATATCTTTATTGCCAAATAATAAACTAAAAGTTAATTTGAACTAAACTTAAAATTATAGATTGATTAATTTTACCAAAGGGGAAAATTGAATATCAACCTCAGCATGTGTGATTTAATTAGGACATTAGTATTAGCATTGGGACAGTAGAAGACCCGAGACAGGCGAGTACTATGCGATAGCACAACGTAGCGAACTCGTTCAAGTAGTGAGGGAGTGTCTAACTTATTGTTGACCAGATTGTAAAAAAATCTCATATCGGCTTGACAACGTCGCGATTATAAGAACTGCATCTGAAGATTGTTCAGCAGAATATTATGATTATAGCCCTGTATTGGATATACCCCATATTGTTTAAAATGGACATACTTAAGGAACTTTCTCTGTACATTTTCAAAAGTTACCTCCTTTACCTCATTGTCGTCGGAAAACTTTCTTCCACGTGTCTTTTGTTAAATTGGGGAACAAATAAAAATCACTAGGTGCCAGATCTGGACTGTAGGCTGGATGGACTATTGATTGAAAGCCACGCTTGTGCAGAGCAGCCATTGCAACTTTGCTCTTGTGAACCGGCGCATTGTCTTACAAGAGCAACACAATCTTGGTCAACTTTCCTCGACGTTTTTCCTTGATGGCCCCCTTTAATTTTCTAATATCGCTGCGTAATATTCTCCGGTTATGCTCCTACCTTTTTCTTTGTAATCAATCAATAATATCCCCTCACAATCCCAAAAAATAGTAGCCATCAACTTTCCAGCCGATTCTGACACTTTGAATTTCTTTAGCGGTGGTCTCCCTTTTTTATGGCATTGCATGGACTCCCGTTTGGACTCAGGCTCAAAGTTATGAACCCATGTTTCATCTCCGGTAACAATCCGCTCCAAAATCTGTGCAGGTTTGTCTCCACACAGCTCCAAAAATTGTTTGGACGCAAAGACGCGCTGCTGTTTCGGCGTAAGCATTCTCGGTACCCATCTTGCACTGCCTTTTGTCATACCCAGATGGTCATGTAGGATACGCAAAATGGTGGTATATGATACTCCAACTAATGCAGATAATTGTTTTTTTTTCGAACGGGCATCTTGCAGTAGAAACTTTTGCACTTTTTCGACGGTGTCTGATGTGGTGGCCTCAGCTGGCCGTCCTGAGCGGGGGTCGTCTTCAATCGACTCCCGACCATGTTTAAAAAGACCATGCCACTTATAAGTCATTGATTTACTAGGGCACTGTTCCCCATACACGATTTCCATTTCATTCAATATGGTTTGAGCGTTCTTTCCTTGCTTTGTGAAGAACTTTATCACAGCACGGTGTTCAATTTCCTCCATAGTTTCAGTTTTCTTCCGGATTGACTTGTTTAGCAGGCAACTGTTCGTAAACGACTGACGCTATAGAGCTGCAACTTAACTTATATACTAACGATGAGTCGCCAATCAAAATGACACCTAGCGACCCCCCCTATCCCCATTCCATCCTCTCCATTCCACGAACTTCTGGACCTCCCCTCATAAGTGGAGATAATTTACGTCAGTAAGTTAAAACATTACACTTTTCTATATTCGTCATAAGATTATTATTGGCACACCATGATTCTAATTTACTCAGATTCTGCTGCGAAATGGTGCTTATCCTGATACAAAACTTACTTCTCACAATCCAACTAACTGCATAAATCGTTAACAAATACCAGAAAAACGAGGGGACCAAGATTAGCAGCTCCAGAAGAAGGAAAAGATCTATCAGATGTATGACCAGGATATGCAAAAGTTCGTTACGTTTTACAAACAATTGCAGATACAGTAACTAACTTGAAATTGAACTGAAGATTACTTAAATCCTTTGCAAGTTGTTACAGGAGTAATATTTAAACAACGAGACCTTCCTGTCGTTAAATTCATTTCGTTTAACGGATATGCGCGTCAAACTAAAATAAAGCGGTCTTCTTCGTTTCCCCTACAATCACGGACCTTCCAACCTTCCAACGTAAAGACGATAAAATCCATAAACGTCAATATTCTCCAATCAACAAATATTTAATGTCAACACGAGACGCTGCCCTTATACGTATTAGCCGACGGCGTTAGGACTTCACCTAGACGTCCGAGGTCGTCGTCATCGTCTTTCAAACGAACGTCTATACGAAACGCAAACAATAGCCCCTCGTTGATGCGTTATGAATTCATCCGTGCAATTTTCAGACGCCAGCGTCGCCCACGAAAGAAATGGATAACCTAAAAGCGTATTGTATTGACGAAATATGGTACAAGGGCGTATTTGAAATATAAAACGACGCAGTTTTTTTTCTATATCAGGGCGTTTTTTTTTTCTGTATTAGGCCGAAGATTTACGGCGCCTACCTCGTACACATACAGTGTAATTAAAATAAGATTCGTGTAGAGTTACAAATTTATACGGACGTCATTATCCAATCCGATTTGCACGTGGTATTAAACAATAGGCATCTGCAATTAATGTAAAAGGTTTCCTTTCAAAATATACAATGCGTATGCCGCTTACTTACGTAGAGTTGAACCTGGAATAGTGAAGGATCCTCGAACTTTTTGACTAGACGTTAATACTAGGAAAGAACAAAGTGGAATATCTTGACATACCTATATTCCTTGTAGGCGAAAAACTTTCTCAATCTTCAACAATTGTGAATGCGGTTTCTAGGGAATTTTTCGGAATATTTACGTCTAATATTACGGCACCTTCTTCCCTATTTGCCCATAATCTCTCATTTAACATCAATCTCATAGAAGACGAGGAAGTCATCACTAGATTTCTGCATTTGTAAGAGGACATGACTACAGGAGAAGATGTTATTCCGGTTTCCACTTATATCTTTGCTTAACCACTAATTTCTCTTATTTCCGCATATTTGGAGGATAACTGAGATCATCCCATTTTTTTAAGAAGAAAAATAAATTCACTATCGAGAATTATAGACCTGTAAGTATATAGCGTAATACAATAGGACCCGGTTATAACGAAAGTCACGGGACTGCGAATTTTTTGACGCTATAATAAGGTGACGCTATAGGCGGAGTTTTTACAAGTTCCATGTTTACATACAAGAATTGGTGGGAAACAATATTACGGGTGGTAAACAGATACATATGTGAATTTAATTAATTTAATGTATTTAACCATATAACCCTACACATGTAGGTACATACTAACTTGTTTCTCTAATGAAAAAAATCTGTAATTTTCCGTTGCACAGTTTTCGCACGCCAAAACTGTTTCTCTATCTCCATTTCTAATTCTCTCACTTTATCAATAATTTGAGGTGACGTTTCTCGCTGTCTATAATAAGTTTTTAAAAGTATTATGGCACTTAGGTCTTCTTCGTTTGTCGGTACATGTTCTGCTTCGTCGCATGAATCTTCTTCCTCTTCGATTTCATTATCGTTTTCGTTATCCCGCTGTTTTATGGCCTCCACGATATCAGAATCTGAACGCATTCCCGACGTAATAAGGCAACTGTCCACGGATGCAAATTCGTCGAAACAAAACTGGTTTTCGTCACTCTGATTTTGCTGCCACTTTTTAATAAGTTCACATAACGGAACGTCATCTTCATTTAAGTTGTCACAAACTGGATTATTCCTTAATCTTGAATGACTAAAGCAGTTTGCTATAGTCTCAGAGGTTATACTACTCAAAGCCTTCTCTAAAAAGTCCAACGCGTCGAGAAGTGAAACTGCACATGGTGCGTTCTTGTCCATACCCGTAACAAATTTCTGCAGAAGAAATTTTGTGTAAAAGCATTTTAAACTTCTTATTACGCCTTGGTCCATTGGTTGAAGGATGCTAGTGCAATTTGGGGGCAGAAACACCAAATTAATATCTTTTAAGTGGGCTAATGATGGATGTGCTGGGCAGTTATCGACTAAAAGCAAGATTTTTTTACCTTTAACCGCAAGTCCTTTATCTCATTTTCGAATTTCATTTTAAAAGATTTCTAAAGTCATCCATGCTCTTTTGTTTGCGCAGTAATTTGTTGGGAGTGTTTTTATGTTTTTGAAGCAGCCTGGCTTTTTTGACTTTCCTATGACAAGAATTTTACGTTTCTCCGTACCGGTCATATTAGCACACACAAACGCAGTTAACCGTTCTTTGGCTAGTTTACCGCCTACACATTTTTCGCCTTTAAACCACAGAGTCTTATCTGGAAGAAGTTTATAAAAAATTCCCGCTTCGTCGCCATTGTAAATTTCATTGTCTTCATAATCTTGTCTTAATTTAGGCCACACTTCATTTAGCCACGTCTCTGCTTCTGTCATATGAACACTTTTCGCTTCACCGCTCACTTTTCCGAACGTTATTGAATGTCTCCGTTTGAAACGCTCCCGCCACCCATTGCTGCACTTAAAATTTGTGTCTCCAAATAAACTTCCAAATTCTTCGGCCTCTTGCATAAGCAGTGGTCCATTAACGGGTAAATTTGCACTTCTACATTGCTTAAACCACGTAATAAGCGCTTCGTCGATTTCAACCTTTTCGCACGATCGAATTCTTTTTGACTTTTCTTTCCCTTTCACAAAGGTATTCATGATTTTATTCTTATTTTTCACAATTGTACAAATCGTAGAATTAACTAGCCCAAATTCGCGACACACGTCCGCTTTCTTCCTTCCACTTGCGACTGCTTTGGTTATCGCGACTTTGTCGTTCACGTTTAAACTTCTTCGCTTTAAACCTGACATTTTCGATAGAGAAATCTCGATGTTTCACTCACACGATTCAAATGCCGACTGGGGAAATGTCTTACGAACTTTGCCTGGCGCATTGCAAGAAACGGTAATATTCTTGGAATCCCCGAACAGTCGAACGTTGCAGGCGAGGCAAATTGCAAGAAATCTTAATCCAACGAACGGTAATATTCTTGGAATCCCCGAACGGTCGGTTGCAGGCTAGGCAAATACCGGGAATTGAGCCATAAATGATAATATAAACACATACCTCAAGTGGTAAATATTTGTCGTTATATCAGGGGTTATTGACGCTAAAACCAGGTTTTTCCCTACACGTTTGAATGGTAAAGTACGGGACCGCTTAAAATTTGACGCTAAAGAAGCAGTGTCGTTACAGCCGAAGTTGTTATAACCGGGTTCTACTGTATTTATAACAGAATTTACAGATATGTGCTCTCTTTCTTATCTATATATCAACGTCGGTGCATTACTGGTTGATCTCCCACAATATGGCTGAGTATCATCGACTATTGGTTAACAGAAGGATTCGATTTCGTAGATCAGGGATGCTCAGACTTGAACTGCTGGCGATCTACCTCGAAATTGTTAGACTACAAACAATCGACTCTGTAGATGCCGCAGGTGAACAACCGGTGCCGGCGCTGAAAATGTTCGCTTAAACTTTCTTTTGATGGATTAAATTACGCACGTAAATCTGGAAATAACCGATACCCTAAACTGTTTACGTTATCGAATTGTACGTGGTGCAAGCTTGTTTATATTACCGGGCGTTCCATTTGATTATATAGTAAGAATTTTCTGTTTCCATCACCGGGTATTTACATGAGCGAGCTGTTATTGTATTAATTTAGAACTGCTAATTTCGTTCATATGACTGTATATCAAAAAAATGAAATAAGCTACGACATACATTTCCAAATTCCATGGCATACTTTTATACTTACCGTTAGTTGTACATGCGTTCCTGTTGATAATGTTTTCAACTTTATTCTATTCAAAGGTCGAATTACACGTTTATATTTCGTCACCAAGAAATGAAGGAAGCAAAATAAAACGCAATACTTTTTTTATAATAAATACATAACATTTATTTCTTATCTCATTATTTCAATGTACAATGAGGGGGTGTTTTACAATGTCCATCTTAATTGATAATAAAAATCCAAAGGGATAAAAAACGATAAAGGTATTTATAGAGAATTAGCTGCCTTTTCTTGTTTTTGTTTTCAGCATTGAGGTTTAGTAATCTAACAATGATGAACGATGATATTCTTTTTTCAGTTTCATTTTCACCAACGCTCTAGATACGTCTACAGCTAAAAAAAAAGAGAAACATTTTTGGAATGGTAATTGTCGGTATTACCTTTCAATTTTCCTTTCGGATATTTTTAGGTTCGTTTACGAATCTTCTAATATAAGCATTACAACAAATAACTTATTATTTATATTACATACTTATTTTTTATACATTATCTCATCTTTTTCCTTCAATTATATTTCCATTTCTTGTTTATTATAATGTACAATCTTACATACATGCAGGATATACGATTTTTAATACATAATAAATCGAAAATAACAAATAAAATACTCTTTGGTAATACACACTTTATAATAAATCATTTTCTTTGGAATGACGAGGAAATTAAGCGTTATAAAAACATTTTCTTTGGCAAAACAAAATCCATAAACGAAATACAAGTAATATAACTAGAAAACGTTAAAATGACTATTGAAACGTTAGAATTTCATAGAAAATTACTTTTCTACATTCTATCCTGAGATTTCAATAGTACAACTTCAACGAAAGACCTTCAGCTACTACGTGGTACGTTCCGAAAGTAAGTTCTTCCATTTTATCTCATTGTGTTGCATCGTAAGGCTATATCTGCAATTCCTTTTTTGAATGCAAGAAATAAGGGAATATATGTGAAATTTATCAAGCGTGGAGAGATCCACCTTCTGCTACAATACGAGGTACGTCCCATAATTAATGAGTGCATTATGGAATGTAATAAGCGAAAAAAAAATTAAGGAAAAAAATTAAAGAAATTCTCTCTTTCTTTGTCGTACTCATTATTTCACCTTTTCTTTTTTTCACACCCTTTTTTATTTTTTTTTTTCATTTTTTATTTCTTCCTTTCTCTTACTCTTACTCCATTTTTTTATATTTCATCATGAGACGGTACAATTTCGAAAATAGTTCACTTACAACTAACTCCAGCCGTGGAAGCCTGCGTATTAATTTGTATAATTGAATGGATTTACAATTTAATATCGTCATTTTCAAAGTATACTTCTTTGGAATGCATACAGGATCTCCAGCGAGCTTTCTATTTCTGATAACAATTCTGAAAGTCATCTTCCATTAGAATGTTTGAAATCTGCGTCGTGACTCCTTGCATGTTGTTTATTGTTCCATAATTGGAACCTTCCAATTTGTACGTAAGCGTTGAAGAAAGAAACTCATCACATGAGTCCATGTCTGGACCGTAAAAATTCTTTAACCGACAAATCCAGAATCAAATCAATGCTTATAACTTTGGAATTGTCCGCAAAGAATTGGTATCGCAAGACCACAAAATGTAATCTTCGATCCTCGACGTCCTTGAACGTTTTGCGGAAAAGGGGTTTTGCTTGTGCGACCTCGTGGATTTTGTACCACGATAATGTTTTCACTCACAGCACATTGTAGGTTAGAGAATTTCTGGGAGAAAAAATATTCCAATACTTCCACACTCGTCCTGCAGTCCTAAAACGGCACTATGTGATCATTTTCTTTTACCAACGCTTAAGTGAAAATTGTTGTGGTTTCCATTATGGAACAATAAACAACATTCAAAGGGTCACGACGCAAGTTCTAGATAGCCTGACGCAACAGGACTTCCAGAATTGTTACCTGGAATGGAAAATCCGCTGTGTGTGTTCCATTTCATTACTTTAGAGACATACCTTCATATATTGCATATCTGATTTAATGAAATTAAAACGGGATTGACCGAAAATAAACTTTTTAATGGTTATTTTATGTTAATCGACCTTTAGTGATGAAAGAATATTTTATATTACATGGAATATTAACAAGCTTTTATTAATTGTAGTTTTCTATTATTTGATTTGTTTAGCAACACCTTTAAACATCATTTAATAATAAACCATTCGTAGCAATGTAAAATTTAATTAGAAATAGAGAAATTTCATTCGATTCCAGTGAAAATTTTATAGGTTTAAAAAGCGCTGCTCACTGTCTGCGTTAGAATCTTCACAATTTTAGAATGAGCTCTTTGGAATCTCGTATCTTTACGAAGTAGGTTTCACTATAGACATTGGTTTAGATAAAACAGAAGCTTTCCTCAAATTTCACGTCCCCTACTTCATTGAATTGCTTCTGAAAAATTTTACCTTCGATGGCCTTGATTTTTTTCGCCTCGGTATAACAAGACACAAAATTCGGCCCGTGTGTAGCTTTGCTGGAGGATGTAATAAAATAATTCCCAGCAACGAGGCAATAAAGGCATGTGCAGGCAAATCGAGGCGGGACATCTTCCCCTGGTTTCTGGACGCCATCCAGACATGTGCGGAGAGCTCCATGGACTACGCACATGTCTTGGAAGCGGTGGAAATCGTAACCGACAGCCAAGTCGCTCTTAGGACGCTACAAGCTGTCAAGTTTGACTCCGAAGTGGTGTTGGGATGCCATAGGATGCTACAACAACTGGCGAAACATTGCAGCGTTACGCTGAGATGGGTGTCAGGCCACTTGGGGATCAAAGGGAACGAAGTAGCTGAGTTACTGGCAAGGGATGCTAGTGGATGATTCTCAAGTCCTGAATCGACGTGTGGGGGTACCTATGACAGTATTAAGACCTATGTTAAGTCCGAGCTCTCCGTCAGTCGTCGGTCCTATTGGAACGGTGTAGACGGTTTGAGACACTGCAAATATTTCGGGATTTATCCAGGTGAGGAAAGACTACGTAAGATAGTCCTTATGAGCAGGACCACATTGAGAGCTCTCACAACGACCTTAACTGGACACTCCGCACTGAACAAACACGTGCATCGCATGGGTCTAGTAGACTCTCCTCCATGTGGAGGATTTGCAATGAAAATGATGTTTTCTTTATTAAAGATGGTACTTGTGCTAGCATATTTCCTATCAAGCCTACATTTTCTGTATGTCTTCGCCTTTTGTGTAAAATATCAAGTGAACATCTTAAATAAATCTTCTTTCTTCATTAGCATTTTCTTTGACAGCCTTGAAGAGCATGATTTTTATTAAACGTCAGTTATGATGAGTTTCAACACTAACAACAAAACAAGTTTACTATATTAAATTTAAACTTTGGTGCAGTATTCTTGAAAGTTTCTTATATTCCTTTTTCTTTTTCTGGCCTACGAGATCATCACCTTTCCGCCGTTTGCTTTAGATGAAAATTGATGATGATGAATTTAGTGAGGGTTATAGATACCACATAGGATCTAGATATGGCAGTTGAAGATTCTTGTCTTGGAACTAGTCAGATATTCTACTAGTTATTTTGACTACTCAGATTGAGTAATATGACACCAGATGTCTGTAATAAAATACTTTCAGAAAAAGGAATCCGTTAAATTGTGCAATGTAGGAAATTCAGAGGGTGATTACCTATGACTAGACTTTCATCTTACTATAATTGTACGGTAGTACTGGGCAAGATTGTAAGTTAGATACCAAAAGTTAACGTTTGTCTTCAAATGATTGCGAGCATACTGTATTAGTTTTCAAGTCCATAAAAGTTTCAAAAATTCTTTGGCTTCTAATGCTCTAAAAATTTTCTTGAAGCCCAATATCTATATGTACTTCTTACTTCTTTCTTGTGAGCAGCTCGGCAGTCTGCAGGGAAAAACAGGTTCACTTTGGCGATGCTCAGCTTGACGAATCCAAGTTAGGGGAATTACCGCTCGAGCGGATTATGGACTTTGTTACTCGGGTACAACCTGGTCGAGTGAACTAAAATCACATGGGTGCACAATAAGCCAGGTACTGGCCGAGTTTCTCTTCGGCGTTAAAAGTTGAAACCCCACCCATGGTTATACAAGAAAAAAACTGTTGTATTAGAACCAAATCTTTAGAAAAATATTGAAAATTTGGAAGCGATATACGTTAAAGTTGTTGATATAGGTCACCATTCATTGACAGGCATGTAGCAACTAAACACCCCAAATGACTCAAGTGTACACACCTTTTTAAAAACTTACTTTTCGCACGTACCTCGTATATGAAATTTAAACATAAACAAAACAAACTAAAACAATTCACACGGATTATATCACAGACGCCGCCTTTGCGGAATATGTGCTACTCTAGGTTTGTATTTAAATATCTTCATATACATATATTATTTTTTCTTATAGGTTACACAGAGCAATTGCACTAACTTATATATTTCCTACAGAAAAAAAATGCGCTGCGTAAAATGTCACGTTTCAAGAAGAAAAGCGTGAATCGCTCGAGCTTCGCAAAACGTCACCGATAATTCAGTTTCCCGCATTACCATCCGAACTTCTCGAAGACGTAACACTTTACGCGAATATAGAAGCATGTAAAAGAAATATTTCCTCCACGTTCGGCAATAATAATGACTAGAACTGTAAAAAAGAAAAGACAAACAAACAATTCTACGATAAACTAATTATTACATCAATGAATGCCAGACAAGACAGATAAGGGTAACCTCTCCAGCGCGCGCGCACCGCAACGCATAACATAACCTCACTTATTCTCGTTCACCAACTTACGCGACACGGCGTGTTCTACATTACCGACCGGCACTTCGAAACTTTTCCGTCGAGCGTTACGTCTGCTTCTATTATCGGTAATGTTCCGTTTCTCTTTCGTAAACCTGATGCGTCTTTTCGTCCGTAAAAAGTCGATATTATTCCGGTTTAGAGATGGATTCGTCGAGACCAATCGGATGTCGTCGAATTGGCCGAAGACGGTCATGCGTAGTGCGGATACGAACCAAGCGGCGGCGCCCCTAGATGCGGACCTGCGTGATGACTGATCGAATGCGTGCTGGCCGCTATATTCGAGTAAAGGTTGGCGCTGGGATTACTCCAGTAGGAACCTGGTGACGGGAATATGGATGCTGGAAAGTAAGTAATAATTAGTATTTTCAAAAAATTATCATCTACCAGGTGTTCGTATAAGTTTCTTCCGATTTAACCAAGAGATGGCGCTAGCAGCGTATTAATTTGATACACACGTCATTTTATTTATTTTGATATTTAAACTACAAACACGTCCAGTGATTACGCCGAGTTTTGTGCCTAAAAGAGAGCATTTGCGGCACGCATTACTTTTCTTATTCTATCAAAAAAAAGCCCGTTGAAAGTCATCGTTTGCTGGTACATGAAGACGCTTCCATCGATTAGAACATGGTTTCGATAATTACAGGAGTTATTGGAAGATGACCCAACCCAAATTCAATGGAAATTAGCAGAAGCATTGCATGTGTCACAAGAAACAATCAGCAGACCTTTACGAGTAATGGGGAAGGTCAATAAACTGGGTGAATAGGTCCCATACGATTTGAATCAACGTCTACCTGTGAAATGCTTCAACACCACGAAAGAAAATTGTTTTTGTATCGAATTGTGACGGGTGATGAAAAACGGATTTATTTTGAAAATCTGAAGCGGAAAAAATCACGGTTTCCACCTGGCGAAGCAGGTCTTTCAACACCAAAGCCAAATTACTCCGGCAAGAAGCACGGCGAAACCGTTAATATATCTAATTAATTCTACTATCGCCAACAAATGACTAACTTGCACCGCGCATTAATCGAAAGATGACCGTAATGGGCCGGAGGACATGTCAAAGTGATTTTGTTACACGTCGTCTTATAGATCAAAACCAGTGAAAGACACCTTGAAATCGGATATCTTCCCGCACCCGCCGTACTCCCCGAACCTGGCACCATCTGACTATGAGGTTGGAGAATGGCTCAACCAAAAGTTTGCCGCAAGAGGCAAGCAGTTTTTCTGACACGGTATCCGTAAATTATGTGGGTGAAACATGTAGAAGCCCATGGCCAATATTTAGAATGAAAAAAATTCTTTCTCTTGAAAATTTACGTGTTTATTTTTAGCATCTTGTCATCATCAGGTCTAGGTATTTGAAGACCGACATCAATAATTTAAAGCGCTACAGGCACGTATTATCAAAGGTATTTCATTATAAACCAGGGGTCTCCAAACTTTTTACGTTAAGGGCAAAACTCACTCCTTGACTAAGTTCCAAGGATCAAGATCTAGCTAACGCATACTAACATATTTTAGTTTTGAATTATTTGCTGATAAAGGTAGTGCGGATACCAAACCACAGTGGCGTATTCTAACTTAGTACGAACATATGCATAGTATAAAGCAAGGGAATCTGTCATCTTGCCAAAGGCACCACACAATCGTATGGTACGGTAACTTTTGATCTAATACCACAGCGAGGTCTCTCACCAACTAGTGTTTAGCTATGATTGTGCGGTTAATGAAGTAATTATAGGTAGTTTTGGTGTAAGTGAAAACTGTACACCTGCTTAGGTTCAAGTAAATTCTGTTTTCTATGCATCACGAATTTATTGCGTTCAAGTTCGCTTGTAAAAGCAAGAAGTGATAGTATGAAAGATATTCAAATTATCTGCATAAGCCAATACATTACAGTACAAGAACGAAAGAAAATCATTCATAAAAATATTAAACAATAAAGGTCCCAACTTACGCCCCTGTGGAACTCCAGCAAATGAGTTTGACGTAAAGGCATTATAGTAAACATAGCAAGATCTGTTATTAAGGTAAGATTTACTAAATTTCATGGTACTGTTAGAAAAGCCTACAGAACTTAGTTTAAGAGTCAATAAACAGTGGTCAACCGTGTCAGAAGCCTTACTAAAATCTGTATATATCATAACATCTACTTACTGTCTCTTACCGAACAATTCACTCCGAAACATTCAGACCTGTCGACCTCCCCGCAAAAAATCAATGCTGGTGACATGTTAAATATGGTTTAGTGCTGTTAAATATTCTTTTCTGGAGAAGATGTTCAAAGATTTTAATGAAGTTCGATAACAGGTTTATAGGTCTATAATTAAAAATGTCTGAACGATCACCTTTATTAAAAATGGGTGTTATTCTACTAATCTTCAAATAACTAGGGAATGTTGAAGGTTTTATGTTATTTATGGAATTGTTGCAATACTTTTTTGACTGAAATGAAACTTTCAATTCCCTAAACAACACAAATATGCTAGCATCTGTATGACAAAACATTCTGAGTACCTATACAGACAAACTTTACGATGTATTCGTCAGATGGCGCCTAACAACATCATTGTTGCCAATGCATAAATAGCAACCCTTGTAGATTAGATATAAAAATACACCAAGTAAGAGAATCTACTAAAGGAGCTTAATACTGGTAGATCAGATCAAATCCCCTATGAATGATAATAATACAGCTGAAATATTTTCTAAAAATCTAGGATCTAGATATCTAGGCGTGATACTGAAGGACCTGCGTGTGGATGCAAAGGATGCAGCAAAATTAGAACAAGAAATATTTCGAAAATTAGAAAAAAACAAAATCCAACTCGTTCGAGTTTCTGTCTCGGCAGCCACCCTTACAAATAGGTCCGGCTAGTCGAGTCAAAAGGACACGAGGGTCTCGTCGAAAAATAAAGGGAGGGGGAGGAAAAGGGACGCCTCGACTGTTAAATGACGAGTAATGCGTACTCGGGGAGCGAAACAATACACACAATCAACGCATTACGTCATTATGTGCGACCGCTCCCCCCAGCCGAAACGACTTGAGTGACTGCTTGATGGAGGACGAGTTGTATGTGTAACGTCCGACCGTCGCTGTTAGCGGAGACGCTGCGAGAAATAACCCGGCGATTCGACGGCAAAGAGCCGCAGTAATTACCATACGTAACGAGCGTTAATAACGACGATGGAATCATTTCGGCGCTGGAAGAGGACACGATGACCCTCTCTATATGGAATAGGGACTTTTGTCGTCGTCGCGATTAAGAATCGGAGAATGAAAATCGCGTAAAGGAGAAGGCGGTGTGAATTTGTCGCGTGTCTGACGATTACTAACTGGAGGCCGGTGGATGACGCAAACTAACTTTTCAATTCAAAAATGCAATTACTGGTTATGAAGTGGTGTCTTCATGGGTATGCCACAGGCCAATATATTGGGCCCCTTACTGTTTGTAATACTTACAAATGATCTAGTAGCGAAGATTGTTTGCTGAAAAATTATTCGGATGACTGGCTTCACTAACTTCAATTTTGATGTTGTACCACATGGGCTGAAAAATCCCGGGCCTAACAAAGAAAACACGGTTTCTTTGGTTCAAAATTAGCTTTATTCATCAACGTAATCTCCATCAAGAGCAACGCAATCATTCCAGCGCCGCTCTAACATTTCAATACCACTTTTGTAGAACGATTTATCTTTTGCCTCAAAATAGGCCTCAGTTTCAGCGATAACCTCTTCGTTCGTGCGAAATTTCTTACCGGCGAGCATTTTTTTGAGGTCTGCGAACAGCCAGTAGTCGCTGGGAGCCAAATCTGGCGAATACGGTGGATGCGGGAGCAATTCGAAGTTCAATTCATGTAGTTTTGCCATTGTTTTGATGGACTTGTGACACGGTGCGTTGTCTTGATGAAACAACATTCTTTTTCTTTGCCATATGCGGTCGTTTCTTTGCAATTTCGGCCTTCAAACGCTCCAATAACGCTATATAATATTCACTGTTGATGGTATTTCCTTTCTCAAGATAGTCGATGAATATTACACCACGCACATCCCAAAATACCAAGGCCATAACCTTTCCAGCCGATTGTTGTGCTTTCGGGCGCTTTGGACGAGGTTCACCAGTTGCTGTCCACTCAGATGACGATCGTTTTGATTCCGGAGTGAAGTGATGGATCCATGTTTCATGGAAAATTCCGGTTTGTTACGTTTAAACATGGCCAAACACTGCTCAGAATCATCAACACGTTCTTGTTTTTGGTCAACAGTGAGCAAACGCGGCACCCACTTTGAACAGAGCTTCCTCGTAGTCAAATGCTCATGGAATATAAAGCCAATACGTTCTTTTGATATCTTTACGATGTCAGCTAACTCACGCAACTTCACTTTTCGATCATTCAAAACGATTTTGTGGATTTTTTTGATGTTTTCTGGTGTTACCGCCTCATTTGAACGTCCACTGCGTTCTGCATCATCGGTGTCTCTACGACCACGTTTGAAGTCAGCAAACCAACGTTTTATTGTTGTTTCTGATGGAGCGGAGTCCCCATAACACTTTTCAAGCCATTGCTTCGCTTGAACGGTATTTTTTTTCATAAAGAAGCAGTGTAAAATTAAAACACGAAATTGTTTTTGATCCATTGTTTTGAAAATAACAAAAGTAGCGTGACTCTTAGCACAATAACTCACAAACTAATGAATAGAATATCATGAAATTTTAACAGCTGTCTTTTGAAGGTTAGTACTAACTGAGAGAAAGGTGACTGCAATAAAACAGGCCTCATCTATGTGTTAGGCCCGGGAATTTTCAGCCCATGTGTTAAATCCACAACAATGTTTAAGAAACACCAAATTATTCGTACAACCTTTCTGAATGCCCCCCCTTTACTTCGTACGAGACCGGGAAAAAGCCATCTACTTAAAATTACACCGGCGGCGATATCACTCCATGTAAGCAAATAATACGGCTCCTATATACGGTTAACAGAGGCACCCCGAGAGGAATACTAATAGACGCAAAGGCGATACGAATCCGAATCAACGCCAATAAATAAATTCCCATGTTTACAAAGCGTCCAGCCTTCGGGGTGAACGGCGCAGACTTCGATGGAAATCTCTGGGGACGTGAGTGTTTAGTAAATACGTTGCGCAAGCAAAAACGGACGGTTTTTAGCTGTCACTTCAAGATGTTTCCTTTCTTTCTGGTGTTTGGATTCGTTCGGAGACGTTTTGGAGATTCAATTCCGATAAGTTTTATCGAGAATAAATTCGTGGATTTATGCTTGAAGAAGAAGTTATGTTAATCTCTTAAGTGACATGGTAAGGTTCCCGGGTGTCAAATTCAGATTTTAATGAAACTTGGTAGGTGAAATTCATCCTGAGGGGGTGACACACCCCTTAGAAAATTTATAGATAAGACCAACGTAGAT
The DNA here is from genome assembly GCA_023509865.1 of Trypoxylus dichotomus. Lineage (NCBI taxonomy): Eukaryota > Metazoa > Arthropoda > Insecta > Coleoptera > Scarabaeidae > Trypoxylus > Trypoxylus dichotomus. The sequence continues at coordinate 92,193,352 of CM042074.1, forward strand.
CAGCAACGACAACGATATCGACACGCCGGTAAAACAATTCGAAGAGGACATAACATTGGCACTGAACTCAGCTACAACCACAAAATTTAAAACACCGAGGGAAAGAATATCGAATTACATAAAAGAACACATTCACCCGAACGCAAAGACCCTTCTGAACAACATCACAAATGAAATTAAAAAAGAACCTTGCCGAACGTTAAAATGATGAATGGGACGCCAAACTTGAAAATATAAACGACGATGACACCGATACTCGGAACATGCGGTATTATTAACAATTCCGACAAAACCGAGGAACTTGCAAACTGCTTCGAGAAAACTTTCCGCACTTATCCACCAGTGGACCGGGATCACGAAAAATTCACCGACATCATCAATAAACAAGTTCACACGGAACACAGAGACACCATAAACGTCCAAGAAACGACGACCGAGGAACTTGCGAACATCATAAAGATCCTAGGGAACCGTAAAGCGCCAGGACACGATGGAATTACTAATGTCGCTATCAAACATCTGACCTTAGAAGCCGCAGACACCCTGAAAGAAATTATAAACGCTATAATTTAGACACCAGTGCTACCGCAAGACCTGGAAGTATGCTGCAATTATAATCACACATAAATCGGGAAGACCCAAAAACAAGACAGATGGATGGTCGTAACTGTTGTGGGGTTCCGCCGTGTCACTAGGTTTTCAGAGGTACTGAGTACGAATGCGAACCGCTGTTGTTCGCGAAACGTCAGGGATAAAAACCTAGTGACACGGCGGAACCCGACAACCGTTACGACTATGTCAAACGGCCGTGAAAGTCTGAGATACTATTTAAGACAGATGGATATCGCCCAATCAGCTTGCTATCAGGACTCGGCAAAATCTTGAAGCGAGTAATACAAAAGCGATTATTCGGTAGTAGGAGAAAAATCCGTCATCCCGGGATTTCAATTTGGATTTTGTCGGGAGCATTAGACAACACTGAGCTACTGAGGATGTCTGAACATATCACCTCGAACATGGATAAATCTACACCAACTGCAGCCATCATGCTAGACATCGATAAGGCGTTCGACAAGATCTGGCATGACGGTCTCATACATCATACATCATTCAACACTATCTCCGCGACAGAATATTATCTGTTAAAATAGAAGAAGACATCTCCACTTCCAATACAATGCAAGCAGGAGTTCCGCAGGGCTCGGTGCTGGGACCGCTCTTGTTTAACATCTACACTTCCGACATATCGCAGTCAAAAACTTGTCACATTGCTCAATTTGCAGACGACATGGATGAAACCGTTGCACGATAGAATACAAGTATACATCGACACGCTCTACAAATGATTTTCAAAATGGCGAATAAAGATGAATACAGGGAAAATCACAGCCATCTATTTCACGCCACGTAAAAGATACAAAAAGCCCGACGCCATCGGATGGACCAAGAAAGCGAAGTACCTAGGGGTCGTTCTAGATGAACAGCTGACATACACCAGGCACTTCAAAGGACTCGAAAGGAAGATAGCGGGTGCCTTGAAGGTCCTATACCCAGTATAAATCGAAAAAAGTAAGCTATGACTGGATAACAAGGTCAAGATCATTAAAACAATAGTAATACCGATCGCCACCTACGCTGGTGAGCTTTGGCATCAGGCAACTGAAGTGGAAAACAAGAAAATACAGGGAAAATTTAACAAACTAACGCGGTTCGCATCAGGGGCACCGCGTTGCATCACAGATTCAACACTGTATCAAGAACTTTACCTGGAAATACTTGGGACCATAATATACAGAAGAACACAGAATGGAGGCGCATGACAACACAAGAATAATACAACCAGCAGGATTAACGAGGAAAGAAGCATAAATTAAACGTTACACAAGACAAAAAGAAAAAAAAAACATAGTAAATATACACGTACACTGGATCGACAAATAAAATAAAAACCACTGATCTACTAAGCAAGATGAAGAGGACGACTCTCGTTCAAAATCAATAGACCTAACACGATATAAGTTAGTACAAGTTATAAATCAATTGAGTCCAGTTCAACAGCAACTTAAGTCAATACAACCTGTAACTCAGCTTTGGAAGTGGAAAATATCAATATACTTAATATATTACGTGCAATGTTTAATTTATCAAACTAATTATGAAAAAAGGTGAAATACCCCAGCCACAGATTCGTATATACATACATATATTGTATCTTAAATTTGAAATAGCCATTTCGCAAATTTTCGCTATTGTAGTTGCACTATCTTTCGGTTATATGTCATGTTCCTTTTTGTCTTTGCCGTTGCGTTCGTGTACTCGTATAGTCGAGGGGCAATAAAAGCAATTTTATTGGCATCGAATCACCCGAATCGAAAATTTATCGACTAGAGTAGCCTGAAAGGGCAGCGGCCCATGACCGTTATTTTGTGGTCCGTAAGTTATGACCTATTCGAAGGTTTCTTTTTATTTGGTTCGCTGCGTCCCTCCATGCTTTAAAATTAAACGTTCTTGATGGGAAAGGAAAGAAGTTCTTCGATGCGCAATTGACGTATCTAAGGGAGGAACTTCCGTTTTGAAAGATGTCTATGAAAAATCGTTTCTTTCCATTTTCCCCGGTTGACGTTAATTAAACCTTAGTACTCAATGGATCACCTTTACGAGAACGACCTGAAATGTTTCCGAAATCGGTAAGAGGTGGCGCAGGAAGGTTAAAGTGGATTCTGTCATAATTTCAGACGTCTACTGTCAATAGTAGCAAGTCCAGGCGGTTTCGCAGAAATGAATAAAATCGAATTTCGTGCAGTGATAAAACAATCCTGGATGGCTAGGAAAACGGCCATGGAAATTCGAAATATTTTGTTAGAAGTTCGTGGCGGATGTACTCCATCATTTTCCGCCATCAGTTTCTGGGTGAGCGAGTTCGAACGGGGCCCAATAGGCACAAGTGACGAACCACGCAGTGGAAGCCTAAAAACCACTATCAACGATGAAATGCTCGGCAAGATTTATGATGTCATGTTAGCCGATCGCCGACTGAAGCTGAAAGAGATAGCAGAGACAACAGGCATCTCAGAAGAACGCGTTAGTCATATCTTACACGAAATTTTGGGTATGAAAAAGCTTTCGGCGAGATGGGTACCGCTTTTGCTCAGACCGGAGCAAAAACGAAATCGGGTGACCGTTTCGGAGGAGTGTCTGGCCAGGATCCCACGCAATCCAAGGAATTTCTTTCACCACTACATACCGGGGACCAAGAAACAGTCGAAGCAGTGGACTTTTCCGGGCGAATCGCCTCTGAAGAAAGTAAAGACCGTTCTATCGGCCGGAAAGGTCATGGCGACCATTTTTTGGGATTCCCACATCAACTAAGTGCTTCTCCACCACGACAATGCATCGGCTCATTCATCCCGCATCGTCGTGTCCAAATTGAATGAGTTGCTCATCCTTCATATTCACCCCACCTAGCACCCAGCGACTTTTTCCTATTCCCAAACCTGAAAAATCACTGCGAGAAAAGAGATTTGCCTTCAATGAAAAGGTCATCGCCGCTACAGATGGCTATTTTGCAGACCTAGAAATATCCTACTATTCCCACGCGAATACCGTGTTTTTCTAGTCGATTCCGGAAACATTTCAGGTCGCCCTCGTACGTCTATTTATTACGTTTATACAAACCTGCCGAGCTCGGTATTGTCGCATGAGGACTCATAAAGGATCCCAGCTTGGCGCTGTGGTGGTACGAGCTCATGAAGAGTTCGCTTTGGTACTTGTAACTGCTGGGGTCGCTGGTGGCTGGTTGCGTCGCGGCAGCCAGACCCTGAAAGTCGAACTTGTACGCGTACCTCTTTCCGTGAACCTTGGTCATTATGTTCTTGTCGTAGTAATACCTGAAAAATAGGAAAACGTGAAAGAGGTCGTCAAAAGGGCGTTTTTAGATTTGGAGTGCGTTTCGACGTATACTAAAGTGAGATAGGGTGGATGAAAGGAGGAAAAGGGTTGAATTCGTTACTATTTGGTTTCGTTTGAAATCTAGATTGCGCACTGAAATGCGTTAAGGGTTCCCTTTTAGAATCGTTTAATTTATAAAAAATTCTTTTACGTCAGGATCAGGTAATATTTTGTAGATTTATCGTTCGTGATTAGGGTTATGTATTAGCTAAGATTTTGCACGTCATTATGAATCTTGTTTTGAAGCAGTTTAAATTTCTACCAGTTTGGAAATTGGCACAGATATGCTCAGTACTCAAGAGAGGCGTCCCCTCTGACATCCAAAATTATCGTCCGCTTTCTTTACTTTGTAACTTTTCAAAAGCGACTGACGATTGCAAGGACTGTGTGGATGTACAATTCACAGGTATAGCAGTAAACTCCACTCACACAAATTAACAAATCGGTAACACGGTTGACAATGGGAGCCCACGTGCTCTCGAAACGCTGCGTTCCGCATAATTAAAAAATTTGTGTGAGTGGAGTTTACTGCTATACTTGTGAATTTTCAAAAGCATTTGAACATATTCCTTTTTCTCATCTTCTCTTAGAGTTGCATGGATGGATCTCTCAGAAGCAACTCGGTTTTATATCTCATCGTTCAACCGTCACTAATCTAGCTTGCTTTACGCAATATGTGTCGGAAGCAATAGATAGCAGAAGCCAAGTTGATTTTCAGATTTTTGTGTCTGATCAGATAGACCCCCATACTCTTCTACGAAGACTGAATTCGTTCGTATTTCCAAGACAATTGCGCTCACAGAGAATTCCAAGTATACTAGAGGAACTACGTGTCATCCAAGCACATCACTACGTCTGGTATACCGCAAGGTTCTAATCTTGGGTCTCTAATATTCCTGCTCTTCATAAGCGACATTGCTAGTGCTATTGAATGCGAAACGCTAATGTATGCTGATGACATTAAGCTATATCTAAGTATTGATTTCACTGCAAGTTGTATATTGCTTCAGAGAAGCAACTGTGTATGCAGAAAGCATATAAGAGTGCCTAAATGTGAACGGTGAAAAGACATTTTTGTTTAATTATATCTAACGTTCTTTACTTTCCGAACGGCCCTCGTATATTCATATACATTTATACATATATTTACTTTACGGAACTAAAAAGGTTGGGAGTCGCTATCTTTGCAATATTTACTATTACTATCTGAGAAAAACTATTTGTCTTTCTGCATAAAAAATCTTGGAATTTATTATCGAATATTTATTTAATATTGATTACAATAAGTACACATTCTACAGCAGAAAGATTAAAGAATTGCTTTATAGAAATGCATTGTATCAATTTGTTACTAAATGTACAAGAATTACAAGTAGTAGTAGAACATTGATCGATTATATCATAACGAACGATAAAACAGTGAAACACGAAGTTCACTCAATGCCAAAAATTTGTGATCACTGTATACTATGAATACGTACTAATGAAATTAAAGATGTACATAATGATAAAATGATTTTGAGACGATGCTTTAAAAATTACGATTATATTACGTAAATACATTACAATACAAAATATTTAGCACAATGTGGAATAATTCAGGAGAGGTTAACGTAATGGCCAATTGCTGGACGAAATCGTTACGTAATATTATTAACACTATGTGTCCAAAACAACAGGTGCTGTTGCGTAATAATTGCACAAACAAGTGGATAACTTCAGAAATTATAGAAGAAATGCGCCCACATGATGAAAAATATAAAATAGCTATGTTTACTAACGACGTCATAAACTGGGAAGGGTACAGGTTTCATAGAAACAGAGTAGTCATTATGCTACGTAATAGCAAAGAAAAGTACTGTAGGTTATTACTAGATGAAAGTAAACATAGACCTGGAATTATGGAAAACTTTAAAAACACTGTTGCTTAAAAAAAGTGGTTCCACCAATAGGTTTGATTTCAGGTGGCTTCTCTTTTATTGTGTATGTTTACAAATTACCACGTGTAAAGTGAAAGTTAATAGAGGGTGAAGGGAATATATGCATGGTGTTAATATTGTATACGGAATAAATAATATGAATGTAATAACTAGGAAGGTAAAAATTTTATCTGACATTTGAAGTAATTTATATTATATACACTCAGACAAACTGTTTACTGAAATCAATAGAAATATTTGTAATGAAACAATTATATTTCTTTGCTTAAGAAATTTGTTAACTTCATTCAAGGAAATGTAGTTTTTGATAATACCGAGGTGAGAGATGATTTAGAAATTACACAAAATTTCAACAAATATTTTTAAAAAAGCATAGATGATATAGTCCAAAATATACCAAATATAACAGTTACGAAACCTATATGCATACATGAAAGAAACTACTATAAATTTGCAAAATTTCGCAGTATAACTTTGAATGGCGTCAAAGCTATAATTAACACGTTGAAAAATACAGGAGACGTAACTGGTGATGGACTAACCGACCAAAATTATTAAGGATGCTGCTCAGATGTCTGCAAATAGAATCCTTGACATAGTGAATGCTTGACTCGATACAGGTACATTTCCGGAAAACTGAAAAACATCGTACATTCTTCCAATCCCCAAAGTGGCAGGGACGAAAGTATGTTGGGAATTCAGGCCTATTAATACTGTACCAAGTTACGAAAAAGTTCTGGAACTGTGCGTAAAAAACTAATTATATGATTTTTGTGAGCGAAACAATGTGATTCGTCATAATCAATCAGGATTTAGAAAAGGTCATTCATGTGAAACTGTTATTGTGGATATATGTCACAAGTGGTTGCAAGAAATGGATAAGGGAAATGTTGTGATAGCTGTGTTTTTGGACTTCCGTAGGGCTTTTGAAACTATTGATAGAAAACTATTAATAAAGAAATTAGAAATGTATAGTATTTATGACAAAGTTAAGAACTGGTTTGATTCATATTTAAATAATAGAACTCAAAAAGTGAAGTATAATAATAGGATATCTAATAGTTTAAATACAAACAATGGTGTTCCACAAGGCACGGTGTTAGGTCCCTTATTGTTTAACATATATGTTAATGATTTATTGTTGTCAATGGAAGGCTGCAATATATGTATGTTTGCGGATGATACTATGTTATACATAAGTGATAGTAGTGTGGGCGATATGATGAAGACTATGAATAATCAACTTACGATATTATATCAATGGCTGTGTATAAATAAACTAAGCTTTAATCTTATCAAATCAAAATATATGGTTATAGGTAGCATGCATAAGTTGAATAATATAGACATAGCTAGTATTAGAATAAAAATTGAGGACAGTGATTTAGAAAGGGTAGACTACATTAAGTACTTGGGAGTTACCATTGATAAACATTTGCTATTCAAAGATCATGCAAAACATATTATGAATAAAATGTCAAAAGAAGTAGGGTTTATGAGTTGAACCTGCAAACATTTATCACTGTATATAAAAATGCTTGTTTATAAATCTGTAGCTGCACCACATATAGAATTTTGTGCAACAGTACTTTTTAATTTAAATAAGAATGAAATCCAGCAAATACAAAAAATACAAAATAGAGCCATGAGAATAATTTTAAAATGTAACAGATATACCCCCAGTTAAAGATATGTTACTCACACTTAATTTAATGAATGTCCGCCAAAGAATTTTATTTAAAAGTCTAGTGTTTATACGTAAAATGAAAAATAATTTACTTCCAAATTACCTTGGTGAAAAATTGAAAACCGTCCAAGATACTCATGCTTACAACACTAGAAACTATAACGACTTTTATATTGCTCCTTTTCATAGAACCCAGACTTCTAACAACGTATTTGTAAGTGGTCTTATGTTATATAATGGTTTTACCATATGAAATTAAAACTAATAATATTAGTACCTTTAAAAAGCATTTGTACATACATATTATTGAGCACTGTAAGTGATTGTATATGGAATTCTTTTGTTTCTGTCTTATTGTATAGCTCGTTAGCTAAATAAACTATCTATCTATCTAATAAAGAGAAATTTCTATCACGCTGACGACTTGAGAGTATGTATTGTAAAATAAACGTACGAACGCTAGTGTACTTAGATTTATACTTCTTCTGCATGACCGTAGCCGTAGTAAACGAAACAAGAAATCGAAAATAAATTTATTCTCTTCGCGTTCTTTGTGATGGGAACGGAAATCGGAAATCAAAACAGAGAAAATCGAGAGATAGAATTGGGGTGGCGACTGGGGATGGCGAAATACGTCACAAAGCGACGCCGCCTTCGCAATAACCTCCGGTACGATGCGGGAACGAGAATTGGGAGAAAAATTGGCCGGTAACCGTGTTAGCCGATATCGTCCGCTAATTGCTGCAAATGAACACGGGCAATGCGATTACGTGCCGGCTGACGATGGAACAGGGGCTCCCTCTGTACCGAATCAATCGGAATAGGAACGCGACAAACGCACCCTATGCGGTAATGTACAATCGATCAACTTGGCATTATTCACGTTAGTAACTTTATCTTTGTTAGTTCTTCTTGGTATATCTTCAAGTTTTGCTGTAATGTCTCTTCCGAGTGTGCTATCAGTACCATATCATCTGCGAACATTAGTTTCTGTACGTTAATTGCATTCATTTTCCAGTTTCCTTCATATTTTTTCGTTTTTATTTAGCTTTTTTAACAGCGTCGTCTATTAATATAGAGAATAACAATGGGCTCAATACGCATCCCCGTTTTAATCCAATTTGCGATTCGAATTCAGCTGATTCTGCATTGGAAGTTCTCACCTTATTCTTATTGCTTTTATACAATGCCTTAATCATCTCTATCATTCCTTTCTCTAAACCTCTCCTTTCCAGGCTCTGCCATACATCTTCTCTTCTTACCCTATCAAAAGCTTTTTAAGATCTATAAAACATATATCTATTTCCTTTCCTTTCCCTATTAGTTTTTCTCCTAATTGTCTGATTACAAATATTAAGTCCTGGGTGCTTCTTCCTTTTCTAAATCCATGTTGAGTATCTTCTAGTGTTGTTTCCAGTTTCTCTCGGAGTCTTTTTTCTAGTATTCTTGTCAATACTTTTCCTGGGATGCTAGTTAATGTTATTCCTCTATAGTTTGAGCATTCCTTAGAGTCTCCCTTTTTGTATATGGGCATAATTATTCCCATATCCCATTCCTTAGGTATTTCTTTTATTATTACAATGTTGTTTAAGAGGTCAAGTAGTTCGTTCTCCGATACATTTTATCATTTCAGCTGTGATTCCATCCTCCTGTCTCCATACAGCTCCAAAAATTGTTTGGACGCACAGACGCGCTGCTGTTTCTGCAGCGGAGTGAGCATTCTCGCTATCTATCTTGCACTGACTTTTGTCATACCCAGGTGGTCATGTAGGATACGCAAAGTGGTGGTATCTGACACTCCATCTAATGCAGATAATCGTTTTTTCTTCAAACGGGCATCCTGTAGTAGAAATTTTTGCACTTTATTGACGATGTCTGATGTGGTGGCTTCAACTGGCCGTCCTGAGCGGGAGTCGTCTTCAATCGACTCCCGACCATGTCTAAAAAGACCATGCCGCTTACAAATCATTGATTTACTAGGGCACTATTCCCCATAAACGGTTTCCATTTCATTCAATATGGTTTGAGCGTTCTTTCCTTGTTTTGTAAGGAACTTTATCACAGCACGGTGTTCAATTTCCTCCATAGTTTCAGTTTTCTTCCGGATTGACTTGTTTAGCAGGCAACTATTCGTAAACGACTGACGCTATAGGGCTGCAACTTAACCTATACACTAATGATGAGTCCTATCGCCCCTATCCCCACTCCATCCCCTCCATTCCACGAACTTCTGGACGTCCCCTCGTACTAAAGAAAATAAAAGTTTTAACAAAAAAATCGTTCTTCTAGTAGAAAGAGAAACAAACTTAAACTTTTGCAACAATACATTAAGTTCATAGCGTCTATAAGGATAAGATCCCTATTATTTCATTATTATAGCGAATTTTGACGAATTTTGATCTCCATTCTTTGCACATGTCCACATCATATAAGCTATAATGTTTCGATTCGATCCGCACTAGTAATAACCCTCCCTGGTCTTCGTCGTATCTCTTCGTTTTGTACATGTTTCAACTTTGATACTCCGCAGGCTCTTAGGGAGTCCATTTCGATGGTGTCTACATTCTTTTTATTGCTGTTTAGCATCTTCCAGCTTTCTGCACCGTATGTTGGAATGGGTTCCACGACGGCTATTTATATTTTTATCTTTATTTCCAGTCTTAGTCCTTTAAATCACAGCAAGGAATTTAAGAGCTGGCTTGCTTATTTCCCCTGTTGTATTTTATGTCGTACGTCTATTTTCGATCTACCTTCCTCACTAAGTATGATTCCTAGGTATTTGCACTGGTTTGTTCTTCTTATTTCTCCAATTTGCAAGTCCTGGTGGTTATCCTTGACTTTACACCTCACTTTCATATATTTAGTCTCTGGCATGTTTATTGTTAGTTCCCAATGTCCGTATTCTTTTAATTTTCTAAACGTGTGGTTCATATCCTCTTCATCACAAGCTATAATTACTTGATCGTCTGCGAAATAAAGATTTGTGAGACAGTGAACTTCCATCTTAAGTCCCATTCTTCTGGTTCTTTTTTTCTCCAATTACCTAAGGCTTCCTGAATATAAATTTTAAATAATGTGGGGGAAACACTGCCTCCTTGTTTCAATCCCTTATTTATGGGGAATGGTTTTGATCTGTTTACGTCTATTTTAATTATGCTCTGTGCATCTTTATATAAATTCCATACTGCATTCATGTACCTGGTATTGAGTCCCACTTTGTTTCAAACTTCAAACATGTTTTTAAGGGTATCGCATCAAAATACTTTTCTAGGTCTATAAGTACTAAGTGGGTGGGTAAATTTCTAGCTATGCGTTTTTCCCATACTTGTTGTATGACGAGTATATTATCTGACCGTCCAGCTCGGAAGCCGTTTTGCTCTTCTATTTCTTGTAAGCCACCTTCTATTCAATCTGCAGTGGAGTCAATGCTTATAAAGCAATCTCGTTTATGAAGCAGCAATGTCTGCCACCAACGAAAGGTACTTTCGCACCATACTAGCGCTCTAAAGTCAATGGTAAAAACAGAGTTGTGTTGCTCCAAATCAAGAAAATCACATGATTCTTGCAGAAGATCGACAAAGAAACAAAAGTGGAATATTAACATCACCAGTTTGTATTAAGATTCAGTCGAAGAAAAAAACGTTTCTTTAACGAGAAATTGAATGATTTGGGAAAAAAATTCGCAAACGTATTTCAATTTTCAACCCCCGTAACGGTGCATGTATTGATCACGCGATTACAATAACATAACCTCTATCTATTATACGTCACTTACGCCGAGGCTATTTCAACATGAACGGCTATGAATTGTATCAGCATCTCCCTCGTATTTGTGTGCATACGTGTATACGTACATGCATACGTACGTAGCAGCTCGCGCGTCTGTTCCATTCTCCAACGTGTGACATGTGCACGACGGTACCCGGAGAATTGAAAACGGACGACGAGATTGCCCACGGATCGAACCGGGACCGACATCCGGATCGGAGCTCCGATATAATTGTGGAAATCTATGGCGGAGCGGAGACGGCGTATTCCGGAGGATGCGGCGGTCCTCCGGACACCGGAACCGCCACCGGACTGGTATCACCTCCGCCGGACGAACTAATACGTTCCGTCTCGCGCTAAACTAAAAGGCGTTATCTGTTACGTGACGGTTGTACGATCGACTCTACGGGAAGAGAGGCCATCTCTTTTGGAATATTGAATTCTTTCTTCGTTTAGCGTTTTATTCTTATATTTTTATGTTTTGGTTGGAGTGTTTATGGAACAAGATTTAGGTAAAATTTCATTATAATAATAATTTTAATGGTAATAATAATAGTAATAATGTATTTCTTGTAGTTTCCATAAACATTTCAGGTCACCCTCAAATAACAAACGTAAGAGATGCTGTTTATAGCATCTGTAACTCAAAAACATGTAAATTTAAAGGTATGGAGAATATACTAACCTCAACGCTCTGGATAATTTGTCGTAATTCATGTTGGGTTTTGATTTTCTTTCGCCCCATCTGCGAGCGACCTCGTCAGGATCTGTGAGCTTGAATTCCCCGTTTGTACCCTCCCACGTGATGCAGGCTGCGTTCGAGGAGTCACTGAGTAATTCCAGAAGGAATTGCCATAACTGTATTTGACCGGAACCTACCAGAGAAATGGATTATAATTATTGATCAGCTTGTATATTAGTAATGATAAATTATTGCCCAATGAATTTAACCATGTAAAGTAATTTGCTATATAACTAAACTACATAACACATGGACTGAAAAGACCCGGGCCTAACAAAGAAAACACGGTTTTTTGGTTCAAAATTAGCATTATTCATCAACGTAATCTCCATCAAGAGCAACGCAATCATCCCAGCGCCGCTCTAACATTTCAATACCACTTTTGTAGAACGATTTATCTTTTGCCTCCAAATAGGACTCAGTTTCAGCGATAACCTCTTCATTCGTGCGAAATTTCTTACCGGCGAGCATTTTTTTGAGGTCTGCGAACAGCCAGTAGTCGCTGGGAGCCAAATCTAGCGAATACGGTGGATGTGGGAGTAATTCGAAGTTCAATTCATGTAGTTTTGCCATTGTTTTGATTGACTTGTGACACAGTGCGTTGTCTTGATGAAACAAAATGTGCTTTTTGCCATATGCGGTCGTCTCTTTGCAATTTCGACCTTCAAACGCTCCAATAACGCTATATAATATTCACTGTTGATGGTATTTCCTTTCTCAAGATAGTCGATGAATATTACACCACGCACATCCCAAAATACCGACGCCATAACCTTTCCAGCCGATTGTTGTGCTTTCGGGCGCTTTGGACGAGGTTCATCGGTTGCTGTCCACTCAGATGACGATCGTTTTGATTCCGGAGTGAAGTGATGGATCCATGTTTCATCCATTGTCACATATCGACGCAAAAATTTCGGTTTGTTACGTTTAAACATGGCCAAACACTGCTCAGAATCATCAACACGTTCTTGTTTTTGGTCAACAGTGAGCAAACGCGGCACCAACTTTGAACAGAGCTTTCTCATAGTCAAATGCTCATGCAATATAAAGCCAATACCTTCTTTTGATATCTCTACGTTGTCAGCTATCTCACGCAACTTCACTTTTCGATCATTCAAAACGATTTTGTGGATTTTTTTGATGTTTTCTGGTGTTACCGCCTCATTTGGACGTCCACTGCGTTCTGCATCATCGGTGTCTCTACGACCACGTTTGAAGTCAGCAAAGCAACGGTTTATTGTTGTTTCTGATGGAGCGGAGTCCCCATAACACTTCTCAAGCCATTGCTTCGCTTGAACGGTATTTTTTTCCATCAAGAAGCAGTGTAAAATTAAAACACGAAATTGTGTTTGATTCAGTGTTTTGAAAATAACAAAAGTAGCGTGACTCTTAGCACAATAACTCACAAACTAATGAATAGAATATCATGAAATTTGAACAGCTGTCTTTTGAAGGTTAGTACTAACTGAGAGAGAGGTGACTGCAATAAAACTAGCGTCATCTATGTGTTAGGCCCGGGACTTTTCAGCCCATGTGTTACTAGGATAAGCTTTGACATAATGTTAGTTCAGAATTTTGAAGCATCTGGTAGAAAGACGAGGTATAGCAAAGTCAGTGTAATTCTACAACTCAGAAGTAATTATGTTGTTAGTTATAAAATTAAATAGGAACTTGATATCTGCCTTGTCGCGGCGCAAATCCAGGGGGTCGACTTTATATAATGTACACTACCGTTCATATTAGTTCGGACACCGAGTAATATGATGTAAACATCACTAATACAATTGCTTTTATATGTAAATAACATTTATACTAGGTCCTTTATGGAGTTCATTGTTTATTAATTGTACAGGCAACCTTCCCAGAATATCGATTAAAGAATGATTAAAAACCTGTTTCATTTTATGACCCAATATAGTAATTTTCAGAATAATCCGCATCGCAAAAATTACAGATTTCTTTCATTAGAGAAACAAGTTAGTATGTACCTACATGTGTGAGGTTATATGGTTAACTACATTAACTTAATTAAATTCACATATGTATCCGTTTACCACCCGTAATATTGTTTCCCACCAATTCTTGTATGTAAACATGGAACTTGTAGAAACTCTGCCTCAAGCGTCACCTTGTTGTAGCGTCAAAAAATGGCTGTCCCGTGACTGTCGTTATAACCGGGTTCTACTGTATATGACACGTATATTTCCTCTCCGTATTAATTTTTGAAGATGAAAAGTCTTGGATATGAACCCCTCACATTCGCAGGATAACACACCAAAATCTCATTACCGAACGTCGTCATGGGCGTACCTGCAAGAGGCGTGGTGGTGGGGGAAGGGATAGCTGTCCGCCTTCCCGACCGGTAATTTATAAAACAATTGCATGTCGGAACGGAATCAAATCAAACAACAATAATTACCGGTGACGCAAGGCATTCTAAGTCACGTGCAAAGGTCGATTGGCCTCCATTAAATAGAACGAGATAGCGCGACGTCGGCGATAGACAACGGACCCGGGTGGTAACGTAACCGTGCGAAACGAAAGTCGGGGCGCGTTTTCCACGGCCCTCTTTACCTAAGAGCGTGCGTCCTCGTCATTAAACGCGCATTAGTCCGAACCGGCCAACTTTGATTTAGCGGCGATTAATTTCGTTTTTTTGTTTTGTTTTGTCACTCTTTTTGTTTTGAAAGAAGCGAAATTACGTACTAGATCCGTTGGAGGTTTTTTTTTTTCGGTGTAGGTGTTTGTTTTGTCGTTACGCAAACATCTGGGAGGAAAAATGAGGGACGGGGGTTAATTTTATTTGCATTAGGACTAGCGATTGCGGCCCTACGACTCTAAATAGTCGAAAGGAGGGTTCGTTTTAGTCGGCTTTTTATTCCCGGCGGGGTTAAAGTTTAGGTTTGATTTCAGGTGGCTTCTCTTTTATTGTGTATGTTTACAAATTACCACGTGTAAAGTGAAAGTTAATAGAGGGTGAAGGGAATGTATGCAATATATGGTGTTAATATTGTATGCGGAATAACTAATATGAATGTAATGACGGAAGATAAAAATTTTATCTGATATTTGAAGTAATTTATATTATATACACTTAGACAAACTGTTTACTGAAATCAACAGATATATTTGTAATGAAACAATTATATTTCTTTGCTTAAGAAATTTATTAACTTCATTCAAGAAAATGTAGTTTTTGATAATACCGAGGTGAGAGATGATTTAGAAATTGCACAAAATTTCAACAAATATTTTTTAAAAGGCATAGATGATATAGTCCAAAATATACCAAATATAACAGTTACGAAACCTATATGCATACATGAAAGAAACTACTATAAATTTGCAAAATTTCGCAGTATAACTTTGAATGGCATCAAAGCTATAATTAACACGTTGAAAAATACAGGAGACGTAACTGGTGATGGACTAACGACCAAAATTATTAAGGATGCTGCTCAGATGTCTGCGAATAGAATCATTGACATAGTGAATGCTTCACTCGATACAGGTACATTTCCGGAAAACTGGAAAACATCGTACATTCTTCCAATTCCCAAAGTGGCAGGGACGAAAGTATGTGAGGAATCCAGGCCTATTAATCCTGTACCAAGTTCCAAAAAAGTTCTGGAACTGTGCGTAAAAAACTAATTATATGATTTTTGTGAGCGAAACAATGTGATTCATAATCATCAATCAGGATTTAGAAAGGGTCATTCATGTGAAACTGTGATTGTGGTTATATGTCACAAGTGGTTGCAAGAAATGGATGAGGGAAATGTTGTGATAGCTGTGTTTTTGGACTTCCGTAGGGCTTTTGAAACTATTGATAGAAAACTATTAATAAAGAAATTAGAAATGTATGGTATTTGTGACAAAGTTAAGAACTGGTTTGATTCATATTTAAATAATAGAACTGAAAGAGTGAAGTATAATAATAGGATATCTAATAGTTTAAATACAAACAATGGTGTTCCACAAGGCACGGTGTTAGGTCCCTTATTGTTTAACATATATGTTAATGATTTATTGTTGTCAGTGGAAGGCTGCAATATTTGTATGTTTGCGGATGATACTATGTTATACATAAGTGATAGTAGTGTGGGCGATATGATGAAGACTATGAATAATCAACTTACTATATTATATCAATGGCTGTGTATAAATAAACTAAGCATTAATCATATCAAATCAAAATATATGGTTATAGGTAACACGCATAAGTTGAATAATATAGATATAGCTAGTATTAGAATAAAAATTGAGGACAGTGATTTAGAAAGGGTAGACTACATTAAGTACTTGGGAGTTACCATTGATAAACATTTGCTATTCAAAGATCATGCAAAACATATTATGAATAAAATGTCAAAAGAAGTAGGGTTTATGAGTAGAACCTGCAAACATTTATCGCTGTATATAAAAATGCTTGTTTATAAATCTGTAGTTGCACCATATATAGAATTTTGTGCAACAGTACTTTTTAATTTAAATAAGAATGAAATCCAGCAAATACAAAATAGGCAGATTCTTTGTTTCTCCAGAACAGTCTGGATACCATTGTCAGATTGTGTACGCAGAATGGGATTCATTTGAATCTGGATAAGTGTGCTGTCGTAAGCTACTCTAGATGTCATGGACTCTACAGTTATCAATATGCTGTGAGTCAAACTACTATTCCTAGGCACTCATCTGTGATGGACTTGTGCGAACTGTTTGATGCAAATTTGTCGTTCACAGACCACATATTATCCGTACGAAATTCTGCGATGAAATCTTTAGGATTTCTCATACGATTCTGCAGATCATTCATGAATCCTGCGTCACTAAAAGCGCTATACTATTCGCTTGTCCGTACTGGGTTGGAGTATGCCTCCATAATTTGGTATACTCACTATCTCCATCTGCAAGTACTACTTGAAAGAGTGCAAAAACGACTTTTGAAATACCTCTCCTTCAAAACCATAAACATAATATTCTTCTAATTACTCAGTCTCTTACGCGTATACGTATAACGTCGCGTTAATTCACGTGCCAGATTACGATTCTTAAAGGAAACAAGTCACTGCTAACTAACTGCATCAAGATAACACAACAACCAGATGATCAGATTCATAATTACACGCATACTACGAATAAAATTGTCACTAATGCGACTTTACTCGAACGCCGTGCGCCTTCCATAACTCGTACCCCTCGCAGGTGAACGGAAAATCGGATTTAACCCCCGTACTAACCTAACGCCCAGGCAACATGCGTCCGTTTCCTTCCTGGCTAATTTACAAGTTAAATGACATTTGAATTTATAATTTTCAGAAGTCGCGTAGACTGACAACGTTCCTGCTTAATCACTGACCGGTGGTGGCCGGTTTTGTGACGCAGTGCCGTTACGTATATGCATATATACATGGGCGTATGTCGTCTGAATCATTTCGGGGCAAGCGCCCTATTGAGTAGTGAAATATTATATCTATGTGGTTATAGAATACTCCGCCATGTGTTTCGGAGTCACCTAATTATAGGGTTTGATGATAAATGCGAGATTAGAAGTACCTTTTCTCTCGTTAGATTTTTATTGGGGAGGTGTGAATCGGTTGTTTGATTGTGTGAATATACAAGGTGTCCCAAAAGTTCTTTTCAAAATTGAAGAATGTAATAAACTAATGGTCAAGTTTAATGAATAAATGTTTTTTTTTATTAAAACGCAGGTTTTGGGAATTTATTTCTTAAAAAATACGGAGGTGAGAAATAGTATTGAAATAGCATAAAACAAATATTTTTTAAAAAGCATAGATGATATGATCCAAAATATGGCAAGCATAACAGTTACGAATCTTATATACATACGTAAAAGATACTATAATAAATATTTAAAATTTCGCAGTATAACTTTGAATGGTATCATATAGGAGACGTAGCTGGTGATGGATTAACGACCAAAATTAATGGGAATGTCTGCTCAGATGTCTGCAAATAGAATTCTTGACATAGTGAATGCTTCTCTCGATGCAGATACATTTCCGGAAAACAGAAAAACATCGTACGCTCTTCCAATTCCTAGAGTGGCAAGGACCAAAGTATGTGAGGAATTTATACCTATTAATACTATACCAAGTTATGAAAAAGTCCTGAAACTATGCGTAAAAGACCAACTATATGACTTTTGTGAGCGAAACAGTGTGATTCATCATAATCAATTAGGTTATTTATAAACATAGACCGGATTTTATACAAAGTGCATATATTTTATTTCATATATTTATTATATTTTACGTCTATATGTAGATGTAATACATTGATTAAAGTTTATTAGCGCTAATTAACTTTAATCAGTGTATTACATCTACATATAGACGTAAAATATAATAAATAAATAAAATAAAATATATCCCTGGGATGCCAGGTGGCTAAGTATGGTACGACGGAGACAATTACACGTCTCCTGTCTCATTTATAAAATTTTGAATTCTGGTGTTCCGCCTTACCTTACCGGATCTTATCGATATACACTACCGCTCAAGTGTTTAGACACCCCTGTTTTCATGGATTATTCATATAGTATTATGTTTACCAAAAAAACATTATAATTAAATGAAATACGTATTTAAAATGTAGTTCAGTAAGATAAACGCCCATTATATCGCATAAGGTTTATCATTTACCTGCACTTGGTCGGATTACCATAAACTGTTTATTGCGGTGCAATTACAATAACAATCCCTCTGAATTTAATGGGTAAATTTAGTCATCTGTTACATTGTAGGTAATAATGTTTAAATTATCTTCCTAGAAGATTATAGTGAAATCTGTAACCTATGGTCAGTTGCAGTGTGGTATTTACTCTATTCACGTCGTGAGCGAAATATCGTGTGACAATTTTTTAAAATGCCTCCGCGAAAAGAAATTAGTACGGAAACACGTGCGCTTATAATAGCTTACCATAAAAGTGGCATAAGTAATCGACAAATTGCCAAAAAAATGAAAATACACGACGCTACGGTTGACTATAACGTAAAAAAATATTGGGGAACTGGCAGTTTTCTTAATAAAAGACGGAGTGGAAAGCCAAAAGCGACAACATCTGCAGATGATCGCAGAATAATGGTTACCAGCAAGTTAAATAGACGCAAAACAGCCCCGGAAATCACCGCAGAATTAAATGTTGGTCGCCAAAAATTAGTCAGTGTTTCTACAGTCAAACGTCGCCTACAGAAGGCCGGGCTCCATGGACGTATTGCGATGAAAGAGCCATTTCTACGCAAACAAAACAAGCAAAAGCGACTTAAATGGGCTCGTGAACACCAACATTGGACCATAGAAGAGTGGAACAACGTCCTATGGACGGATGAGTCCAAATTTGAGCTGTTCGGAACCAGAAGACGCATATTCGTAAGAAGATCTGTGAGTGAAAGTGCCAGAGAAGAGTGTATTGCTGCTACGTGAAGCATGGTGGAGGTTCTATCATCATTTGAGGCTGTTTTGCTGGCACTAGTGTAGGGGATATCGTCAAAATTGACGGTATATTAAAAGAAATTTTGGAGAACCACGCAATAGGTTCCGGAATTCGACTTTTGGGTCAAAATTTTATCTTCCAGCAAGATAATGACCCAAAACATTCCTCTAAATTATGTAAAGACTATATACGCCATTTAGAAGAGGAAGGAAATCTCAAAATTATGGAATGGCCTCCCCAGAGCCCCGACTTGAATCCAATCGAGTTACTATGGGAAGAACTAGATCGCGAAGTACGGGAATCGGCTCCGACATCAGCTACTGACGTGTGGAACAAATCACAATCGAGTTGGACCTCAATAACACAAGAAACTCTGGCAAAACTTATTGCGAGAATGCCTCGATTGTGTGCTGCAATTATTAAATCAAGAGGAGGTCACATAGATGAAAGCAAAATTTAAATTAAACGTTTTAATTTTCACATTCAATATTTGTATTCACGTACGTGTATCTGTACATAAAAAATAAATATTATTAACATTTTTGCTGAGTTTTTACACATTACAGTGTATATATTATTTTTATTTGAAAGTAAAGATGTATTGTTATAGCCGTATAAAGCAATACAATGCTAAAACTTCAAATTATCATTTCAGCACAAAATAAAATTACCTTTATTGTAATACATAAGCTGGTACAACATTTTTATGTTTACTAATACTTTATTTAGTATTGTAAAACATAGACATGCATGTTTTTGAGTGTATATTTTATAAAATATCCTATATTCGTACAAAGATAAGCCAGATTTGTAATACTTACCGCTTATATTAAATTTAAAAGTTTTTGTGTATAAATACGTGAACTCGATCTTTCTCTTTCTCTATATTATGTACTACATAAATATGTAAATAGAATAAATATTTAAAAATAGAAATGTGAAATACTTTTTTTTCTAAGCAACTTGGTTTTGCATTAATGAGCATGCTACCCTATTGCTACCTAATTGTTCTTGCAGATAAAATGTCTAAACATTTCGTATTGATTTAAAGTAATAATTTGAAATCACGGCAATTATACCCGAAATGTGAGGTAAGAGAATAATTAGGGTAATGATAATGAATGCATTCCTAAATTAGTAGATCAGGGTAATTGCCGGGAGTTCCTTACGTCATCAGTTTCTATCTAAACTCAAGCAATACTAATTACTGAATCGATATACTAAATATGTCTGTGAATAAATGAAAAGTAAAAACGAATGTGAAGTATAAACATAAATGAATCGTAATATTACGAAGATATTGGATATGTAAAACACAAAATAGAAAGTCGTTCGGTTGTATTCGAACAACTACAACTCCTATTGCTTAAACATGTGTCCAGTTTAAACAGAAAAATGTATCAAAGCATGTTAAACAGTTATTACCTGAGCTTGCTAATCTGCTACTCGTCGGTCCGAACATTTGATATGGATCTGAAACAAGAAGGATAGAAATAAGCGTATGTAGATACACTGGGCGGCAAAAGACTGGCCACCCCGAAATATTTCTTTAAACATTTCTTTAACTTCACATTTCACTTGGCTTATGCTTTTATCACTATCAATGCTCTAAATCAGGCGTCTCCAAATTGCAGTCTCTAACACTTTTCCATGAGCACCACCAATCCAATTTTTATTACATTATAAAATTTATAACGGAAGTAAATGATACAAAATAATAATTAGATGGTGGATAATATAGCAATAACAATATTTATTTGCCCAACAGAGTATTTTTTTGTTACAAAAGAATCTCAAAAATAAACTATAAATATACAGGGTGGCGCAGGGGAACGGGAAATTTTGAAATAACGTCTACTATTGCTTTATGGAGGGATAGCGATATAATAGTAGGGCAATAGATGATCATGTTATACGTATTCTAAAATATTGAGCAACCGCTTAACCTTATGTTGAAGCTTTGAACCAAATCCAAAATCATCTAAAATGTGACTGCTGTATCAGAAATTTTAACATTTTATTCCTGTTATCTTCAACAGCAAGTCTACCGACTGTGTACGGTGATTTATCTTTAACTTAATTTTAACACACAAATCATAACAGGTCTGTTAAATCAACATGGTATATAAGGAATATACTTACATTTCTAAAATATGTTGGTATGTAACATAACATGTACATATTAGAATAACAGCACATGTTGAGGATACACACTTGGCCTGAATATCTACGAGGGAAGGTCCAGAAGTTCGTGGAATGGAGGGGATGGAGTGGGGATAGGGGCGTTCGCTAGGTGTCATTCTGATTGACGACTCATCATTAGTATATAAGTTAAGTTGCAGCCCTATAGCGTCAGTCGTTTACGAATAGTTGCCCGCTAAACACGTCAATCCGGAAAAAAACTGAAACTATGCAGGAAATCGAACACCGTGCTGTGATAAAGTTCCTTACAAAGCAAGGAAAGAACGCTCAAACCATATTGAATGAAATGGAAACCGTTTATGGGGAACAGTGCCCTAGTAAATCAATGATTTATAAGTGGCATGGCCTTTTTAAACATGGTCGGGAGTCGATTGAAGACGACCCCCGCTGAGGACGGCCAATTAAGGCCGCCACATCAGACATCGTTCGTTTGAAGAAAAACCAATTATCTGCATTAGTTGGAGTATCAGATACCACCATTTTGCGTATCCTACATGACCACCTGGGTATGGCAAAAGTCAGTGCAAAATGGGTACCGATAATGCTCGCGCCGCTGCAGAAACAGCAACGCGTCTGTGCGCCCAAACAATATTTGGAGCTGTGTGGAGACAAACCAGCACAGATTTCGGAGCGGATTGTTACCGGAGATGAAACATGGGTTCATCACTTTGAGCCTGAGTCCAAACAGGAGTCCATACAATGGCATAAAAAGGAGACACCACCGCCAAAGAAATTTAAAGTGTCAGAATCGGCTGGAAAGTTGATGGCTACTGTTTTTTGGGATTGTGAGGGGATATTATTGATTGATTACAAAGAAAAAGGTAGGAGCATAACCGGAGAATATTACGCAGCGATACTAGAAAAATTAAAGGAAGCCATCAAGGAAAAACGTCGAGGAAAATTGACCAAGGGTGTGTTGCTCTTGCAAGACAATGTGCCGGTTCGCAAGAGCAAAGTTGCAATGGCTGCTCTGTACAAGCATAGCTTTCAATCAATAGTCCATCTACCCTACAGTCCAGATCTGGCACCTAGTGACTTTTATTTGTTCCCCAATTTAAAAAAAGGCTTACGTGGAAGAAAGTTTTCCGACGACAATGAGGTAAAGGAGGCAATTTAGGCCCATTTTGAGGTGAAAGATAAAAAATATTTTTATGATGGTTTAGAAAAATTAATTCATAGATCTAATAAATGTATTGTGCTTAAGGGTGATTATATTGAATTGTTTTATTTTATTTAAAACCCTTTCATTCCACGAAATTCTGGATCTCCCCTCGTATATAAGGTAATACGATAGTTATTACAGACATCAATTTGTTCGGCAGTTAGATGTGATTTATACGCTAATAATACGCTAATAACACAAACACAATAATATTTAACGATGAATTAAGAAACAACAACTGATATACATAATGAAATGAAAAATTATAATCATGAAAAAAAATAAAAATGGAGCCAAGTTCGACCCTTACAGCAAACCAGATATAGAAAGAAAAATCCGAGACTTGTATCCGTTAAAATAATCATAGTTCGCTCTATTAACTGACCAGGAATAAAGTAACTAGTAAAATACAATAGATTACGATGCGGAAACCTTAATACTAAACATTGACTGTTGTTGACTCAATTAAAACATAATTTTCTAATTCTCAAATTCCAATTAAGATATACAAATATTACGCCGAGTATTCTGGAAAGTTTGTACATATTCCAGCCCAAACATATTAAAACTGAATTACGTGTCTGTAAACACAGAAGGATAAGTACAAGTAGGTACCCTAAACAGTTGAAGCTTATCTTATTTGCCCTAATGATTCGGAAAGGTTATAGCGGATTGACCTTTTAGCGGTATAAATACCTGAAATTCTTCCAAACTAAATCAGTCCTCTTTCGATAATCGAAGTAGCAACAAGTACGAAGATGGTGTTACAAATTATACCAGAGATGGTGTACCAGCTAGCTGGACCAAGGTTGACGAAGCTACCGGTGGAATTGATAGCGGCGATTTTGAGGTAAGTAATTTTTAAATTTCATGTTCTACCTAACTGCCTTTGGTTTATATATTGTACTTGTGCCAATGCTATTTTTTGTTTCAGATATCTAGATTCTGAGTCCCTGCTGAACGCAGTGAAAGCGTACATGGTTTGCAAAAATGTCAGTTTAGGAGACCCGCTTCTACGACGAAGGCTGAAGACACTCCTAAAGGAAAAGATGAAACTGTACGGTACCAATCTGGAGAAGCGTCTTGTAGTAAACACTTACATTAATTCGAAATGTTTGGAGGATGTTCAGAGGAATTACCTTAGGCGTCGGAAGCGAAAGAACGTAGACCATCCAGTGTTATCAGTTACCAAAAGGTGAAACTATAGATTGTATATATTATTGATATAGATGGCTAGATGTTTCGTATCGATTATAAGATTTTTTGTATATATATATGATTAGCTGGAATAAATGTTTCTTTGAATTAAAATTTGTATTCTTTCTTGTTTACTTTTGACAATCTTATATGGTATATGTCAATTTCGAATGAATAAAATAAATTACTCATTTAGCGTCATATAACAAATTTCACATAACAAATGAAATCTTATTAATCAATTAAGGCAAAATATAACTTAAGGAGCTTTTTACTTTGCAATATTTTATCAGCAACTGTTATAAAAACTGCAAAGTAAAGAGTTTCACTTAAAATATGTTATAATGTCAAGCATTCTAAAGACTATTTGTCTGTTAATGTCACTGTATTAAAACATCTAAAGGATGCCTCATATTCATGTCCTTGGGTGTATTATCGGACAAATTGATTTACCCATCCTAAGAAATAATCCATAAATAGAGGAAGTGCTATCTGAAGAAGAAATTGTAGTGTATAGTAAAAGTCGTTTAATTATAATACAATTTTAGCAAGTTCTTATCAACTATGCATCAGAACGAATACCTTATCAAATTGACAACTAATGCAACTGAAAATAGTGCAAGTCACGATAGTTTTTATTGGAATGGACTACTAGACGTAACATTTACTTGAATACTTTTTATAACAACCACGTTAAATAAACCTCGCTTATTCCTTTTAAGAGGAATAATTAAAAAAGAAATAAACACATTAGAACGTTCTTCCCCTCAAGACGAACAAAACACACAACATCACAATTAAAATTAGCTCTCATTTACTCGACGTCTTTTCCACCAAACAGCAAACATCGCTTCGCATTAGAACGTCGAGTCCATTAGCTCGAAGGGTTCGACGGAATAGGAGCAAACGGTGGCGTTCGGTAAACAAGAAGAGATCGCCGTTCGGGCACCGTCCTTAATAGATCTCTTAATTGCGGATCAAATGTGTGCGTCGAACGGGCAATTAGGTGCAGAAACAGTACTCAGGGTCAATCAAACCCTCCCGCCGGGAGCCATAGGGAAGGGAAGGGTTATTTGAGAGACCGTAGCTTTAGAGGAAGTGCCCTTCTCCTTCACCGTATAAGGTATCTGGTGTTGGAGTTAGGTGAAACGTATAAAGACACTTGATCGCCATTAGAAAATAGCCGGAATTTCGTTTGTTTATTTTTCATAAAGTTTTGTTGGAACCCTTATGTAAGTGTATAATATACAGAGGAACGGGAAATTTTCAAATAACGTCATTTCCACGAATAAATTCATAAACTAGTAATTTATTAACGAAAGTGCATATATGCAGCATGCCATTTATGTTTTTACAATCAAAATGTCCAAAAGTGTCTCTTTACTTTTTAAAGATGACATCGGAAAGACGTTCTCCCATTCGGCGTTCACACTCTAACAGCCTGTTATGCGGTGTAGCAAATCTTGGGGAATGGCAGCGATCTCTTGTTGAATGTTCTCCTTCAGTTCATGGATTGTTGCAGGTCGTGTACAGTACACCTTGCCTTTAAGATACCCCCACAGGAAGAAGTCATACACACTAAGATCAGAGGATCTCGCAGGCTATTCAATGTCACCGTTACGTGAAATAACGCGTCTTCCAAACAATTGACGAACTACTGCCATCGAATGTCGAGCAGTGTGTGACGTGGCTCCGTCCTGCTGAAACCACATGTTTTCCATGTTAAGATTAAGCTCGTACAGTCTCGGTGTAAAGAATGCTACACTATCATCCTCACGTGCAAAAAAATAAGGGCCGATTACACCATGACATGATTCAGCACACCATATTGTGATCTTGTCGCTATGTAGTGGTCGCTGGTGTAACTCACGAGGATTGTCCTGGGCCCAATAACGAAAATTCTGTTTGTTTACGAAACCGTCCAGGTGGAAATGGACTTCGTCTGATATCCATATGTTACCAACGAAATTCGCGTCCTCGTTACTTTTAGCCAATATCTGCCTACTAAACTCCATACGTGACGCTGGGTCTCGTTCATGTAATTGTCGCACAATCTGGAACTTATAGGGATGGAAATGTAATTCGTGCAGTATTCTTTGTAAGCTTCGTCGCTTAATCCCTAGCGCAGACGCATGTTGTCTTCTTTCGATTGCAGCTCTAACAGCCTCAATGTTCTCTGGGATACGTATCATTCGAATGTCACCTGGAGCTTTCTTTTTCAAGACAGATCCTGTTTCTTCAAAATTACGCATCCACGTTGTAATCGCGTGCGCAGATGGGACACGCCCACGACGTCCAAGCTGGTAATGCTGTCGAAATATTCTCTGCGCGGCAGTCGCACTATTACCATTTTTATAAAACGCTCACACAGCTACAGCACGTTCCGCACCAGTCCAACGATCCACGATTACTAAATGGCAATGCGTTCACAACAATTGTGCGACGTTACGAACAACTACCGGCTCTACAGTGCTGACAACTGTAACGTTCAAAATTTCCCGTTCCCCTGCGCCACCCTGTATAAGAACAAGGATCTTAGTCGGCGCTTTTATTTCCTATGTAAGCTCTGCGCGCAAAACCCTCATGACAGTAGTACATTGTCCGTCTTAAGTCGTGTTATGTGATTCATATACATAATTTGTCAACTTATGTTCTATTTACGTTCGATTATAATTCTAATATAATCCAGTTGTTAATTTGTGTTCATATTTTCAATTTGTATTCAAATTATAATTTGTGTGTTACGTAGCTGCACAATCAAAGCTACCCTGGTGTCAGAACTGCCGTTTTTTAAGAACATCCCACGTGTAGAGAGGAATACAACAGCATACTAGATTATTTTATTCATTGAATCAATCGTATATATTGTGGTGGAAAATCTCAGGCTCTTTAATTTTTTTTAATGGCTTCCTTGATTTAAATTTTGTTCTATTTGCTTTTAAATTAAATGATAATGTTTTCTAATTAAAATAACCAAATGTAAAGGTTGAAAGGTTAAATATATCGACAAATTTAATAAATATATACTACTTTTTACAAAAAAAAAATATGTTTTCTACAAAAAACCTAAGGCAATCCCTGTCTAGCTAATCTTTAAATATTCTAATTAGTATGCGAAAGAAAATGAGAGCAGTAAATAGAAATAATTTTGAAGAACTTAAGAAGATTCGACGTCTTTAATCTTTGAAATCGTACTCACTTGTACGAGATTTCTCGCTTTAAAATGGACTGGTCTTCGGCTTCCAAAATATGTGTCCGGAACTTCCAGATTTTATTTGTAGTATCAGCTGATACATATTATGAATGGATATAGACGAACACCCTAAACCGATTTGGGAATCTATTATCGCAGGGGATGAAACAATGGTTCCATTTTACGATCCTTTATCGAAAAGGGAGTCCATGGAATGAAGGTAACCTGACGAACCTCATCCCAGAAAGGCGAAAGTCGTTCCATCAACAAAAAAGTTGATGGCGACAATATTCTGCGATTGTGACGGCATTTTGCTAATTGACTTTAAAGAACGCAATACAACTGCGGACGGCACATATTATGCGTTTTTATTGCTTAAATTAAGGGATAGTATCCGTGCAAAACGTCGTCGAAAATTGACAAAAGTTGTGCAATTATTGCATGACAATGCTCGCGCCGTTTCACAAGCTGCAATCGGCGAATGTGGTTTTCAAAAATTGGAAGATCCACCGTATAGTCCGGATATGGCACCGTGTGATTTTTATTTGTTTTCTAATTTAATTAAAGTCCTTAAGGGACGTCGTTTTAAGGACGACTGTGAGTTGCAAGCAACTGTTATTGAATCGTCGTAATAAATGTAAAGAAGTCAGGTGAGATTAAATCAGGCCGAGAATTTCGCTTGTCATTTATTTGTTACGCAAAGCAACCTACACGCACGAATATTCGACAATATCAAAGATGTGCGTATATAAAAGATGTCTGTCACTGACATCATACATACACACATTGATTACCCATATCCCCGTCTTATGTTGACACAGAGAAATCGTGCATTAGGCCAAGTATGCTTCGCACAAACATCGCTCAGGAGATATATACATACATACGGCAGTTCGTATGTTGACAAACATTGAATAGAAAGATCGGTCCTTTTAAAGGCGTCCGTCCATATGCGTGTAAGTGACTGTCGCACAGGGGCTATACACTAGCGTGACAGAATAAGATAGACACCTACTAATTAAAAAAAGGATTCTATTCTCGTTATATATACAAAATATTTTTAAATTAGACTAATATTTTGTCGATCCACCTTCACTTGCGTGAAGTGCTGCGAGTCGTCGTGGCACAGAATCTATTAAATGATTAATGGTGTCTTCTGGAATATTTACCCACTCTTCTGTAACAGCTGCCACGAGTTCTTCCTTATTGCTGGGTTTTCGGGGTCGTTTCGCCTTATTTGTCTTGAGTATGTGCCAAACATTCTCTATCGGATTTATGTCTGGTGATTGGCCTGGCCATGGTAAAATCCGAATCCCCTGTTCCTCTTTCCATGCGGTTGTTGTTCTTGCTTTGTGGCAGGGTGCTCCATCCTCCATAAAAGTGGCATCTTCTTTAGATAAAATGGCGTTGTCGAATATCGGTAGTAGCCCTTCTGTTAATATTTGGATATATTTTGCCGCATTTATATTTCCGTCACAGATTACTAATTGCGATCTTCCACCATACCATATCGCGCCCCGCACCATGATGTTCACACCGCCGTATTTCACCGTCTGATGCAAAAATTTGTCGTCCAGTTGCTTTGACGAAGGTCTCCATACCCAGGTACGACCACTATCACTAAATTGGCAGTATCTGCTTTCGTCTGAAAAAATGACAGACCGCCAAAGCTCTTCGGGCTTCGGCCAAGCCATTCGGCGCCGTTTTTGAAACGCCGTAAGGGGAGGTTTTTTCTTTGCCACTCTCCTATGCATCCTCACACTGAGGAGGTATCGCAGAACGGTGCGCTGACTTTCTGCCGCAAGCTCAGCTGTACTTTTCGCGGTTCTCTTAACACTTCGCGCACAAGCACCCTTTTACTTCTTTCGGAAGCTCCGGCACGACCTGGTCTCGGTTCCGCTGTTGTTTTTTTCTTGCGTTTAAATTGTGTAATCACACGGTTAACTGTGGGGACAACGGAATATTTAAAGATTTACTTATTTCACGTTGCGAAGCGCCGCGCTCACTCTGGCCAACGATGCGACCCCGGGTGAAGTCGCTAATATCACTCGAACCTTGTAAGCGAGGCATAGTTGTAACGATACTAAACTATGACGAATTCCTTCCGATACATCTACCCCTACCCTAATGACAAGAGAAAGTTCTTAATTCGTTCTTAGAATTTAGCTGTTTACGTATTTATACCGCTTTACCTGGTATCTATTTTATTCTGTCACCCTAGTGTAGCTACTATACCGCTAAGACCTCAAGCTTTAGGGGTTCAAAATCATTTCATTATTATACCACACTCATAATTCCAACGAAAAATAATTGCTGACAAATTTGATAGTACGGAAAAAAGGAGCCATTACGTGTGTACACTATCGTCCATATTAGTTCGGATACGCAAATAATTTAAAAAAAATGTCAAAAAATTTACAACTTACTTTTCCAAAATTTAACATTTTTGTGCATCCTATTAATGACGATTTTGAAAATTTGTTCTACGTCTGGAGTGCCACAAGGTTCGAAATTGGGACCATTATTATATATTTTATATCTTAACGATGTACTTGCATCCTTGTCATGTCTTGTGTTTATATATGCTAAGGATTTAAAAATTTACTCTTCCATCAGTACCTGCAACGATGTTTTGCGTCCATTTCAGTTTCCGTTTAAAACTAATTGTTTAGAAATGCTGTTTTACGTCTTATATACCCAAAAAAGCACATAGATTCCTTTTAAGCAAGTCCCGAACAGAATTAGCACTAGTAATGATCTTGGTGCGCTGTTTAATTCTTCTACAGCTTTCTGATCACATAAATTTCGAATTACCCATACTTCCTCGAACAATTTACCTTTCACGGGTATCGCAGTAAACTCAACTCCACACAAATTAATTAATTATTCGGAACGCAGCGTTTCGAGAGCATGTGGACTGCCATTGTCAACCGTGTTACCGACTGAATGTAAAAACTGTATCACACATGCAAATTATTTTCTACGCAAGCTCTAAAATTTCTTAAAACACGACCATTTACAATCTATTGGGTGGTTTCGGGTATGTGTGTATTTTCAGGAGAACATGGAACGAAAACGAAGCGTATCTTTAACAGGGCCTTAAAGTAATAAATCAATCAAACTCGAGTGTGCAATTGGGGTGGTTCTCTGCTCAATAAGTTTCCGTTCTTTTTCATAAATATCGTTTCGTACGCGTCTAATTCTCTGCACGAGTTTACGTTTTTTCTAAATTTTTATCAGTCTATGGTACCCTTTTCCAATCATCCACTGTCTAATTTCTATGTGTTTCTACCTACTGTAGCCGTTTTTGCCTGTTTCCGTTTTTTTTTTTGTGAAGATTAGCAGCTTTCAGTCTTCTTTTCACTGTAGTAACAGAAAATTTTCTTGCGCGGTCGCTATTCATTTCGGTGGCGATTTCTAGTGCCGTCAGTCTCCTATTTCGCTGTAAGTTGGTATTCTCTTAAGACCTGTACGTGCCCGATCTCTTAAATTGCCAGTGCGTTGATGTCTCTGAATGATATCGCTAACAGTCCATTTATTAACATGTAGTTTTTGGGAAATTTGGCGCACTGGATAACCTTTCTGATGAAAACCAACAATTACAGAGCGCTTTTCTAAATTTGTTGGTTTTCCTCTCGGCATTTTAATAACTTTAATCAGG
Organism: Trypoxylus dichotomus; assembly: GCA_023509865.1. Taxonomy (NCBI): domain Eukaryota; kingdom Metazoa; phylum Arthropoda; class Insecta; order Coleoptera; family Scarabaeidae; genus Trypoxylus; species Trypoxylus dichotomus. The sequence continues at coordinate 92,224,305 of CM042074.1, forward strand.
TTCACATAAAAAGATATGCTCTTAACATTAACGTATGCATAAGCAGGTATATTTAGAAACTAAAGCGTTTAATATACAATATACTTTCGGGTGGCCCGCTCCCACTCCAGGGACTATTGTAAATTTATTACCTACAATATTGCCCCAAAACTAAGCCTATTTGTGGCGATGGAGACAAACAATAAAGGACCTAATATGTATGTTATTGACATAAAAGCAGTTATACTATCATTTAGAAGGGTTGACATTTTACTGGGTGTCCGAACTAATATGGAACGGTCCTTTCCAGTCCCAAATTTTCACGAAGGCAGGAAAAAGCACCCATAAAATATAAAATTAACGAAAATCGTATGACGATTGCAAGGACTGTGTGGATGTACAATTCACAGGTATAGCAGTAAACTCCACTCACACAAATTAATTAATTATGCGGAACGCAGCGTTTCGAGAGCACGTGGGCTCCCATTGTCAGTCGGTAACACGGTTGACAATTTGTGTGAGTGGAGTTTACTGCTATACCTGTGAACAAAAATCGTATATGAAATCAATTAGATGCTTAATATTGGCGGATTTATTAAGCATCTAATTAATTTCAAATACAATACGCCTACACAATTGTAACCGCACCTTTGGGACCAACCGGAATTCGATCGCAGTGTTACTACTATTTGCACTCTCCTCCGTTCCCAAGGGAGCATTTTAGGGTCGATTCGGACTCCTATTAATACATATATTGACGTACGTATATATTCGGCGTATCCGAGTACACACCGCGATGGGGAACCGGGGAAAAGCTCTGCATCATCCGTAACCTGATACATGGAAGGGCAAACGTCAGTGCTACCGTTACGGGCCGTATAATTCCAATGTACCGATTTTTGTATGCGCAAAGCCCTGCTCGTGCAACGCTATTGATATTCGCCACGGTTAGATGCTCCCCAATGCAATATGTTCGGTGTCTACGACTATTATGTCTTTATTTCTTTATCGTTCTGGTCGTCTGGTTGCTCTTCGGTCTGACGCCTTCGATTTGTGACTCGGTTTGATAATGTTGATTTGTCTGTAATGCGACGTAAACATGGTAAGAATTCGGCTCTTTAGACGCCCCGACTTCATTGTTGTACATGTATGAACCTCCTGAACCGTGTCTGCGAAAACTTTCACTATCTTCATAGTGACCATTTTGGTGTTGTTAGTTCACTCCGAGGTTGTTGAATATAATTTATATTTCTTTAAGCTGGTGAGAAGCCCATTTATTTTTCTTTCTGATCTTTAGGAATTCTTTCAGAAATGAACTACTGCTATACCTGCTCTAAACTAGGATATTTAAATGTTTCTCTGTTAATAGTAAAAAGATTTGAATGATTTTTGATCGTTCTAAAACAAAATTCGCTGTTGTAAATAAATAATAATATTAAAATTAAATTCAACGGTTATACTTTTGCTGTAACTAACTGTGCACATGATTTGAGCCTGTATCTGGACAGCAGATTATCATTATTAATAATAATAATAATTTATTGGCAAGTAAATAGTGAACACGGAAACAAAAGAGAGAAGAAAAAAATACAAGCGTTTTTACCAATTGGATCACCATCAGTAAACCAAAAAGGTTTCCTGTTGTTAAGGGTGACCCAAGAACAAAGAAAAAATGAGAACATAATTCGTTACACAGCCAAATTACCTAATATACTACAATACTACAAATCCCTATCTGCCAGAGAGTTGCTCATTCATCAAACTATTATAAATAGCACGCCTAAAGGTATAAAGTGGTAACTCTTTGATATCCAGGGAAAGCGAGTTGTATAATCGTGCAGAAGTGTAGCTAAAGCTTTTCTCAAACTACCGGGTGTGGCGCTTAGGTATATCGATAAGATCCTTCCTGCGAATGTTGATACTGTGCACATCCGTACGATGCCTCATTTTGTTTAATAGGTACGGCGGAACACCAGAATTCAAAATTTTATAAATGAGACACGACAAGGGTAATTGTCTCCGTCGTACCATACTTCGTCACCCAGCATCCCTAAGTTTATGGGAAATCCTTTGACGCTGCCTCGTTCCATATATTAATCTGAGGCATGCGTTCTGTACCACCTGAATTCTGCGAGAGTCAATTTTAATAGAAACGTCAAGGCAATGTCGGTGGGGATAAATTAGTTTCAAATTGCAGTAGGCGCGTCTAATGCAAGTACTGACATGATGTTTAAACTTAAGATCATTATCTACATTATCTACATTACTTTGAAATTTCAGGGGAGTGTTGTTAATTGCGAGTTTGATGTTAGGAAGTATACTCGACCTTACCTTATAATCGCCGAACACTGTAAAGCATGATTTAGTTTCATTCAAAAATAGGCAATGTTCTTCTGCAATAATATACAGATTGTAGAGGTCGCAGTTGATCTCATCAACAACACTGTGAGCCTCATCAGTGGAGAAGGATCTGTACAATTGTGAATCATCAGCATAGAAGTGGAGATTACATGTGAAATTATGGAAAAAGAACATATGTGCCGTGTAAATAGAGAACAGCAATGGACCCAATATGGATCCCTGCGGAACTCCCGAGCGTATAATCGCCCAATCAGATACCTTCCCGCCAGCAACCACCGCCTGTTTTCTGCCAAGTAAGTAAGCCCTAAAGAAGTGAAGAGCAACTTCGCCAAGACCAATGTAGTGAAGAATTGCTAGCAGAAGACTATAATCAATTGTGTCAAAAGCCTTGGAAAAATCCAACAGTACCAACTCCGTCAAATCGCCAATGTCGCTCGCTGACAAGATGTCATCGACAATGCAAGTGAGAGCAGACATACTACTGAATCCTGGACGGAAACCAGATTGGAACGTAGGTAGCAGATGAAATTTTGACAAGTGACTAAGCAATTGCCCGTCAACAACCCTCTCTAAGACTTTCCATAGAACGGGCAATACGCTAATCGGACGAAGATCAAGGCTGCTGATGACATGAGCCTTCCCCCAATCAGTAGGGAAGACACCCACCTGGAGACAATAATTGAGAATGTGGGTTAAAATTGGTAATATTGTAGGACAACACAGTAAAAGCATTCTCAAGGAGATGCCATCCGCTCCAACTGAGTTCGAAGATACGGTGGAAATAATAGAAGCAATTTCTTCTTCACTGGTGACAAGGAAGACGAAAGTGCCAACTCCCGATTTCACATTAGAATTATAAAAATTAAATGCAATTGGATCAGGCAACGAACTGGAAGTCGATGCCGAGATGAAATGATCATTTAAATCATTTACATTTAGTAAGTGAGGTGGAACGGTAGAGGTCCGAACCTTTAAACATGTGCTGCAAATAAACCTTCTTCTCGCGCTTGATTGCAATTTTTCTATCATCACCCAGTAACATTACGGGGACCAACGTTCCAAATTTGCAATGATAAGTAATGCAAATGTTAGTTTATTGCTTTTGTAAGGATTTTTTTTTTACATATAATAAAATATTCAGGTGAAACTACATCCAATTATAAGACAAATGTGTGAATAGAAAATAATCAATACAAAAACGAGCTTCCTTGCTTTGTAAGGTACTTTATCACAGCACGGTGTTCAATTTTCTCCATAGTTTCAGTTTTCTTCCGGATTGACTTGTTTAGCAGGTAACTATTCGTAAACGACTGACGCTATAGGGCTGCAATTTAACTTATATACTAATGATAAGTCGCCAATCAGGATGACACCTAGCGAGCGCACCTATCCCCACTCCAGCCCCTCCATTCCACGAACTTCTGGACCTCCCCTCGTATGTACGTGTTGCAATTCCTTGCAGGTCAAGCGAAACTTTACGTATAATTAACTATTTTACAAGGGAAATTCAGTAAAAATATATCTTACGCTTAAATCCGTTTAAGAATTATCGATTTTCTAGCGGAATCGCCGAGACCCGCTTTTTAGAAATATATAAACGTGCCACGAAGTCGAGTAATAACTTTCCGGTATATTCTAAGAGAAACTACCGGCAGAGGGGGCGCCGTCGTGGAAGGAAAACTGCCGGCAGAGAGGGCGATTACGCTAAGCCGCCCGTCCGCCACCGTCTTATCGGGGGGTCGGATCTCGCGTGTCGTTCGTGAAGCGAAACTCCGACGGTCGAGAGACCGGACCAGCCGCTGTCTGACGCTAACTCCTCTTCGATGCGATATCCACGGTCTCGGCGGCGGTCCGAGGTCCGTTATCGGAAGGGCGCGATCGGTAGCGTGTTCTAGGGCACTGTTTTATTACCGCTGTCCGACGCATCGCCGGCTGATTAGGCAGCGCTAGCTACTTTCCATTGGGTGCCGGCATCTTCGGTTTTGTTGGAAGAAATGAATGTGAAGACTAGAATAACGTTAGCAAGGATCAGGGAGTTAAAGATTGTAGACTAGAGAACTACTGAGTAGCTACAGTAACGCTTTTTTTTACCAACTATGTCTTGGAGGTTAATCATTGACGGGGTAGCAATGAGTTAGGTTAGAAAAGCTACCGAATTATAATCAATAACAAAAGAGTTGACGAAAAAGAAATATTTTTTATGGTAAATCGAAAACATGAGCTGCGGTTAGTATTGTGTTTGTAAGTCGTGTAAGATCCTAGTACGTAGTAGTCTTTAAATTACCAAAACATCCTATGCTGTAAGTAAATGTTTATACGAGGAAGACCTGAAATGTTTCCGGAATCGACGTGCGAGATGGCGAACGAAGTTTGAAATAGATTTGTTGGCCGGCAAGGGCAACTGTCCAAATTCCAGATGTCTTCTGTCGATAGGTGTTGCTTAAGAGTGTGTTTTGTATAGCAAGTTAGGTGGTTTTGCAAAAATGGAGAAAATCGAACTTCGTCCGGTGATAAAACACTTCTGGATGGCTGGGAAAACGGCCACGGAAATTCGAAATATTTCGCTAGAGGTTCATGGCGGATGTATTCCATCATTTTCGACCATCAACTTCTGGGCGAGCGAGTTCAAACGTGGCCGCACAAGCGCAAGTGACGAACCACGCTGTGGACGTTCAAAAACCGCTAGCAACGATGAAATGGTCGACAAGATTCATAATGTCGTGTTAGCCTATCGCCGATTGAGCGCGAAAGAGATAGCAAAGACAACAGACATCTCAGAAGAACGCGTTGGGCGTATCCTACACGAAATTTTGGGTATGAAAGAGCTTTCGGCGCGATGGGTACCGCGTTTGCTCACACCGGAGCAAAAACGAAATCGGGCGACCGTTTCGGGGGAGTGTCTGGCCAGGACCCACCGCAATCCAAGGGATTTCTTCATGCGTTTCGTAACCGTGGATGAGACTTGGATGCACCACTACATAGCGGAGACCAAGGAACATTCGAAGCAGTGGACTTTTCCGGGTGAATCGGAATTTTCCGGAAAAGTCATGCCGACCATTTTTTGGGATTTCCAACGTGCAGAAGGGAATGACGATTACGGGGCGATACTATAGCGATTTATTGACCCGATTCGATGCAGTATTGAGGGAGAAACAGCCTCGTTTGAAACGGAAAAAGGTGCTTTCCCACCACGAGAATGCACCGACTCATTCATCCCGCAACGTTGTGTCCAAATTGAATGAGTTGCGCTACGGACCTAGCCCCAAGTGACTTTTTCCTATTCCCAAACCTGAAAAAATCACTGGGAGAAAAGAGATTTGCCTCAAATGAGGAGGGCATCGCCGCTACAGATGGTATATTGTTTCTTAAAGCCATAGAAGCGATTACAAGAACTTTTCTTGATTTGTTTATTTGTGCGTGACATTTTAGTACTTTTTAGTCAATCCTGTAGGACATTGGATGAATTCAATGTTTATTCTATTCCTCCGCGATAAACAAAATTGTCAGGAGTGAACAAGAAGGCGCTCAAATTTTAGTAATTCGAAACGAACTCATACCATACAACATTGTCAAAACCACACAAAAACGAAGAGAAATTTTAATTCGAAAAAAAACATTTATTCCCATAAGTTTTAAATGCACAAAAGATCTTACAATTAATGCCTCAAACATCTAGTCAAACAAAAACATCTACAACATTTACACCTCTTATTGGAAATGGACATGTACCATACAACATTGTCAAAAGCAAACAAAAAGAAGACAAATTTTAATTCAAAAAACATTTATTCCATCACATCTACACCAATAACATCTACAATCTGTAGTTACACCTCTTTGCAGCTGGTAACATTACTTGGTCTATAATCTTCCGCTTTCTGTATCTAAGTAAATCCTTCTCAACATCCTCCAAACATTCCGGGATAGTGGAAGTGTTTACCGCAACATCCTTCTCTAGATTGGTGCTGAAGATCTTCACTGGCTCCTTCCTGGTCACCGTAACTCCTAGCGCTGGATTAATCCTCCTCTCGATCTCCAGTTTCTTCTTTTCCTTTAGAAGTGTCTTCAACCTTCGTCGTAGAAGTGGGTCTCCTAAAGTGACGTTCTTACAAACCTTGTACGCCTTCACCACGTTCAGCAGCGACTCAGAATCTAAGTATCTAAAATGAAAAATAATATTGGTACAAATACGATATAAAAAAGTAAAAGCAATTAGGTATAATATGAAAAGTAAAAGGCACTTACCTTAAAATTCCCGCGATCAACTCCACCGGTAGCTCCGTCAGTCTTGGTCCGGCTAGCTGGTACACTATCACTGGTAAGATCTCGAACAACATCTTGGTACTTGTTATTACTTCGATTGTCGAAAAAGAACTGAATTTGTTTGGAAAAATTGGAGGTATTTATACTGCTAAAAGGTCAATCGGGTATAACCGTTCCGATTCAGTGGAGCGGAAAAAGAATACGGTTCACTAATTTGGTATTCTTCTGAGCTTAATGCCCATATTATATTTTCAGATATCTTAATATTTTCATTACTTTTAGAAATCCGTCCTAGCATTTACTTCTCTTGTAAAACCAAAGAAGGTTCCCGGTCATTTGAATATTTCGAACTCCCAAATTTTTATTCCACTAAATCTAGAGGGCCCCTACTCTCTACCGGCAGGCAATGCATTTATTATTCACGGCGACGAAACAGACTCTAGTAAGTCGTGATTGTTAACACCGAGACGAGACCAGGATCATTTCAGGTCGTCCTCGTATATATATTAGTTTGTTACCTGTGTTTACGAAAATCTATGAATCTATAATGAAGAGAAAACTGATGAAATATTTAAATTCTTTTAATTACCTTTTTATTAATTAACATGGTTATTGTCCTAACGAATCTACAAATACAGCAATTTTTAACCTTCTCAAAAATATTTATAGTAATTTAGATAGTAATGAATATTGTCTTGCCATGTTGATTGAGTTATCGATGGCTTTCGGTTTAGTTAATCACAGTATTCTTCTTTATAATCTAGGGAGATATGGTGTTAAAGGTGTTTTTCGTTAAATTTGTTTCGATCTTACCTTGAAGACAGAAAACAAAGTGTTCGCGTTAAGGATTCACAATCTAATTTTGTAGATATGAACATCGGTGTACCTCACGGCTCTGTTTTGGGTCCTACATTATTTTTATTATTAATCGACTTACCAGCGGCTTTAATTCAAGCAGAGCAAGTAGTATTGTAACACATGGGCTGAAACGTCCCGGGCCTAACAAATAGATGACGCTAGTTTTATTGCAGTCACCTTTCTCTCAGTTAGTACTAACCTTCAAAAGACAGCTGTTAAAATTTCATGATATTCTATTCATTAGTTTGTGAGTTATTGTGCTAAGAGTCACGCTATTTTTGTTATTTTCAAAACAATGGATCAAAAACAATTTCGTGTTTTAATTTTACACTGCTTCTTGATGGGAAAAATACCGTTCAAGCGAAGCAATGGCTTGAAAAGTGTTATGGGGACTCCGCTCCATCAGAAACAACAATAAAACGTTGGTTTGCTGACTTCAAACGTGGTCGTAAAGACGCCGATGATGCAGAACACAATGGGCGTCCAAATGACTCGGTAACACCAGAAAACATCAAAAAAATCCACGAAATCGTTGTGAATGATCGAAAAGTGAAGTTGCGTGAGTTAGCTGACATCGTAAAGATATCAAAAGAACGTATTGGCTTTATATTGCATGAGCATTTGACTATGAGAAAGCTCTGTTCAAAGTGGGTGCCGCGTTTGCTCACTGTTGACCAAAAACAAGAACGTGTTGATGATTCTGAGCAGTGTTTGGCCATGTGTAAATGTAACAAACCGGAATTTTTTGCGTCGATATGAACATGGATCCATCACTTCACTCCGGAATCAAAACGATCGTCATCTACGTGGACAGCAACTGGCGAACCTCGTCCAAAACGTCCGAAAGCACAACAATCGGCTGGAAAGGTTATGGCCTCGGTATTTTGGGATGTGCGTGGTGTAATATTCATCGACTATCTTGAGAAAGGAAATACCATCCACAGTGAATATTATATAGCGTTATTGGAGCGTTTGAAGGTCGAAATTGCAAAGAAACGACCGCATATGGCAAAGAAAAAAATGTTGTTTCATCAAGACAACGCACCCTGTCACAAGTCAATCACAACAATGGCAAAACTACATGAATTGAACTTCGAATTGCTCCCACATCCACCGTATTCGCCAGATTTGGCTCCCAGTGACTACTGTCTGTTCGCAGACCTCAAAAGAATGCTCGCCGATAAGAAATTTCGCACGAATGAAGAGGTTATCGCTTAAACTGAGGCCTATTTTGAGGCAAAAGATAAATCGTTCTACAAAAGTGGTATTGAAATGTTAGAGCGGCGCTGGAATGATTGCGTTGCTCTTGATGGAGATTACGTTGATGAATAAAGCTAATTTTGAACCAAAAAAACCGTGTTTTCTTTGTTGGACCCGGGACTTTTCAGCCCATGTGTTATGCTGACGATGTTACTATTTTATTTAGTTCAAAAAGTTTGTGTTACATAAAACTCTGCTATTCCTTTACGTTCAATAATATAATTCTAGGCAATTCCCAACTCATACCGTTGCTAAATGTTTATTGAGGGACTACAAAATTACATGGAACTATAGAAATTTCGCTAAATGTAGCAGTCAAGGCTGTTTTTTCAAGTTACTATTAACACACGATGGTCACCAAGTTGATAGTTTATCAACCATGGAGATGCCTAATTCGGCCTAAAACAAGAATATTCAAGATGAAAGTTGGGTTGAGTTATTCTGCATACTAAGATTCCATAACACTTTATTTTTACAAAACGCACAGTTTCAATTTTATTTTCGTCCCAAATTAAATGATTCATCTAGTATATATCGATCGCAAGCATTATTAAGTTCAATAGAAAGTTCTTATGTAGTACATTACAATATCGGTCCATGGGGTCTTTTATGTATCGCTTATGGCATCAACCGTTGATTGCAGCGCACTAGGGGAGTAAAATTACTACAAAATCACGTCCAATGTGTACGAAATAGACGTACACAAAGGGATAATGAATTAGATTTCGATGTATGTGCGTAGGGGAGGCGAAATACCCTTACAGCGAGGAGGAGGAAACAGAAGCCAATATTCGCTGCAACTGGGAGAGGTAAGGTACTGCACTTTGTGGTAAAGAAGTGATAAGGAGTTTTTTCTGTTACGTAACGTTATCTTACCTGGTTGTCGGAGATGTCCATGCGGATCTAGGGACGCCTTCGTCATCCCTGATAATGTGTTGCTGCCATAACCTGAAAGTGATAAGATTAAAAAATTTAATTGATGGTAATCGCTTTAAAATATTCAGAATTTGTTCATTTATTTATGGAAAAATAACAGATTAGTACTAGAATAGACACGATTAGGATGTAAGCAGTAATTTTTATACGAGCTTACGAAGTTCCGTCGTACATTTTATGGGGACGTGACGAATTGCCAGAAATACGATAAGAAAACTTGAACTTGTCGTATGATGTTTTCAGTAGACTCGTGGATTTATTTTACAGAGCGGTAAAAAATAAGTTTTGTTAAATACAGTGGAACTCCCCTAACTCGAAAATTTCTCTAACTCGAATATTTTTTATCCCGTGCGTTATCTATTAAATTTATATGCAAATTTAAGACGTAGAATCTCCGTAACTCGAAATTTTCGCTAAAGGTACGTGATACGCCATCTGTTAGCGGATATAACGTAATATCTATCGAAGGAATTCGGGGAAGTACCAATGACAATAGGTTTTATCATTCTTATTCATCTGCGTGTTGCGCTATACATTCAGTCGTATTCGTTAGTGTTTGTCATCAACATGCCCCAGCAAAGAAAACTTAAAAGTTTAACAGTGCAACAGAAATTAGAAATATTAAAAAAAGTGGACAATGGAATAAAAAAGAAGGTAATAGCTGCGGAATATGACATACCAACGAGTATATTGTCAACTATAATTAAAAACAAGGAACATATTCGAAGTTTCGCGAGTAAACTTACAAAACCTGCCAATTTCAAGCGAAACCGAGTTTCAAACAAAAATGTAAACAGCGCGGTGTTTAAGTGGTTTGTGTCTACTAGAGAAAAAAACATTCCAGTGTCGGGGCCACTTATACAGGAGAAAGCACTGGGATACAGTCAACATTTAAGAACAACAAATTTTAAGGCCAGCACCGGCTGGCTTCATAAATTTAAAAAAAGGTAAAATTTACGTTACACACATATGAAATTTATATTTTATTTTTTAAATTTAGACATGATATTTCGCCTAAGAATATCTGTGGTGAAAGTGCCACAGTGGATGATCGTCAGGTTAGTGATTGGATTCGAAATGTATTGCCGGGGATTTTGGAGCGGTATAGCGAAGATGATACTTTCAATGCTGACGAGACAGGGTTATTTTTCAAATGTCTACCTAAGAAAACTTTAGCCATTAGAGACGACAAATGCTATGGTGGAAAACTTAGTAACGATCGGGTCACATGCCTTCTAGCAACGAATATGAGTGGCACTGAAAAACTAAAACCTCTCATAATTGGCAGAAGTGCAAAGCCACGATCTTTTAAAGGGGTAAAATGGCTTTCTGTAGATTACGAGAACAACGTAAAGGCATGGATGACCTCTGAAATTTTTGAAAAATGGTTGGTTAAATTGGACAAGCAATTTTCACACGAGAATCGAAAAATAATAATGTTCATAGACAACTGCCCTGCTCATCCTACAATACAACAGAAGCTGAAGGCCATCAAATTGCAATATTTGCCACCAAACGGAACTTCCAAACTGCAACCTTTAGATCAAGGCATCATTAAAAGTTTCAAAGATCATTACAAAGGAAGAATCCTTAAAAAGACTTTATATGCATTAGAGAATAACGGTTCTCCTAGCATATCACTTCTCGACTGTGTGGGAGAGGTTGCCATGACATGGCATGTGGATGTTAAACAAAAAACCATTCAAAACTTTTAAAAAGGCTGGTTTTGGTAACGAAGACGAAATTCCCCTTGCTCAACTAAAAGAACGACTGCAAAATTCGGAAGATAAAGAATTTCCTGTTGAAGTAAGGCAAGATTTTGAAAACTATGTTGAGTTACTAAATGTCGAGAATGTATCTCTTGACACTTATCTTGAAATTGATAGTAACCTCTTAACTACTGACTATCCGACAGACGAAGACATTCTAAGGAGTGTATCAAACATTACAGATGAAGAAACCTCCGAAGAAAGCGATGAAGAAATTGTGGAGCAACCATCACACAAACAAATTTTACAAGCATTCGAGACACTAAAGAATTATTTTATGTCTCATGAACAAACATCCGATAAGACATATATGTTCCTTAATAAAATTCAAAAATCGTATGAACACATCCGAACGGCCAATGTTCGGCAATAGTTGATAACGGATTTCTTTAAAAAAACAATTTAATTATGCAATTGTTTTATGTTCCCATTATATTCGGCGACACGTCATAGCTCGGCCGAATAGTTTTTTTGAGCGTATAATATTTATTATTTTTCTATAAAATCACTTACCGCGATCAAAACTGAATAACAAGTATAACACTAGAGAACCGCACCCAAATATCCAGCGAGGCTTTATTAAGAAATGAACCGAACACCGACCTTTCTTGAAATGAATTAAGTGTGTCTAGCAATTTGTCCTCTTCACCTCGCAGTAATATGGAATGAAGGCTTCATTGTATGGATTCAAAATGGAAAGTCGATATGAGGAAAGAATTTTGTAATAATAATTAAATAAGGGTGAAGAATACCGTTGGACAGAGATACACTGATACATAACGGCCCTGCAAGATAGCATGCGTATTTCTTGACTTTGTTAATTTATAGAAATCTTATTTCATCCTTCTCCTACTCACAATTACACCCATGGTACATATGGATTGCACTTGCTCTGCTACCAAGGTCGTTTCTCTTGTTATTTATTTAAGTATCGAATCAGATATCAAGCATTAGGTTACGTTTCAGGTTTAGAAGCTAAAAGAAGTAGTACCTAGAAGACTTTACATTATAAACAGTTAATTTATTCTGTGAAATAGCATAAACTTTTAATTTTCAATTTTAGGAATATAGAATTCAATCTAAGCTCTAAACAGAAATAGGTAATCATTTATTGATCTCTAACTCTTAATCCTTCTTTCGAAAAATATTTATTTAAAACAAGTGAATTGTCATTTGTCTATTTTACTAGCGTTTGAAGTATTGAGGAGGACGATCTCAAATAAATAAAAAAAAACAAAAAAAAGACGACGTAAAAGCCGGGAAAACAAAATAACAACGCCGTATCGCGATAGAAAGATTAGAAACGAGGGTTGAATCGTCGCCCACTTTAGCGTCCGATTTCGCTCGACTGCCTTTTGTTTCCACGGCTCACTTGAGCCGCGTTTCGCGCGGGCAACGGCGTAGAAACCGACAAGGGAATCCTTTCCGCAAGGATTGTTCCGCAGAGAGGCGCTCTACAAAAGGCAAACGTTTCTGGATATCGACAGAGCTACGTTCAACTTAGTCCAACCAAGGATACCGCGAAGTAGCGTTTCATGATTGGAATTACCAATGTTTTATCAGAAAACATACAAACTGACTTGCCCGATACATTTTTGCAATGTTTTGACTTTTTTAACAGTAGAAGTAGTAGTATGGGGTAGTATAGGGACGGTAATACTAATAATTGTAGTAATGGTAGTAAAATTCCAAGCTAGCGTTAAAACTATCCGAATTACCAGTCACTGTTGACGGTAGACTAACTGTTTTATTAAAATTAGTACCTGTTCATGTTTCATTTGTGCTTAATAATAGAGAAATTTAATTTTTTACACGCAACAAGATATCTTCATCAAATTTGGTCCCATCCCCCTCCACAACCAAGGTGACACCGTTGACATCGAGCTTTATTGATGCTGCAAACATGAAACAATGGATTCAGATTTGAAAATTCGAAGCTGTTAAAATATTTTTCGCAATAATTATGTCCTTACATCAGTTCTAATGATTGCTGTAATCATTGATTCATGTAAATCGTCCTCGCTTTCTAACGCAAATTCATAAATATGTTGTTCACATTAGACTGCTACAAATGCCTTCTTGGTTCGATACGCATTCTAACACATGGGCTGAAAACTCCCGGGCCTAACACATAGATGGCGCTAGTTTTATTGCAGTCACCTTTCTCTCAGTTAGTACTAACCTTCAAAAGACAGCTGTTAAAATTTCATCATATTCTATTCATTAGTTTGTGAGTTATTGTGCTAAGAGTCACGCTACTTTTGTTATTTTCAAAACAATGGATCAAAAACAATTTCGTGTTTTAATTTTACACTGAGTCTTGATGGGAAAAAATACCGTTCAAGCGAAGCAATGGCTTGAAAAGTGTTATGGGGACTCCGCTCCATCAGAAACAACAATAAAACGTTGGTTTGTTGACTTCAAACGTGGTCGTAGAGACACCGACGATGCAGAACGCAGTGGACGTCCAAATGAGGCGGTAACACCAGAAAACATAAAGAAATCCACAAAATCGTTTTGAATGATCGAAAAGTGAAGTTGCGTGAGTTAGCAGACATCGTAAAGATATCAAAAGAAAGTATTGGCTTTATATTGCACGAGCATTTGACTATGAGAAAGCTCTGTTCAAAGTGGGTGCCGCGTTTGCTCACTGTTGACCAAAAACAAGAACGTGTTGATGATTCTGAGCAGTGTTTGGCCATGTTTAAACGTAACAAACCGGAATTTTTGCATCGATATGTGACAATGGGTAAAACATGGATCCATCACTTCACTCCGGAATCAAAACGGTCGTCATCTGAGTGGACAGCAACTAGTGAACCTCGTCTAAAGCGCCCGAAATCACAACAATCGGCTGGAAAGGTTATGGCCTCGGTATTTTGAGATGCGCGTGGTGTAATATTCATCGACTATCTTGAGAAAGGAAATACCATCAACAGTTAATATTATATAGCTATATTGGAGCGTTTGAAGGCCGAAATTGCAAAGAAACGACCGCATATGGCAAAGAAAAAAATGTTGTTTCATCAAGACAACGCACCGTGTTGCAAGTCAATGAAAACAATGGCAAAACTACATGAATTGAACTTGGAATTGCTCCCACATCCACCGTATTCGCCAGATTTGGCTCCCAGCGACTAATGGCTGTTGCTCGCCGGTAAGAAATTTCGCACGAATGAAGAGGTTATCGCTGAAACTGATGCCTATTTTGAGGCAAAAGATAAATCGTTCTACAAAAGTGGTATTGAAATGTTAGAGCGGCGCTGGAATGATTGCGTTGCTCTTGATGGAGATTACGTTGATGAATAAAGCTAATTTTGAACCAAAAAAACCGTGTTTTCTTTGTTAGGCCCGGGACTTTTCAGCCCATGTGTTACATTTTAAAAATAAACATCAATAACAATATTTTTGCGTTGTTTTTGATTTTCAAGTGCCGTACCCCCTATAATATTATTCATTTCTTCGATTATAGGTTGCAAAACGTTGCGTTAACATATTTGTTTGTAATGTCAATTAGATTGAAGTGAAAGCATTTTAACTAAAATGTTCATTATTCACGGAAGCCTCTGTACTTTCATTCGGGATATACAAATCTAGCTCTCAGCATTCTTGATTATCATTAGTGTATGCTGACATAGAATTGGTACCTACTGCTTCTTTTACATTGAGGTAGTGCCTATATGTGCACATGCTATCTTAGATTATATTTATTACTAAATATTGTAGTTATTTCAAAGAATTGTATACGTGGATATTGCGTGGAATCGTGTCTTTTGTTAATAAAACAAATGTTTAGTCATTTTGTTAACCATATTGATGATGTATATGTTGCTGATAACATTTGTAGTTCTTCAATTGCGTAAAACATCTAGGCTGTATACATACATCTAAATAATATTCTGGGAATATACTTATGAAATTTCACATGATTTTCGTATGAATGTACAACTCAAAATTGCGCAGATTTTGGCACTTACACGAAAACACGTACATGCGTACGAATAAATAAAATACCAACCGTAATAAATTGTTATTAACTTCAAAAATTAATATATCTAATTATAAATATTAACTACGTCTAACAGAAACCTGTACAATGCTTATGCAATTCAGCGAATCTAGTCTTGAATCAAGATTGATCCTCACTTTGTCCTCATCGTGTCGTTATAGCATACCTCCTTTAAAATTAACACTTCTGTTTATCTAAAAAATATATTGTAGATATACAGCGACGTAACTGGTATATTACCATGCTGTTCGTATATATACAGGCACATGAGGAATTACAGTCATGATATCGTAAACAATGAGTTACAGTAATGATGCTGTAAAATAATACAGAAATTCTTCTGTAGTTTTCCTCGAATTTTTCACTGTGTAGTCACGTTATTTCTTTGACAATATTGAAGGTTCCATTCTTTCAACATCGGTACAAAGAAGATTACCTTAAATAACCTCACGACCGATTGCCTTCGCTTCACACTCGAACAAAACCCTTCAAAAAGAAAAAAAACGAAAGGGGACGCGATTGTACACGCAAAACGACCGAATCTTTATCTGCATGCGTAATGCCCGGTAGGGAAAAGCGGATTGACGAATCAAGGAGTCGGCATCGGCGGCGTCTTTATACCTTTGATCCTTGTGTCGTGTCGGTGTTAACAATCACGACTCACTAGATTCTGTTTCGTCGCCGTGAATAACAATTGAATTGCGTGCCGGTAGACAGTCGGGGCCCTCTAGATCTGATGGAATAAAAATTTACTTGAGAGTTTCGAATATTCAAATGAGAGGAAACCTTTGGTTTTACAAGAGAAGTAAATGCTAGGACGAATTTCTAAAAGTAATCAAAATATTAGGATATGTCAAGATGTAATGTGGGCATTAAATTTGGAAGAGTATCAAGTTAGTGAACCGTGTTTTTTTTCCGCTCCGATGAATCAGAACGGTTATACGCGAGTGACCTTTTAGGGGTATAAATACCTCCAATTTTTCCAAACCAAACCAGTTCTTCTTCGACAATCGAAGTAATAACAAGTACCAAGATGTTGTTCGAGATTTTACCAGTGATGGTGTACCAGCTAGCCGGGCCAAGGCTGACTGAGCTACCGGTGGAGTTGATCGCGGAGATTTTGAGGTAAGTGCTTTTTAATTTTCATATTATACCTAATTGCTTTTGCTTTTTTTATATCGTATTTGTACCAATATTATTTTTTATTTTAGATACTTAAATTCTGAGTCACTGCTGAACGTGGTGAAGGCGTACAAGGTTTGTAAGAACGTCACTTTAGGAGACCCACTTCTACGAAGAACGTTGAAAACACTCCTAAAGAAAAAGAAGAAACTGGAGATCGAGAGGAGACTCAATCCAGCGCTAGGAGTGACGGTGACCAGGAAGGAGCCAGTGAAGATGTTCAGTACGAATCAGGGGAAGGATGTTGCAGTAAACGCTTCCACTATCCCGGAAAATTTGGAGGATGTTGAGAAGGATTTCCTTAGACACAGGAAGCGAAAGAATGTAGACCATGTAGTGTTACCAGCTGCCAAGAGGTGCAACTACAGATTGTAGATATTATAGGTGTAGATGTTTGACTAGATGATTCATGTATCAATTGTACCTTTCATGTATATATAATGTATGGAATAAATGTTTTTTGGATTAAAATTTGTGTTTGCTTTTGACAATGTTGTATGGTATACGTCCAATGTTATAGAGGTTTATGACGATTGCAAGGACTGTGTGGATGTACAATTCACAGGTATAGGAGTAAACTCCACTCACACAAATTCATTAATTATGCGGAACGCAGCGTTCCCAATGGGAGCCCACATGCTCTCGAAACACTGCGTTCCGCATAATTAATTAATTTGTGTGAGTGGAGTTTACTGCTATACCTGTAAATAGAGGTTTACGTTTGAGGAATTTATTGTAAGATTTTTGCGCATGTAAGATCTGTGGGAATAAACTTTTTTTTTTTTATTAAAATTTGTATTCGTTTTTGTTTGCTTTTCAGAATCTCGTATGATATGTGTTCGTTTCGAATGATTAAAATACGTGTGCCTGTTTATTCACTTTTGATAATTTTGTTTGTCGCGAAGTAATAGATTAGAGCTTTGTATTCATCCAATGTCCTACAGGATTGACTATAAAGTACTAAAATGTTATGCATAAATAAACAAATGAAGAAAAGTTCTTGTAATTGCTTCTGTTGCTTTAAGAAACAATATCTTAATTTCTGATTTATATTAAAAATGAAGAGTAAAAAGGAATTCCACGCACATTCACGTGTTTATAACTAGAGCAGACAGACTGTGGCTTATACCATAGACGTAGAATAAGTATCGCAATAAGTAATTGGTAATAAATAGTAAGCAATATACTTATATCTTACCCACGAGATAAGTGTTAACAATCTTAGGCTTAGCTGGAATAGATATTTACAACATTGAGTAGGTCTTTATATAGTTTTCGCGAAATGGAATTCTTCGAAGTGTTTGTATGAAGAGAATGACATTTCACTGCCCAATGAGATATTTGGGTGATCAAACTGGTCTTTAAACTGAGTTAATGGAGTTATGGCAGTGTAATTTAATTGGTTTTCATTTGTTTACGATAGCTTATCTTTATCTTTCTTTCTCTAGTATGTCGAACTTGAAACTTGACCTAGTGCCGATTCTGCTTTAAGATCAAATACCTGTAAGAGTAATTTAGTTAGTTGTAACACCTGAATTTAAACCCATAAATATTATATCGAGCAAAACTTTTTTTTGTAATTAAAATCCGTGTTTTGCTTTGTTTCCTTTTGATATTTTTATATACTACATGTTCATTTGGAGTGAATGCAATAAATTACTCATTTAGTTTAATATCTATTCACTATCTTTTATAGCTATTACAATAAGTTATCAAAATGATCGAACATGAATGTCAATTTGAATGAATATCTTGTAATGTCAGATCTGTCCTATTGCAATCTATGAAAGGATTGCGATAGGGCAATAGAAGATGACCATATTATACATAAAATATGGGCTGAAAAGTCCCGGGCCTAACGCATAGATGACGCTAGTTTTATTGCAGTCACCTTTCTCTCAGTTAGTATTAACCTTCAAAAGACAGCTGTTAAAATTTCATGATATTCTATTCATTAGTTTGTGAGTTATTGTGCTAAGAGTCACGCTACTTTTGTTATTTTTAAAACAATGGATCAAAATTTCGTGTTTTAATTTTACACTGCTTCTTCATGCGAAAAAATACCGTTCAAGCGAAGCAATGGTTTGAAAAGTGTTATGGGGACTCCGCTCCATCAGAAACAACAATAAAACGTTGGTTTGCTGACTTCAAACGTGGTCGTAGAGACACCGATGATGCAGAACGCAGTTGACGTCCAAATGAGGCGGTAACACCGGAAAACATCAAAAAAATCCACAAAATCGTTTTGAATTATCGAAAAGTGAAGTTGCGTGAATTAGCTGACACCGTAAAGATATCAAAAGAACGTATTGGCTTTATATTGCACGAGCATTTGACTATGAGAAAGCTCTCTTCAAAGTGGGTGCCGCGTTTGCTCACTGTTGACCAAAAACGAGAACGTGTTGATGATTCCGAGCAGCGTTTGGCCATGTTTAAACGTAACAAACCGGAATTTTTGCGTCGATATGTGACAATGGATGAAAGATGGATCCATCACTTCACTCCGGAATCAAAACGATCGTCATCTGGGTGGACAGCAACTGGTGAACCTCGTCCAAAGCGCCCGAAAGCGCAACAATCGGCTGGAAAGGTTATGGCCTCGGTATTTTGGGATGTGCGTGGTGTAATATTGATCGACTATCTTGAGAAAGGAAATACCATCAACAGTGAATATTATATAGCGTTATTGGAGCGTTTGAAGGCCGAAATTGCAAAGAAGCGACCGCATATGGCAAAGAAAAAAATTTTGTTTCATCAAGACAACACGCACAATGTCACAAGTCAATCAAAACAATGGCAAAACTACATGAATTGAACTACGAATTGCTCCCACATTCACCGTATTCGCCAGATTTGGCTCCCAGCGAGTACTGGCTGTTCGCAGACCTCAAGAAAATGCTCGTCGGTAAGAAATTTCGCACGAATGAAGAGGTTATCGCCGAAACTGAGGCCTATTTTGAAGCAAAAGGTAAATCGTTCTACAAAAGTGGTATTGAAATGTTAGAGCGGCGCTGAAATGATTGCGTTGCTCTTGATGGAGATTACGTTGATAAATAAAGCTAATTTTGAACCAAAAAAAACGTGTTTTCTTTGTTAGGCCCGGGACTTTTCAGCCCATGTGTTATTGTATGTAGTGATATCCTGAACCGTTTTCATTTTTTCACTGAGATTGCTTAGTGATGAATATTAAGTACCCTTCTTGGAACGCAATAATGTTTAGAGAAACGCGCTACAAATATTTTTTTCTTTAAATTCATTATTGCTGATTATTATGGCATCCAATTCCTATTCCTTCCGAATCATTTCCGACTTAATAAAACAAAACAACAGCGCAATTAAAGGCACGTCAAAAACGAAGAAAAAAGAAAACAAATTAAAGCCCACAAATGAAGAAAATACAAAAAAATAAAAGAAAACAATCGCAATACTAATGAAGAAAAGAATACGGAAACAAAAATTCAATACCAGCCAATTTACATCGGACGAATCGTTCCCCGCTAGATGGCATCTCGGTTTTTAGCACGCGCACGCCGACTCCACGATCGTGAGACGCGCGAGGTCGACGACGGTCCGACAGGGGGCGCCCGATAAAGTACGACGAACGACAGCCGGTACGCCGGATCGGAAAAGGACATTCGCTCCGGGAGTCCGGGAAGGAAGGACCCTTTCCTGTTCCGGCAACCCAATCAGTTCGAAAAGAATTAGCGATAATGGCGCCAAAAGTAGACCGACGCGGCGATGTATTCGAATCGAGGAAAAAGGACGGACGTATAGCGGAACTACCAACTGGTAAAGGACGGAGACGGACGGAAGAGGAAGGAACAGGAAGACGAAAGGAAAAGCGTGTAGATAAAGAGATCCTTCCTCTCTCTCTTCTCGCATTATATTTCGGCGCGTACATTTCGATTACGGCCTGACCGAGATAACAGGGAAATTCCATTAAAACCTCTTTTCCTTGCTATTCTCTTCTTTTTTCTTTTCGGCAAACACCCTCCCATACCATGAAGGACACCCCCGTTCATTGGCAACCGTATATATATCTATATAATACGCGGGTATCAATTCAAACGCTTTCGTTACATTCCAGCTTTTATCTGTCCGTTTCGCGGCTGTGATTTCCAATCTCCATCTGCAGGATGCTTTGTTTCCGAACGCTTTAGATTTTAGGCCGAGTCAAAATGAACGTGTCAGTCATTTTATTAAGATAACTGGTTGATGGGGGAAATGTAACAGCCACGTGAGTGAGATATGTCTATCAAACTATGGTGGATCACATGGAGATGAAAATACACAACGTTGCATAATGAAAGCCACACTAGGGAGGCGTTATGAACTATATGACTATGAATGCGGAAACCAGTGCTTCCGCAGTAGCTTGCGGCGGTGTAATTACTCATTATTTTAGTTTGATTGTCTTGTTGATGTTGAGTGGCGCAAGAATTCGGTATGGTATTGTGACATTGTCATGCGCTCCAGTGTTGACTTAGTTATTCTCCTACGGAGAGGTGAAAATACAATAGAACCCGGTTATAACAACGTCGGCTGTAACGACACTCCTTTTTTAGCGCCAAATTTTAAGCGGTCCCGTACTTTACTATTAAAACGTACAGGGAAAACCCGGTTTTAGCGTCAATAACTCCTGATATAACGACAAATATTTACCACTTGAGGTATGCCTCCCTCCACAGGTATAGCAGTAAACTCCACTCACACAAATTTATTAATTATGCGATACCTGTGAATTGTACATCCACACAGTCCTTGCAATCGTCATTCGTCACTTGAGGTATGTATTTATATTATCATTTATGGCTCAATTCCCGGTATTTGCCTAGCCTGCAACCGACCGTTCGGGGATTTCAAGAATATTACCGTTCGTTGAATTAAGATTTCTTGCAATTTGCCTAGCCTGCAACGTCCGACCGCTCGGGGATTCCAAGAATATTACCGTTTCTTGCAATCGGCCAGGCTAAGTTCGTAAGAAATTTCCTCAGTCGGCATTTGAATCCTGTGAGTGAAACATCGAGATTTCTTTATCGAAAATGTCAGGTTTAAAGCGAAAAAGTTTAAGCGTGAACGACAAAGTCGCGATAATCAAAGCAGTCGAAAGTGGAAGGGAGAAAGCGGACGTGTGTCGCGAATTTGGGTTAGTTAATTCTACGATTTGTACAATTGTGAAAAATAAGAATAAAATCATGAATACCTTTGTGAAAGGGAAAGAAAAGTCAAAAAGAATTCGATCGTGCGAAAAGGTTGAAATCGACGAAGAGCTTCTTACGTGGTTTAAGCCATGTAGAAGTGCAAATTTACCCGTTAATGGTCATATGCAAAAGGCCGAAGAATTTGGAAGTTTATTTGGAGACACAAATTTTAAGTGCAGCAATGGGTGGCTGGAGCGTTTCAAACGGATACATTCAATAACGTTCGGAAAAGTGAGCAGTGAAGCGAAAAGTGTTAATATGACAGAAGCAGAGACGTGGCTAAATGAAGTGTGGCCTAAATTAAGACAAGATTATGAAGACAATGAAATTTACAATGGCGACGAAACGGGAATTTTTTATATACTTCTTCCAGATAAGACTCTGAGGTTTAAAGGCGAAAAATGTGCAGGCGGTAAACTAGCCAAAGAACGGTTAACTGCATTTGTGTGTGCTGTGACCTGTACGGAGAAACGTAAAATTCTTGTCATAGGAAAGTCAAAAAAGCCACGCTGCTTCAAAAACATAAAAACACTCCCAACAAATTACTGCGCAAACAAAAGAGCATGGATGACTTCAGAAATCTTCGAAAATGAAATTCGAAAATGGGATAAAGAGCTTGCGGTTAAAGGTAAAAAAATTTTGCTTTTAGTCGATAACTGCCCAGCACATCCATCATTAGCCCACTTAAAAAATATTAATTTGGTGTTTCTGTCCCCAAATTGCACTAGCATCCTTCAACCAATGGACCAAGGCGTAATAAGAAGCTTAAAATGTTTTTACAGAAAATTTCTTCCGCAGAAAATTATTACGGGTATGGACAAGAACACACCATGTGGTGCAGTTTCACTTGTCGACGCGTTGGACTTTTTAGAGAAGGCTTGGGAGAAGGGTAGTATAACCTCTGAGACTATAGCAAACTGCTTTAGTCATTCAAAATTAAGCAAAATCAGAGTGACGAAAACCAGTCTTGTTTCGACGACTTTGCATCCGTGGACAGTTGCCTTATTACGTCGGGAATGCGTTCAGATTCTGATATCGCGGAGGACATAAAACAGCGGAATAACGAAAACGATAATGAAATCGAAGAGGAAAAAGATTCATACGACGAAGCAGAACACGTACCGACAAACGATGTTGTATGTGATTACTTGGGACATTTTTATGCGTTGGTTGGTTGGCTACTAAAAACTACTACTCTTCAAACCGTCATATTTATACCGTAGACCTAGCGTATGTGTATGCATGCAATGACGGAGTTTGAACACGCATAAACCGTATAAGTCTGTCAGGCCAAGAATTTATGGCGCATACGTCGTATATCTTTCTAACCAAAACTAGTTGTGGTACACACATTCAAATAGTCGTCATGTGGTGTTTGCGATGTTCGAATAAACAGACTAGCATAACAATTAACTCTTCTACTTCAAAGACTTTCTACTTAATGCGGCAAAGTAAACATAAAAGGCAACTATGTGCATCCCATCACCAATACGTTTACTAGAACCACTTTTGGAACATTTCAAGCGTGAAAATCGCAAAGATATCACTTCGAATCCGATCCTCTGCATCATCCGGACGCCGGTTGCGTCAAGTACACGTGTCGAAAGCATAACGCAAATAATCTCGAAGAGAAACGACGCCGCCCTTCCCGTAACGCAATCACGGCCTGTCGCGCGTCCCGTTCCACCACCCCGAGGCCGTTTAGCTTACTATCCAAACTTAATAACGGCATAACGTAGACGCCGTAGTCAAAGCAGTCAAAGGCAGAGCGCGTTGATTGTGACGCCTTTACGCTCGGTCGCGCGGCTTCAGAGGCACGCCAGGAACAGAGTAGGCGAAATTGTGCCCCGAAGCCGTCGTCCTCGAAAGCCGATAGAGAAGTTTACGTTTTGCGTCATCTTCGTAGGGTTCGGTGTCGTCGTGTTGTACATCCGTTGATGTTTCGGTGATGATCTGGATGATCTGGCCTCGAGCTGCGAATTTTGTTTTGGAATGCGAACGTTCGAGGAATCTGAATTGTTTGAAATGATCGTTGATATTAAAATTTCAATATTCGCCAGTCACATTCTGACACTGCGGTACGAATTTCCGATGTAGAATACCTCTAAAGTCGTAAAAGTCAATCAATGCCTTCGTTACTTCTGCAAACGCAATTTCGTCGATTTTGAAAAGTCTGAGGACTTCCAGCTACCCGCAATTTTAGTTTTTTGGACGGCCTAGCTTTGGATCGTCTTCCAAAGGATCACGGTCACCCTGGAATCGCTTGTACCACTCGAACACACGCATATGGGGTAAACAGTTGTCACCATAAACTTTTGTCATTGATTCAAATGTTTCGGTAAGTCTTTTACCGAGCTTGAAATAAAATTCAATATTAGCTCGTTGTTCCGACACTTGTTTGTAGCGAATTGATAAAAAGTAACTGTCAGTTTAACTACCATTTCATCGATTTTAATACTAGCAGTCTCGTTTTGTAGAAGGGGTTTACAGCCTTCAGATTATACATTGTTTCAACGGATAGCGTTAGTCACTTTTCTGTAAATTTAGAAACTTCAACAAATGTATTTTAAACTTAGGATTCAAAGTTGTGCGGTTTAAGATGATAATAACGTCACTACATTGATTAACTCGCTTTACATGACTAGTACTGTAATATCACGTGATTGGTCATGTAATAATAATAATAATTAAGACAGCAGAAAATCATGCTTTCTACTATCAATTATATAAATAATGGATGTCATTACTTACAATTTTAGTTTGATTGTGTTATTGAGGTAGACTATACATCAACAAAGTCTACATCAACAACACAATCAAATTAAAATATTAAGTAATTACATTTATTATCTTTAATATTAATAGCAACCGCACGCATCTCTGAAAGCATTAGTTTCTGTAGCCGTAATAATATTTGTTTAGTTTTAACAAGTTACAGCCAATTACAGGAAATACAACGGTATATTTGGCAGCAATAAAGTTGTTTACAATATGTAACAGCAAGATAAAGAGGTAATAACATATAAATGAATTTAAATAAATACTATACATAGAGAGGTAATATAGAAAATTTTAAACAATATCTTTAATAGTGTTGTGGAAACAGAAAATTTCAAGGCCCATTAGCTCAGTTGGTTAGAGCGTCGTGCTAATAACGCGAAGGTCGCGGGTTCGATCCCCTCATGGGCCAATTTTTTTTAATCGTTGATAATGCACTCGCGCTTCTTTTTACACGAAATATTTAGTTGAAATCTTGAAACGAAAACGTTATTCATAATAAATTTTGCATTAAACATAATCGGAACATTTTTGCGGTCAAGGTAAGAAAATTCGTAATTTATGTTTCGTTATAGTCTCACAAAAACACAACGATTACATTGACTGTATGTTTGTATATTTCACAGATATCGTAGAAAACTATTATACCATACAAATTGACAATTTATTCAGAAGACTGCGTTTCAAAAACGCATGGACCCTCACTGTCAACCGTGCTAGCGACTGTAATTTTATAGGCGCAGCTAGAGTTGTTGTTTGGACTATTTCCATTGTTCGTTTAACTTGTATAGTCCGACGTTTCGGCCTACTGCCGTCTTCAGAGGCGCTCTGAGAAGTGCTATTGTTGCCCTTGAGGACGGCAGTGGGCAGACTGCCGAAATCTTGCCCAAACAACAACTCTAGTTATTATGAGAACCCATAAATTCACAGGTATAGCAGTAAATTCCACTCACACAAATTAATTAATTATGCGGAACGCAGCGTTTCGAGAGCACGTGGGCTCTCATTGTAAACCGTGCTACTGACTGAAAGTAAAAACTGTATCACACATGCAAATTATTTTCTACGCAGGCTCTAAAATTTCTAAAACATATGACTATTTACAATCTACTCGATGGTCTAATGCCTTTTTCGGGAAAGGATGGACCGAAAGCGAACCGTATCTTTAACAGGGCCTATGGTAATAAATCCATCAAACTCGAGTGTGCAATTGGGGGTGGTTCTCTGTTCAATAAGTTTTCGTTCTTTTTCATACATATCGTTTCGTACGCGTCTAATTCTTTATACGAGTTCACGTTTTTAAGTAGTGTCAGATTTTTTAAATCAATCTTATGTCCGGATTTTACCATATGCTCTGCTACGCTTGATAGTTCAGGTTTGTCGCAACGATAGTGTCTAATATGTTCTTTGAACCTCGTTTCGATACTCCTTTTTGTTTGTCCAATATAAACTTTCTCACAATCATTGCATGCGATTTGGTATATTCCAGACCTTTTGTATCATCTCCGGTTTATCTTTGGGATTCCCTAAGACATTCCTTAAGTTGTTTTTTGACACAAAAGACACGTTCATATTTAGTGGTCGGAAAATTTTACTTAACCCTTTTACTGTTGGGTGAAAAGGAAGAGTTATAAATTTCTTATTACCAATGTTTGTTGATGTCAAGGTCCTGGAATTTCTGATGTGTTGTTTGTATTGGACCTTCCTTAAAATACGGTCGACATCCATAGAAGAGAAACCATTGTACCTCGCTACATCTTTGATATACTTTAATTCTTTGTCGTACCTGCTCTTGTTTAGCGGAAATCTGACGAGTCTATTGACCAGGAAACTAATCGCGGACATTTTTTGTTGTTCGCAATGGTGCGAATCAAACGTGATGAATCTGTTGGAATTAGTTTCCTTTCTGTAGATGTCTATTTCTAATTTATTGTTGTTGCGTATGACTAGAGTATCTAGAAACGGAAGCCGATTGTTCACTTCTTCTTCAATAGTAAACTTGATCGTGGTAAATTGTGAGTTCAGTTCTGCTAGAAAATCTTGTATGTTTCCTTAGTTGGTATCAAACACCGCGAAAATATCATCTACGTACCTAAGCCAAATTCTCGGAAAATATTTGGTTCCCTTTTTCAGGTTCGTTTCAAATTTGCTCATGAAAAGGTTCGTAATTAAAGAGATAAAGCGTTACCCATCGCCGTGCCTTCCACGTGTTCGAACCATTTTCCGTCTATTTGAAAACAATTTTGTGACATGCATAGTTTTGTTAACCTTTTATATTCCGCGGTTTTCACGTCATCTACGTTATTTAATTTCAAAAATTCAACCAAATACTCCAGAGTTTCTGGAATTGGTACGCCTGGGAAAAGTGAACAAACGTCGAATGATACAAGGATTTCCCCATCTTTTAATCCAGTCTTTTCAATTTTATTTACAAAATCTACGGAGTTTTCTACACATACGTTATCGTCATTTGAAAACGGGACAGTCTTAATACAACCAAACGTATATCTGCCTGTATGAATTGATTATTATCATATGATTATATGTATTATGTTATTCAATGCTCATAATTTATTTTTTAATAAACATACATATTTTCTATTAAGTAATTTCTTTATAAATAAAATAAGGCTCGCTAATGTAAACTTTTAATAATGTGAACAATGCTTGGCTGAGGTCGTTCACATAATCGAGCGTCCACTGTATTTCAGTTTCCATATTTACCAACTTAGAACTTTAATTAGTAAATTGTGTACATGTTAGAATTATTACATCTTCTAAAAAAATTTTGTTAAAAATTAAACTGCCCATTCTGTTTTGGGGCGTGGTGTATTTCAAGAGTTTTGGAGAAGGAATATAATTTAGCATTCTTTATTGAAAATAGCATATACCAAAGGAAGAAAATGTAATCAATGTTACTTACCTTGTGCTTGAGAAGTTGCATGTGAACTCCATGAGCCTTTGTAAGACGTATCTGGAAAGAAGAAGAAACAATTTAACATCCTTGTTGGTCAGTTCGGTCATTTAATTCACAAAGGTAGGTTACTAATTATGATGTTAATTGAAGGTGTATGTCTTTTGTATACCGGCAAAGAGCATGGAGAAGTTCCCAAACGTAGAACTCCTACTGAGATAGTCAGGCGACGGTTTGATATCCAACATCTTCACCACCTTTATATTCTTCCTTTTCTCGATTACCAAAAGTTTTTACATCTCCAATCTAACACTTTAACACAACTATAACGTATTGCTTTAAAAATCGCATCGATTTCTCTGGAATTTCAACGCCAAATCTCTATTATAAATAAATGTTACATAACCTCTCACTTTCACGCACTTCCCCCAAGAACAACCAAGAGAAGAGTCGAGATCACTTCACCCCAAGAGCCGATTCAAAAAACTCGCTCGTCTTAAACGCCCAGCGGTTTGATAAATGTACCCAATGCAAAAAGGGAAAGCTCAAAACTTTAAGGTATTCAGATCGCCGCCATCTATCACAACGCATCGACGTGTGCCACGTTTGTGACGAACGACGGAACTTTTTCCGAACGGATTCTCACCCCCTACGTCATCGCGTTTCGGGGGTGGAGTTGAACGGCGTAGTTCGCCAATAACGGCGCCGGCTTTTGTCGGGAGACCGGCGTACGTCACGCCGAGAGTACACCCCTCGATCGACGGTACAAAAGCGTATCGCCGGCGGGGGTTCGCGAGGGTGGCGATGGTGGGGGCGAGGGAGGTGATGGTAGACGCGATATTGTTAGTCGTGTCTATCTGTTTTATTATGTATACGCGCATGGGAATATCTACGTTCTATTTAGCGAAGGAACTGTATGATAATATTGAAAGGTGATTATATAAATAAAGAAAAAATAAATAAATAAACACCCACTTGACGCGAAGTTTGTGAAATGAGGACTGTCGGTGGATTTGACAGCTGAAGATTGTTAAGTTTAATTGATTGAATATATGTTCATTATTTTTGGACACTTTCTATTAACCACTGACTTTCAATGTTTTTTTATGTAGGTGGGCCCCACACCTCACCTGCTTCTAATTAGTTGTTTGATTAACGTTTTTCACTTTTAGGTAACTGACATTTGTAGATCATATCATCAATGTATCAAGTTTGTATCCCAAAGTATTGTGCTCTGGCTAATTCTTGAACTGTGTGTCGTGATTGCTTATAAAAATGGATCAAATTCAAAAGGACATTATGGCAACTATTGGTGAGTCTGCAGTTTCTCTTATGATACAGAGAAACGCTGGTGTCGAGATTTTAAATGCGGAAGAACATTCTGTGGAAAGCAACAGCTCAGTAATCCTCCCATAACGATAATAACAGACAAAAACGTCAAAAAGGTACACGATGTCGTACTGCAAGACCGACGAATACGCATCAGAAATAGGAAAGTAGAGAGTGGAAATATCAGGGTTCTCCTCTTCCACGCAAATTTAAGGTAAGGTGCCGTCTGCTGGAAAGGTTTTGCTATCTGCCTTCAGGAATGCTTAAGGAATCATCCTGACTGACTATTTACATAAGGGACAGGGCATTACATGGACCTACTACGCACAATTAACACATGGGCTGAAAAGTCCCGGGCCTAACGAAGAAAACACGGTTTTTTTGGTTCAAAATTAGCTTTATTCATCAACGTAATCGCCATCAAGAGCAACGCAATCATTCCAGCGCCGCTCTAACATTTCAATACCACTTTTGTAGAACGATTTATCTTTTGCCTCAGTTTCAGCGATAACCTCTTCATTCGTGCGAAATTTCTTACCGGTGAGCATTTTCTTTTAGGTCTCCGAACAGCCAGTAGTCGCCGGGCGAATACGGTGGATGTAGGAGCAATTCGAAGTTCAATTCATGTAGTTTTGCCATTGTTTTGATTGACTTGTGATACGGTGCGTTGTCTTGATGAAACAACATTTTTTTTCTTTGCCATATGCGGTCGTTTCTTTGCAATTTCGGCCTTCAAATGCCCCAATAACGCTATATAATATTCACTGTTGATGGTATTTCCTTTCTCAAGATAGTCGATGAATATTACACCACGCACATCCCAAAATACCGAGGCCATAACCTTTCCAGCCGATTGTTGCGCTTTCGGGCGCTTTGGACGACGTTCACCAGTTGCTGTCCACTCAGATGACGATCGTTTTGATTCCGGAGTGAAGTGATGGATACATGTTTCATCCATTGTCACATATCGACGCAAAAGTTCCGGTTTGTTACGTTTAACCATGGCCAAACGCTGCTCAGAATCATCAACACGTTCTTGTTTTCGGTCAACAGTGAGCAAACGCGACACCCACTTTGAACAGAGCTTTCTCATAGTCAAATGCTCATGCAATATAAAGCCAATACGTTCTTTTGTTATCTTTACGATGTCAGCTAACTCACGCAACTTCACTTTTCGATCATTCAAAACGATTTTGTGGATTTTTTTGATGTTTTCTGGTGTTACCGCCTCATTTGGACGTCCACTGCGTTCTGCATCATCGGTGTCTCTACGACCACGTTTGAACTCAGCAAACCAAAGTTTTATTGTTGTTTCTGATGGAGCGAAGTCCCCATAACACATTTCAAGCCATTGCTTTGCTTGAACGATATTTTTTCCTATCAAGAAGCAGTGTAAAATTAAAACTCGAAATTGTTTTTGATCCATTGTTTTTTGAAAATAACAAAAGTAGCGTGACTCTTAGCACAATAACTCACAAACTAATGAATAGAATATCATGAAATTTTAACAGCTGTCTTTTGAAGGTTAGTACTAAGTGAGAGAAAGGTGACTGCAATAAAGCTAGCGTCATCTATGTGTTAGGCGCGGGGCTTTCAGCTCATATCTTAAGACACTCTGTGCTGTTTGATCAGGATAATGCTTCCAGCCATACATCTGCCATTGCTATGCCTGCTATACGCGAAGCAGGCTTTGAATTAGTGGAGAACCCGCCATATTCGCCGGATATGACCCCTAGCAATTACAGGCTGTTCCCCAAATTAAAGGAAATTTTATGTAGGACAAATTTTCCAGTAATTATAAAGTGATGTAAGCTATAGAGAGGTGGTTTGCAGAGGTCGGACGACAATTTTTTCAAAAGGCTGTTGGAGCACCGGGGAAAACTACGTCAAAAGATAAAAAATATAATGCCACTGTAGTTTTACTGTAAGGGGTCAGGGGTACAATATTGAGATCCACCCTCGTACTTACAAAAAAACATTCCGGGTGTCAAATACAGATCTTAATCGAAACTTGATAGGTAAGTAGAGTATGTTGAGACTTGAAAATAAAAATTTTTTGTTCGTTAGGGGGTGAAACACCCCTTCGAAAATTCAAAGATTTTCAGTTTTCTTAATTTAATTCTTGATCACAAATAAATAGAGTATAAAGTAAAGTATATATTTACCTCCAAATTCGATGTCAATTGTCTTATAAACTGACCATTACTGCAACAATTAAAAAATAATTTAGTAATTCATCAAAAGCCAATTAAGATGCATAAAGATTGTACCGACTATTCTGGAAGTTTCTACATATACCAACCCAAAAGTGCTATAAATACAGAAAGAAACGTACAGGTGAATACCCCAAAGCAGCTGAAGCGTATCTTCTGCGCTCCGATGAATCGGAACGGTTATACGCGTGTGACCTTTTAGGGGTATAAATACCTCCAATTTCTCCAAACCAAGTCAGTTCTTTTTCGACAATCGAAGTAATAACAAGTACCAAGATGTTGTTCGAGATTTTACCAGTGATGGTGTACCAGCTAGCCGGACGAAGGCTGACTGAGCTACCGGTGGAGTTGATCGCGGAGATTTTGAGGTAAGTGCCTTTTAATTTTCATATTATACCTAATTGCTTTTGCTTCATATATCGTATTTGTACCAATGTCATTTTCTGTTTTAGATACTTAGATCCTGAATCGCTACTGAGCGTAGTGAAGGCTTACAAGGTTTGTAAAAACGTCACTTTAGGAGACCCACTTCTACGAAGAACGTTGAAAACACTCCTAAAGAAAAAGAAGAAACTGGAGATCGAGAGGAGGCTCAATCCAGCGCTAGGAGTGACGGTGACCAGGAAGGAGCCAGTGAAGATATTCAGTACGAATCAGGAGAAGGATGTTGTAGTAAACGCTTCCACTATCCCGGAAAATTTGGAGGATGTTGAGAAGGATTTCCTTAGACACAGGAAGCGAAAGAATGTAGACCATGTAGTGTTACCAGCTGCCAAGAGGTGCAACTACAGATTGTAGATATTATAGGTGTAGATGTTTGTCTAAGATGATTCATGTATCAATTGTACCTTTCATGTATATATAATGTGTGGAATAAATGTTTTTTGAATTAAAATTTGTGTCCTTTTTTATTTGCTTTTGACGATGTTGTATGGTATATGTCAATTTCGAATTAATAGAATAAATTACTCATTTAGCTTTATATTCATTTCCATGTTCTTTAAAATTCTAAACTTCCGGATGCAAACAGCTATTTCGTCAGAGTTACTTTTGTTATCTAGAGTTTTAAATATATAATTTTGCGTTCCGCTTGCATTTTACATTTTATACAATTTTGTATTTAGTTTCACTAGATTCTTTTTTCATTTTTAATACATTTTGTGCTAGTGTATGCCGCGGCATAATCTCTCTATATAGTTTCTTCTTTTAGTTTATTATTTCTGCGTTTATAGCGTACCTTTTTACTTCCACGTTGGGGAATTCTAGATGCGGCCAATACAGCAAAACGAAAAACTAGCAATAAATAAAGTATTACACGCTCAAATATTAAAAGATTACACCTTAATTCGGTAATTACCCTTTAATAACCTAAAGACTTAAATTCCTCTGAAGTTTCCGATTTGTCTTTTGATGTCTGCCGGAAGGATAGGGATTTTGAAGCTGTGGGTCGCTCAATTGGAGAAGAATCTTAATTACGTTAACGAAGCAGTATCAGCTTTTTATAATTGCTTAGACACTGTCATCCGTCGTTCTGTACCTTTGTCCAAACACCCTTCTCGAAGATACCCGCCTTGGTATAATTTCGAAATAATCAAGCTTCTTCAAATAAAGAATTATTACCTTCGTAGGTGGAACAAGAGTGGACGGGAGATTTACCACATTGAATTTAAGCGTTTGAGGAAATTAGTTAAAGACAAAATTAGAGTTGTATATGTGGAATATCAGACGGCGGCTGCAGAAGATATAGCACAAAATCCAAAGCTAATCTGGCAGTACATAAACGCACGTCGTAATTCATCAAGAATACCTGGGTGTTTCACTTTGAACGGGTCCACTGTTGATGATCCCAGCAACATTGTTCAGACTTTCGTAGATGAATTCTCTAAAGTGTTTGTGTCTAGTTCACAAGCATTACTGGGGCCCCAATCTCTTGATAGGGATTAGTGGTAGTTCTTTGATTGAATCTTTTACAGCACACGATATCTTAAAAGCATCTAAGAAGTTAAAATCTAATTTTACTGCTGGTCATGACGGCCTGCCGGCATTTTTTGCACGTGAGTGTTGTGTAGTACTATGTGAACCTCCAGCTAGAATATTTAACTTGGCAGTAAGTTCTTCTACCTTTCCTGACTACATATAGACGACAAACATAATAAATAAATTGAATTAAAGTTTTGCACTTTGGATATAGTCCGGTCTCTATTAGTCACTATTCGAAGATGATCCACATTATCAAATTTACTTCTTGTAAACGCTATGCAAACGTTCTCATCCAAAATGTTCCCATCATCTTTGAACGATAAATATGTAATATGTAGAGATAACTAGGTATACATACAGTCTGTATATATAACACATGGGCTGAAAAGTCCCGGGCCTAACACATAGATGACGCTAGTTTTATTGCAGTCACCTTTCTCTCACTTAGTACTAACCTTCAAAAGACAGCTGTTAAAATTTCATGATATTCTATTCATTAGTTTGTGAGTTATTGTGCTAAGAGTCACGCTACTTTTGTTATTTTCAAAACAATGGATCAAAAACAATTCCGTGTTTCAATTTTACACTGCTTCTTGATGGGAAAAAATACCGTTCAAGCGAAGCAATGGCTTGAAAAGTGTTATGGAGACTCCGCTCCATCAGAGACAACAATAAAACGTTGGTTTGCTTACTTCAAATGTGGTCGTAGAGACACCGATGATACAGAACGCAGTGGACGTCCAAATGAGGCGGTAACACCAGAAAACATCAAAAAAATCCACAAAATCGTTTTAATGATCAAAAAGTGAAGTTGCGTGAGTTAGCTGACATCGTAGATATCAAAAGAACGTATTGGCTTTATATTGCATCAGCATTTGACTATGAGAAAGCTTGTTCAAAGTGGGTGCCGCGTTTGCTCACTGTTGACCAAAAACAAGAACGTGTTGATGATTCTGAGCAGTGTGTGGCCATGTTTAAACGTAACAAACCGGAAGTTTTGCGTCGATATGTGACAATGGATGAAACATGGATCCATCACTTCACTCCGGAATCAAAACGATTGTCATTTGAGTGGACAGCAATTGGTGAACCTCGTCCAAAGCGCCCGAAAGCACAACAATCGGCTGGAAAGGTTATGGCCTCGGTATTTTGGGATGTGCGTGGTGTAATATTCATCGACTATCTTGAGAAAGGAAATGCCATCAACAGTGAATATTATATAGCGTTATTGGAGCGTTTGAAGACCGAAATTGCAAAGAAACGACCGCATATGGCAAAGAAAGAAATTTTGTTTCATCAAGACAACGCACCGTGTCACAAGTCAATCAAACCAATGGCAAAACTACATGAATTGAACTTCGAATTGCTCCCACATCCACCGTATTCGCCAGATTTGGCTCCCAGCGACTACTGTCTGTTCGCAGACCTCAAAAAAATGCTCGCCGGTAAGAAATTTCGCACAAATGAAGAGGTTATCGCTGAAACTGAGGACTATTTTGAGGCAAAAGGTAAATCGTTCTACAGAAGTGGTATTGAAATGTTAGAGCGGCGCTGGAATGCTTGCACTGCTCTTGATGGAAATTACAATTACAAGAATTACAATACAATAACAGATACTTACAACAACATAAATTGAACATATAGTTTATTTAATATATTGATTCCCGGGTATTTACGCTGAGGTACGTCTGAATGAACATACAAAACTCTTTCGAGAACCAATGCCTACAACTATTCGGACACTATCCGAATATCCAGATATGTTACGTTTACTTCACGTATTTTCTTTTTCTTCTCATTTATATACATATATCTAATTTCACCTTGCTTATTTACATTCCATATTCAGGGTGGGTTGACGTAGTAATTCTAGTAGTTCTTCGTAGTTTTACGAGTTACTGTATGCATTTCTTAATTCCCATTCCGAAGCATTAGATTAGAAAACTATTTATCCAAGGTTTATACCTTTATCGGTTTCGAAACCCTTACCATTAGAAGTGTACCAAATGCGACCTCAAATGTGTGGATTTTATTTGTCGATGTTGTCTCCTCGAAGATAATTACACTTTTTGTACTTTCTTTGACGAACGGAATGTTTAACAAGTTTTTGCTTATATTTCGTTAGAATTACTTTTTTGAGTGAGAATATTTTCTTCAAAATTCATTTGCGTGTCCGAACCGATATTAACGATAGTATACGTACATGCACTATGTTGTGTTGAATGTACTGAATACAGTAACCTACAGTTATGCACAACTTTCTTTGTACGGATATGCTTCTGTGTATCAATCGCTGTCACGAATCGCTCTTTCACCTTTCAAAACCGTCACCCCAAAAACGATACGTACGTGCATACGTATATACATAAACATACCTCTTCGACGCACGGGGGGAGAGAAAGATATCATCCACACCCAATTAAACCTACAACACCCGAGCAATAAAAGAGAACCAAAACAGACGGACTCGGATCTAACCGAACCATTACCGTTCTCACGTGATTCCCACGGGTCCTTGTCGATTTTTTTCCACGTGCCGCACGCCGTCTCCTCTTGTATTACCTACCGGTGTCCCGGTGTGAGTTACACTTACACACGAACGCAACAAACATCGACGGCGCGCACGGAACCGGATCGGATCCGGCCGGAACGAGAGATACGGACGCGTCCGTGGGAGGTCCGATCGGTTCGTGTGCGCGCCGTCGAGTACGTCAATTGTCATTTCGAACGAGCGTTCATTGTTCGGAGGACAAAAGAAGTGAACATCGGACGTGTGCGATCCGAAGAGCGTTCGACTCGTTTTCGCAATTCGCGCCGCTGCGAGGATTCCGCCGTCGACTATGTAAACACGCAACGCTCACCTTTTTTGTTATCGATGTCTATTGCGTAACACACAAATCAAATTGGCGTCTTCGTGTAAATTGGTCGTTACGGTTTTGTTTTGTTTTTTTTTTTTTTGAATAGCGCTTGGGTGGAAAAGCATGTATTGCTGCTATCACTTAAAAACACCTCAATCAAATTGGGTAACTAATTGTACACCATCGGGATCACAGGACAATGAAACTCTTGTAAAACGCTCGAAATTTAAAAATTTGAGATATACGAGGGCGACCTGAAATGTTTCCGGAATCGGCAAGAGATGGCGCACGATGGTTGAAGGAAATTGTATTGTGATACCATTAAGTTTCTAGGATAGCATATACACTAGGGTGACAGAATAAAATAGACACCAGGTAAAGCGGTATAAATATGTAACCAGCTAAATTCTAAGAACAAACTAAGATCTTTCCCTTGTCATTAGGGTAGGGGTAGATGTATCGGAAGGAATTCGTCATAGTTTAGTATCGTTACAATTATCCCTCGCTTACAAGGTTTGAGTGATATTAGCGACTTCACCCGGGGTGTCACATCGTTGGCCAGAGTGAACGCGGCGGTTCGCAACGTGAAATAAGTAAATTTTTAAATATTCCGTTGTCCCCACAATTAACCGTGTGATTACACAATTTAAACGCAAGGAAAAGCAACAGCGGAGCCGAGACCAGGTCGTGCCGGATCTTCTGAAAGAAGTAAAAGGGTGCTTGTGCGCGAAATGTTAAGGGAACCGCGAAAAAGTACAGCTGAGCTTGTGGCAATTTCACAAAAAAGTCAGCGCACCGTTCTGCGATACTTCCACAGTGTGGGGATGTATAAAAGGGTGACAAAGAAAAAACCTCTCCTTACAGCGTTTCAAAAACGGCGCCGAATGGCTTGGGCAATCGAAATGCGAACGAAGCCCCAGACGAAAGCAGATACTGCCAATTCAGTGATAGTGGTCGTACGTGGGTATGGAGACGTTCGTCACAGCAACTGGACGACAAATTTTTACATCAGACGATGAAATACGGCGGTGTGAACATCATGGTGTGGGGCGCGATATGCTATGGAAGATCGCAATTAGTAATCTGCGACGGAAATGTAAATGCGGCAAAATATATCCAAATATTAACAGAAGGACTACTACCGATATTCGACAACGCCATTTTATCTAAAGAAGACGCCACTTTTATGGAGGATGGAGCACCCTGCCACAAAGCAAGAACAACAACCGCATGGAAAGAGAAACAGGGGATTCGGATTTTACCATGGCCAGGCCAATCACCAGACATGGATCCGATAGAGAATGTTTGGCACATAATCCAGACAAATATGGCGAAACGACCCCGAAAACCCAGTAATAAGGAAAAACTTGTGGCAGAAGACTGGTTAAATATTCGAGAAGACACCATTAATCATTTAATAGATTCTATGCCACGACGACTCGCAGCACTTCACGCAAGTATAGGTGGATCGACATAATATTAGTCTAATTTAAAAATTTTATAATATTTTGTATATATAACGAGAATAGAATCTTTTTTTTAATTAGTAGGTGTCTATTTTATTCTGTCACCCTAGTGTATTTGAGTAACTTATTTAGAGTTTTAGAAGTTTTGTTTTAGTTTCACCTATATTTCAAATTCTGTTTAATTATATTTGTTTGAGGATAGAAATGACATTACTGCCTTGAACTGGCCTGCCAGATCTCCGGATCTAGATAGAAAACATGTGGGCTGCAATGATCAGAAATTGGGACAGAAACGCTAATGACACCAATAAAAGGAGCATTGATAACCTAATACATCATTGCAATTTAATTTGGGAACACCTTGGCGGACAACAGTTTTGCGCAAATGTGGTTGATTTAATGACACGTAGATTGAGTGAATGCTTATGGAACAATTGTTACTATACAAAATATTAATTATTGTACAAAGTATTAATTATTATTAAATGTTCAAGTTAATCAGAGGTTTGTTTATTTCCTTGTGAAAAATAAAGAAGCAGTAAAACTTACACTGACATCCATTAGGAACATTTAAACATAACAATTAAAAGACCTATTAAGGAAATTATTACTCATTTCACTTGAACATAATTTCAATAAAAGACGTGCTACTGTAAAATTGACAAAGGAACCACCCACGCCTTCAGATCGTATCAAGCATTATTATGATGTACACCGCCCTACTCTTAAGATTAGCTAAAGTTATTTACATGCTACAGTTTCGACCCATACTAATTTTGCTTCAGCATTCTATTAGGGATGATACACTTGCTCATACTTTAGCAGTGCAATTTCTACTTGTGTTTCTTTCCCTACCTATTTATTTATTTAATATAAAATAAAAATAATATCTACAAGTATACGTGATAACCAGACCTGACAATATATGCAGTTTCTAGGTATTCGTATTTTTATCATCCAAATTTCTATGTACATTGTTCAGGTTTAGGATAGTATATCTATCTAAATAGCTACCTGACGTTATCTTACATTAATAATAATAATAATCTTTATTTGTCCAACGATTACTATCACTTACAGGACAACATACAAACAATTGGTGCAATTACATTGATTAGGTATATACCTAATACCTCATGCGTAATACTATTACAAATCAACGCACATGTACAATACATTTCATAACAATTAACATAATCCTAACATAAACAAATATTCTACGAGTATGTTCTGTTGAAATTGGTGACCATATGGAATATAGGCGATTTGGCAAAGATATTTGTTTTGTGCCTACACGCCACGAGAAAATCAAGGGATCGGGTGTAACGTGGTGGTACTCAGAAATCGACATAAGTTAATAATGATGGTGAACCTATTTCATTAGATAACAAGTTAAATAAAAATCTTGCGCTGTTTTTATGGCGACAATCTTCTAATGAATCAAAATTATGTTGCTGCAGCAATGTTACATAATCTGAACCACGATCAGGGTAAGTACCGCTAGCCTTATAGCTAAGGTATTTGAGGAACCGCTTTTGTACACGTTCAAATGAAATCACCTGATACGTGTAGTAAGGATACCAAATTAAGTTGGCATATACCAATTTAGATCGAACAAGAGTATAGTACAGAGTCCTTACCACTGAGATGTCATGACACGCGCGACAACTTCTTATTAGAAAACCCAAAGATTTAGATGCAGAAAGACATACAGCAGACATGTGATCAGAAAAGCTTAGTTTCGTGTCAAAAAGTACTCCCAAATCCCTCACTTTTTCAGTTCTTGCAATAAATGTAGAATCAACAGAGTAATTAAAAATGATCGGATTAGAGCGTCTGGTATAAGAGATCACTAAACATTTGCCGATATTTAGAGATATGCCATTCAGAGTACACCAATCATTAATAAGGGTAAGGTAAGTCCGCAACTTAACGCAATCAACTAGCGAATCGATAACATTGTAGATTTTAAGATCATCAGCGTAAGCTAAAGCCCCACATCGCAATTTATCTAGCAAATCATTCAGAAAAATGTTAAATAATAGTAGTCCGAGATTAGAACCCTGCGGAACTCCAGATAGTATTCTGAAGCGAGTGGACGAATAGCCATTATAAAAAACGTAAGCACTCCTTCCAGAGAGGTAAGATGAAATGAATTTCACCAACGCAGGGCAGAAGCCAACAGCTTCCAATTTAGCACAAAGTAACTTGTGATTAATATTGTTAAATGCTTTAGCAAAGTCAGTATAGACGACATCGACTTGCCCTCGCTGGTCCAACACTCCGGATATATACTGGGTAATATTTGCCAAGTTCTTTACTGTGAATCTACCTGACATAAATCCATGTTGATGGATTGACAGAAATGGTTTAGCATTGAAAAAATATTATTTTATAAAATATGTTCAAATACTTTTGCAAAGTTAGCGAAAATGTTTATAGATCTGTAATTCGCAATGTTAGCCCGGTATTAAGTTAATTGTAGGATTGTATTAGATTACTTAAATACGTTATTTCTGTTTGGCTTTTAATATCCACTTAAATCTAAATTTAATTGCTGATTTTCCGTAGTTATGCCTTTGCAATTCGAAGAAATCATTGCAAAACAAACGAATAACGCCGAAACAATTACAAATAAGCAGAAGAGCAACGATTACGTAGAACAGAAAACGGAGTATTTGACGTTACGTCAGTGACGGCGGCAATCGATGTGGCTGGCCGGTCGTCATGGCGACGTTTCCGGTACCGCAGCGCCCTCGGCGGTGTTCGTCGGCGTTAAGCGAACTTCGCCAACTCGCCTTCGACTTCGCCTGTTCCTGACTGCCGCCTTCGAACGACGGCCTTTATCTTGGAGTTGGTAAAGTTGGTAAACGTCGTAATCGGCGAGAGACCGGGATAAAGTGGCTTTCGCCTTGGATGAGGCGAAGACGCCCCCGGAACGGTGGAGATTGGAATGGGAGGCATTGAAGTAATTAATTGGATGGAGAACACTTCTGGAAACGGAAAACGTGCGATCTCGTTGAAGATAGTTACGGAGAGGAAATGTTTAGATTCCTGCTCGACTCTTTTGAAAATATTTTTGCGGAACAAGGAAAATTTCTTCGACTCAATGAACAATATTTCTTACATCCAGAAAGTGCGACACATTCAGTTCTTTTAGTTTTATACCTTCCAAAGGACAAGAACAAACGAACAGCGATATCTAACACATGGGCTGAAAAGCCCCGGGCCTAACACATAGATGACGCTAGTTTTATTGCAGTCACCTTTCTCTCAGTTAGTACTAACCTTCAAAAGACAGCTGTTAAAATTTCATGATATTCTATTCATTAGTTTGTGAGTTATTGTGCTAAGAGTCACGCTACTTTTGTTATTTTCAAAACAATGGATCAAAAACAATTTCGTGTTTTAATTTTACACTGCTTCTTAATGAAAAAAAATACCGTTCAAGCGAAGCAATGGCTTGAAAAGTGTTATGGGGACTCCGCTCCATCAGGAACAACAATAAAACGTTGGTTTGCCGACTTCAAACGTGGTCGTAAAGACACCGATGATACAGAACGCAGTGGATGCCCAAATGAGGCGGTAACACCAGAAAACATCAAAAAAATCCACAAAATCGTTTTGAATGATCGAAAAGTGAAGTTGCGTGAGTTAGCTGACATCGTAAAGATATCAAAAGAACGTATTGTATATTTCCCGGAGTAAACCGGAGATTTACCGACTTTAATCTTTCGGTACAAACGCAGCCTACGTCGTGCATTTCTGCCTGGCGTGAATTAGGGACTTTCCCAAGTTGGTCGGGTATTTACCGTTCTTATTCTTTGAGTGTACGCTTTCGATTGAATCCGCTTTCAATATTAGTCTGATGTCTATGCGGAAAAACCACAGTAGGCGACACATTCATTGTAGAAATGGCTCCAAATAGAAAAATTCTCACGCTTAAACAAAAAATTGAGATTGTTGAAGTTTACAATAAAGAGAAATTAAGTGTAAGGAACTTATCCAAGCGTTTTAATATTGGAAAAACACAAGCTGTAGATATAATTAAACATAAAGAAATCCTTCTAAACAAATGGATGTCGTGTTTGAATGAAAAAAGAAGCTTTTTGACGGGTGATGGTACTAAAATTGACAAGTTGTGTTATGACTGGTTTACAGCAGCTCGGCATAAGGAGATTCCTCTAACAGGTATGCATATGATTTTATTAGATAAGGTTTTCTTGTATTAATGCGTTAATTTTCTTTTCATATTAAATTCTAAAATAGATAAAAAAAGTGAGATTACCAATAGGTTTGTCGTGATAAAAACGCAAAAACTTACTTTTTTTTAGGTCCGCTAATACGATGTAAAGCAAGAGAAATAGCCGCTTCTTTGGGACATTCTACATCTTCTTCTGGTTGGCTCAATAAATTTAGAATCCGCCACAATATAAGTTTTAAAGCGATTTCGGGGGAAGCAGCGTCGGTTAATGCTGAAGATGTTTCATCGTTTTTAAAAAAATGTCCTTCTTTGATTAAGGGATATTCACCGAGAGACATCTATAATGCCGATGAGACGGGCCTGTATTTTAGGACTC
The DNA here is from genome assembly GCA_023509865.1 of Trypoxylus dichotomus. Lineage (NCBI taxonomy): Eukaryota > Metazoa > Arthropoda > Insecta > Coleoptera > Scarabaeidae > Trypoxylus > Trypoxylus dichotomus. Next base: position 92,266,241 of record CM042074.1, read on the forward strand.
TACCCGACAAAACGCTCACATTAAAGAAGGAAAAACATGTTGGGGGTAAGTATCCCAAAGAGAGGTTTACAATTTTGCATTGTGCAAATATGGCGGGTGAAAAAGAAAAACTCCCAGTCATTGGTAGGGCAGCTTAACCCAGAGCTTTTAAAAACATTAATATAAATAACCTGCCTGTAACATGGAAATACAATAAGAAAGCTTGGATGACAGGACAAATTATGACAGAGTGGTTGCAAGACCTAGATTGAAAAATGGCCAAAGAAAAAGAAACATTTTGTTGTTTTTAGACAATGCGGGATCTCATCCGAAAGACGTTCGCTTAAATAATATAAAAATATTATTTTTACCCCCCAATTATACATCAGCTTGTCAACCACTTGACCAGGGGATTACAAAGAATTTATATACTAAACATCTGCTAGTAAACATTGAACTGCTGGTACAGCTTTTGAGTTAATAAAGAGAATTACACCACTGTCCTAGAAGATGATTTACCTCTTAGTGTACTTTCAGATATCCTCAAAAATTAGAATTTATTGATTTTTTGAACGTAGATGAAGATTTGTATGTTGAAGATCCAGATTTAGAACAAGAAAGTGCAAATCCAGTTGAAATACAAGCACTTCCGAAAGATTCTGATGTCGGTGGGGTTCCAGTGCCAACAGAAGCTATCCCAAATTATGGTAAAGTTATTACCCAGACCAAGCAGAAAATCACCGAGATATAGAGTCTTTGGAGCTTCTTTCTAAATTAGAAATACGATTTCAAGACGCCATTTTAAAGAAAAAGAGAATAAAGAAACAACAATATATGAATTTTTACGTCCTTAAAGTGACTATTCATTTCATTGTTTTGTATTACATACTACATCTATGTATCTATGTACATATATTATACTTTGTATGTATATATCTAAAGCGAATAAACTTCTTTTTCTTAAGTTTAAAGTTTCTTATTTATTTTAAAAACATTTATATACATATACGATTTAAATGTCCCAGTTTCTTTAATATATTCATTTTTCATTAAAACACGATTTTTATTGTATCTACAACATATTTCTGTTTGTTGATATCCGTTCAAGGGAGATTTCACTGTACGTACATGGAAGGCAAAATCTGGCTTATAAAATAATGAAATCACTAAAGAATCAGGAAAATTAGAAAATACAAATAATGATATGATAATGATAATTTATTGCTCAATAGATTATAGGACAATGTAATTTGTTACAAAAGTAAATTACGTACTAGTTTAAACGTAAGTATAATTTTAAATACTAAACACATAAAAAGAACATTATATACAATAAATCCCGAGTATAATTATAAAAAGTATAAAGACGAGGTGCATTTAGCTAAGAGGGTAGACAGTAGAGAGAAATGTCAGTGGCCAGGTCTGATAGAAAATTATAAGTGTTGCATATTCTATTTATTGGAGACTTTAACATAATGTTAGTTCGCGATTTGGGAGTATAAAATGTGTAGGAACTTCTGGTAGAGGGACGAGGTATAACCAAAATTAAGATAATTCAGAAATTCAGGGGCATCTATATTGTTATTGACAAGATGAAATAGAGACTTGATATCACAAATAAACAGCATGAATGAGGAGAACTGGATAAAATATTATGCACAGCTCTGGTACAAGGAAAATATTGACAAAACAACAATGCCTCGAATGTTAACCATTGATTAGAAAAGAAATATGGTATTAATTCGTAAGCGTCCTTTGAAGACGTAACAAAGCAAATGATCGTATTCTCCGTTGAAAATGTCATATTTTTTTAATGTTATTTTCTCCTCCGTTTATTGTTTCTTTGTGATTCAGCATTAACTTCGATGTATAATTTGCCGAAGTTATATAGAATATTCTGTCCAAAGCTTCATATGTAACTATAGAAATTTCGTTCAGTGTAGTTTCAGATATATACTCTGGAAATTCGTCTTCATCGCTAGACTCTCCAGCAGGACGAATTATACCCGTAAAATAATTATTCATCGTTTTGATTTACAAACTTAATTATTCTTTGCTAACATCAACATTCTCTTTCTTCCTTCACTCCATCATTCGAATTAGCATCGTAGCAATAAATGCAAGGAAAACCAAATCAAAATTCTCCCACCGACAACGATGGACGCAAGCGACAATCCGATGACGAACCACTTTTCAATAGTACACCTACCCGTCTCGATTTGGCGGTATAGAGGGCGCTGCCGATGTAAAGAATGTCGGCGTTAGACGAGGACGACGTTCTCCGCTACCCAACAAACTCCATCTACGTGTCTACGTACGTGTACGTGCGTTCGTGCAGCGAACGAACGGAATCCGGGAGTCCGGAGCGAATCCGGCGACGCGATAGGTACGTACGTACGTATACAGGCAGCATTCGCCCGCGCCTGTGTGCCGGCTGGCCGTGTCTGTACGTATGTAGATGTGAGTGTGCGGAAAGCGCTCGCTCCGGGTGAAATTGGCCGCTCCGGGGAGGAAGTGTGTCCCGGAGACAGCGGTATCCGCCGGCAGCCCGCTTCCGACTACTCTCCGCCGCTTGGACCCGGCCGTCTCGCCCCTCACTCGCCACCATCCCGTCGTGCACTTCACGCGGAATTTGAATTTATTTTATTCGTATGGTGACACTTCCCGTTTATGCGATACGGAGATATAAAGATTAGGTTGGAATTGAAGTTGACGTTATTGCTAACATTGTTGTTATTGAAAATGCGATCAAGTTGCTTAAATTAACGAAATAATTGCATTTTTACTGCTATTAACGACGGTGGAAAATGGAAAATTAGTTGAACAATGAATTGAGTAATTTTCTTTGCGGAGGTACTTGATATATTTACAAATTACGTCAGAAATATATATAACACATGGGCTGAAAAGTCCCGGGCCTAACAAAGAGAACACGGTTTTTTTGGTTCAAAATTAGCTTTATTCATCAACGTAATCTCCATCAAGGGCCACGCAATCATTCCAGCGCCGCTCTAACATTTCAATACCACTTTTGTAGAACGATTTATCTTTTGCCTCAAAATAGGCCTCAGTTTCAGCGATAACCTCTTCATTCGTGCGAAATCTCTTACCGGCGAGCATTTTCTTGAGGTCTGTGAACAGCCAATAGTCGCTGGGAGCCAAATCTGGCGAATACGGTGGATGTGGGAGCAATTCGAAGTTCAATTCATGTAGTTTTGCCATTGTTTTGATTAACTTGTGACACGGTGCGTTATCTTGATGAAACAAAATTTTTTTCTTTGCCTTATGCGATCGTTTCTTTGCAATTTCGGCCTTCAAACGCTCCAGTAACGCTATATAAAATTCACTGTTGATGGTATTTCCTTTCTCAAGATAGTCGATGAATATTACACCACGCACATCCCAAAATGCCGAGGCCATAACCTTTCCAGCCGATTGTTGTGCTTTCGGGCGCTTTGGACGAGGTTCACCGGTTGCTATCCACTCAGATGACGATCGTTTTGATTCCGGAGTGAAGTGATGGATCCATGTTTCATCCATTGTCACATATCGACGCAAAAATTCCGGTTCGTTACGTTTAAACATGGCCAAATACTGCTCAGAATCATCAACACGTTCTTGTTTTTGATCAACAGTGAGCAAACGCGGCACCCACTTTGAACAGAGCTTTCTCATAGTCAAATGCTCATGCAATATAAAGCCAGTACGTTCTTTTAATACCTTTACCACGTCAACTAACTCACTCAACTTCACTTTTCGATCATTCAAAAAGATTTTGTAGATTTTTTTGATGTTTTCTGGTGTTATCGCCTCATTTGGACGTCCACTGCGTTCTGCATCATCGGTGTCTCTACGACCACGTTTGAAGTCAGCAAACCAACGTTTTATTGTTGTTTCTGATGGAGCGGAGTCCCCATAACACTTTTCAAGCCATTGCTTCACTTGAACGGTATTTTTTCCCACACGAAATTGTTTTTGATCCATTGTTTTGAAAATAAGAAAAGTAGCGTGACTCTTAGCACAATAACTCACAAACTAATGAATAGAATATCATGAAATTTTAACAGCTGTCTTTTGAAGGTTAGTACTAACTGAGAGAAAGGTGACTGCAATAAAACTAACGTCATCTATGTGTTAGGCCCGGGACTTTTCAGCACATGTGTTATATACAATAGAGCTCGCTTATAAGGGACTCGTGTATAACGTACTTTCGAATACAGTGTACACTTTGCTTGGTCCCGGCTAAGACTTATTTGGAATAATGTATTTTTATTCTGAAATTACGGACCTCTGTTATTACGTACTTTCGTCATTACGTACAAAAATCATATTCAAAAAAGGATTATGTTCTTTTTTTAAAACGTACGTAGTTTTAATCTGGTATAAAGGAGCATGCAGTACGGGAAATTACCTTTCTGAGTTGAAGCTTTACTGCTATGGTTAGAGTATCAACGAGCGAATAATATACCAATTAACGATCCTATTCTTCAATCTAAGGTAGAAGAATTCGCCAAATTATTCAACGACAGTGTATAGCAGGTTGGTTACACTGTTCTAAAAAACATCATAACATAAATGCTAGTTATATTCATGGCGAAAGTGTAAATGTAAATTTGGAAGAATGCAAGGTATAGCTGCAAAATTTCAGACGTTTGCTGTAACTAGTTGTCATTTAAAAGTGTGTTTTGTGTAGTAAGTCAGGCAATTTCGCAAAAATGGATAAAATCGAATTTGGTGCAGTGATGAGTGAACGGCTTTTTTTGCTAGAGATTCATGGCGGATGCACTCCATCAGCTTTTGGGTGAGCGAGCCCAAACGTGACCGCATAAGCACAAGTGACGCCAAAAATCGCTACCAACGATGTAATGGATTCATGATGTTGTGTTAGCCGATCGCCGACTGAAGCTGAAGGAGATAACAGAGACAACAGGTATCTCAGAAGAACGCCTTGGCCAAATCCTACACGAAATTTTGGGTATGAAAAAGCTTACGGGGCGATGGGTACCGAGTTTGCTCACACCGCAGCAAAAACGAAATCGGGTGACCGTTTCTGAGGAGTATCTGGCCAGGATCCAACGCAATCCAAGAGATTTCTGCATGAGACTACGTCGAAAGATAAAAATGAAAAGCCAGCAATATCGTGTTTTTCTTGTCGATGAATTCCGAAAACATTTCAGGTCACCCTCGTATAATTGAAAATACTTTAACATCAATACAGGATGTTAAAGATGAACTATATGCGTTATTTTTTTCCTATATTACTGTGATCAGCTCTAGTAACACATGGGCTGAAAAGTCCCGGGCCTAGCACATAGATGACGCTAGTTTTATTGCAGTCACTTTTCTCTCAGTTAAAACTAACCTTCAAAAGACAGTTGTTAAAATTTCATGATATTCTATTCATTAGTTTGTGAATTATTGTGCTAAGAGTCACGCTACTTTTGTTATTTTCAAAACAATGGATCAAAAACAATTTTGTGTTTTAATTTTACACTGCTTCTTGATGGGAAAAAATACCGTTCAAGCGAAGCAATGGCTTGAAAAGTGTTATGGGGACTCCGCTCCATCAGAAAAAAACAATAAAACGTTGGTTTGCTGACTTCAAACGTGGTCGTAGAGACACCGATGATGCAGAACGCAATGGACGTCCAAATGAGGCGCTAACACCAGAAAACATCAAAAAAATCCACAAAATCGTTTTGAATGATCGAAAAGTGAAGTTACGTGAGTTAGCTGACATCGTAAAGATATCAAAAGAACGTATTGGCTTTATATTGCATGAGCATTTGACTATGAGAAAGCTCTGTGCAAAGTGGGTGCCGCGTTTCCTCACTGTTGACCAAAAACAAGAACGTGTTAATGATTCTGAGCAGTTTTTGGCCATGTTTAAACGTAACAAACCGGAATTTTTGCGTCGATATGTGACAATGGATGAAACATGGATCCATCACTTCACTCCGGAATCAAAACGATCGTCATCTGAGTGGACAGCAACTGGTGAACCTCGTCCAAAGCGCCCGAAAGCACAACAATCGGCTGGAAAGGTTATGGCCTCGGTATTTTGGGATGTGCGTGGTGTAATATTCATCGACTATCTTGAGAAAGGAAATACCATCAACAGTGAATATTATATAGCGTTATTGGAGGGTTTGAAGACCGAAATTGCAAAGAAACGATCGCATATGGCAAAGAAAAAAATGTTGTTTCATCAAGACAACGCAGCGTGTCACAAGTCAATCAAAACGATGGCAAAACTACATGAATTGAACTCCGAATTGCTCCCACATCCACCGTATTCGCCAGATTTGGCTCCCAGCGGCTACTGGCTGTTCGCAGACCTCAAAAAGATGCTCGCCGGTAAGAAATTTCGCACGAATGAAGAGGTTATCGCTGAAACTGAGGCCTATTTTGAGGCAAAAGATAAATCGTTCTACAAAAGTGGTATTGAAATGTTAGAGCGGCGCTGGAATGATTGCGTTGCTCTTGATGGAGATTACGTTGATGAATAAAGCTAATTTTGAACCAAAAGAAACGTGTTTTCTTTGTTAGGCCCGGGACTTTTCAGCCCATGTGTTATAAGAAGATGGCGCTTAAATTCAACACTCTGTGGAAAGACCTTTCGATAAGGTACCAGAGTTGCCTTTAAATATTTGTTCTATCTATTTCCGTTCAAGGATTACATCAAGAAAACTGAAAATCTGTGAATTTTCGAAGGGACAGCACAAACAAAAAAATTTTTAATTTCAGTCTCAACATAGTTTACTTAATTGACAAGTTTCATTAAGATCTAAATTTGACACTCGGGAACCTTTCCTTGTTAGCTAGTTTCGTGTATTGACGGGAAACTACGTCGGAGGTACCCTAGCTCTTTCCAAAATTCACCGCTAAACGTCGCGATGAAACTTGGAATCCGTAACGTCATCTACGTTCACGTTAAATTCCGATCCATACGCTGCCACCTCTTTCCCCTCCACCACCTCTCACGCCGCCACCTACGCGATTCCCCCAAACCCGCCAACAGTCGCGGCGGCCTCCCCGGCCCGCCTCACACCAGCGCGCAGCTCATTTCCGGTACTTGCCGCCTGCGCTATATTAATTTTAAATTAAACCCGGATAACGTCCTCATTCCCGCTCCCCCTCTCGCGCCCCTTACAACGCCGGTCCCCGGATTCGGAGCTCCGGACCGACCGGATTATCTAATATAGTAGGTAGTAGGTACTACTACGGATGAGGACGACGCGAAGTGGAAGGGGTATCTTCTATCTTTCCCGGGATTTCGTCTTTCTGCACCTCCGTCGCGAACGGTAAGCGAAGCTCGTTGGCGGCGGCAGCGGCGCGAAGGGTAGGCGACCGCTGGAAGGGAGAGGCGCGAGGGGGGGTGGGCGGATGAAAATGGGAGGGGAGGGGGGAAATTCGCGGCAGGAAATCACGCCGGCTCGAGGTAGATTGCCATTAATATTGTGATTACTGGTTGGAAATCTATTTTGTGTTTCTGGATTTAATTTCTGCGGGTTGGATTTTTCGATGTGGTGCGAATGGGGTGCGAAATTGCGCCTCGGGAATTCGATTTTTCTGAAGAGGATGTGACCAATGATGGAATTTTGCATGCGAAAGATTTCTCTTCGTTTCATCCTATCATAGGAAAACGATTTGACGGTGAAGGAGATTCGAAAAGCAACAAATCCGTCAGAGGGTTGAGTTTTCTTTATTATTATCTTCCAACACGTTACTTTCCAACTTTTACACGGCCATTCTTAAATTGGCCTTTTTCAATGATCTGAAAATACTGGTCGTTTGCAAAAGACATTCTTCTTCGAACCGAAGCTTTTTCCAAAGAGAAAAAGGTGTTCGAGTAGTACGTCGAAATCATTTAGGGCTCGACCTAACGAACAAGGTAGATAAAGCTCATCCACAAATTTCAACTTTTTCAGTTTTTCGTTTTTAGCAAAGGACTTGGTTGGTGATAGGCAGCAAACTGTTGGAATGAAAGGTAACCTTTATTCTGGTGATATTTTTAGAAATTGCTCTCTTTAATTTTATTTGAGGTTTTGCTTTGAAATAAGAAATATATACAGGATTTAGAACGTCTTCTTCCTCATTTCAGGTTTTAAGCACTTTACTCGTTACGGTACCCATTTTTAATTTGGTAATAATAAAATACATTGGATTAATAATACAAAACAATTTGAAGTAAAACAACCACGAAATAATTACTAAGAATGCAATGACAATTGTAAAAATGTACAGAATACAACGAATAATATCAGATTTTGATCAGATTGATGTATATATACAGTGCTTACTTCGCACATGAATTACCTAATAAATGTATGGGAAGATACAACTAAGCAAAATATCAACAAACTACAAAGGGGGCAAAATAAAATACTGAACCCAGATAGAGGTATACAGAAAGTCACATTGTAACAACTATACTCCATATGTCGTTTCCTTCCAGTCTTGAAGTTATGTACTTTCCTTTTTGCATGTTATTCGCTATCTCAGCTTTGATAATTGTTCTTGCACCTTCCGCTCCTCTGTACTGTTCATCTACTGCCAACCAGTACAGCCAGTATTCACCTTTCATTTCCTCTAATCCTTGACTCTTCTGTTTTACTTCGGTTACCCCCATATAGTCAAGGTTTTGTGCTTTCATTTCTTCAATTATTTCGTCTTGCTCCCCAATTATACTTTATATACTCTTACTTCTAACTCGCGTCGGTTCTCTACTCTGTTTCTGTTATTTAGCTCTGCACATTTCCTTACGAAAGCGATTTGAAATGTTCCCGGAATCGGCAAGAGATGGCACACGAAGGTTGAAATGGATTCATTGGTCCTTTTCTATGACAACTGTCAAAATTTTAGACGTCTACTGTCAGTAGTTAATAAACGAATTACTTCCGGAATTAGACCGTGTCATGATGAGATATATAGAAATGAAATAACACTAAGACGAGAAAGAAATAAAAAGAAAAACAGATAAAAAAGGAGTACAATGAAGAGCGGGGAGGGGGTGGGGTGAAAAAGAAAGAAAGGGTGAAAAGAGTAAGAGAAGGAAAGCGAGACAGAAAAAATTAGAAAGAAAAAAGAAAAGGTCATAGGAGGCTTCTTCAGGAGAAACAGAGAATCAAAGTAGCACGGTAAATTGACGTGTAAACAACGCTAGAGGCGGAATCATTTAGACAAAAAGTCACGGTAACTCGACGTGTTAACCATGCCACAAGATTTTCGCCTCTATATCGAAAAATAAAAATAAAAAACCACACCAATACCGTGTTTTTCTTGTCGATTTCGAAAACATTTCAGGTCGCCCTCGTATACCACTTCGTTCCTTGCCATGGTCGTCTTTCTTATTTCTTTCTCCTCTCATTTTCTCTCCTATCTGTTTGAATTTCTTTTGTATATCTCGTTCGATTTGGGTCATCTCATGGTTTTATAAATATTTTATCTTTCAAATGTCTCAATTTATTTTGCATTGTATTATCTTCAGTAGTATTTAATTCTACCTCATACATTGCCTCTCCTCTTTTTTCCACCTTTTTTACAATCGCTTCAACACCCAACTTGCTCTTTACCATTTTTTTTATTCCCATTTTTAGACCAGTTTTATCTTTCGTATGTTAGTTATCCCCAGCCCTAATATTAAGATGTTCTTCTTTGTATGTCTCTTTTCCATCGTATTTATTTTCAACTCCATCAGTTTAGCTTAGAAAATAAAAACTAAAAATTTACCGATAAAGACTGTTTAATCTTTCACGTCTATAATTTTCCAAAATTGGACGCAAACACCCTCATAGTTGTTGATGCAACACATCGTTCTCTCTTCATTCAAATATATTCCATTAACAATAACTTGAAGCCGTAGGAATAATAACAACCTAAATCACGGCAATCAAATGACAATCGATCGGGCACTCGAATCCTACTGACTGCGCCATTAAACATAATAAATTACCCTTGCAAGGGAAGGAACCCCCGCTGGTGTGAATATGCTACAAATGATAAAAGCGTGCTTGCAATAATAACGCATTATCATCTCTCGATAGAACTTATTTCGTACGCCGTGGAGCTTCTTGCATAGGGAAAAGCATACGTTATTCGGGTAACTAGAATGATTAAATTTATTTTTGTTAATAAAATTACACTGGGATTGCATTTAAACTGAAACCGATAAAAATATTAATCGAAATTTTAATTAAAACATTCCAACCGATATTTTTAATCCCTATTTTCCGTTTGAATATTATAAATTACCCCCTTTCCTCCCCCTCCCTGCCCCGATTTAACATATGTATGTACTGTAACGCGACGATAGAAAAAATTACACCGATATAAACTGCAAAATAGGCAATCAATTACCGCATAAATAATCCTTCCTGTCGCGACACTTAAAATATGCTTTCGCCTAGCGCATTTGTTGACATTATCCGGTTATGCGTACGAGCATAGCGGTCCATCCGCTTCCCTACGCCCCTCCGACTCTCTACCTATATCGCCTGGCTGGTCGTATCCACGATGCACGCCCCGAACACTGCATAAACATTATGCAGCCAGCGGCTAGCGACGTTTGAGTGTGGCTTTTAGATGTATACGAACGTGTATATTGATCCCGTGGGATTTGCCATTCAATGTTAATGATGTCCCGGTTTAAGTGGCGCTTGTGCGTAAAGTCACCCTCCGTGAAGCGACGCGTATAGTGTGAGAAGAGTGTCATCGCGAGGGGTGCGATATAAGAAGGGGATGATGATGATATTCGATGTATCGTTTATTAGGAAGGTGGTACCGTGAAAAAATGAACAATCGTTTTTCTCGAGATTGATGTTAGAATACGTGTTACGGTTAATTTATGTTTATGGAGTGAGATTTTTACGCCTACTAGAATCTCAGTTACTATTTTACTATGACGGTTGCAAGGACTGTGTGGATGTACAATTCACAGGTATAGCAGTAAATTCCACTCACACAAATTTATTAATTACTGTCTCAGTCGGTAACACGGTTGACAATGGGAGCCCACGTGCTCTCGAAACGCTGCGTTCCGCATAATTAATTAATTTGTGTGAGTGGAGTTTACTGCTATACCTGTGAATTACTATTTTACTATTTTACTATTATAATCTAGACAGAAATCCATTTGCTGTCTATACGAGGAAGATTCTCCCAAAGAAATGCTCTGAGCTTCTACTTTCTGTCTTCAAGTTCTTTTTTATAGGTGCTCATCCTCATTCCACAGAAAGGATCCGGTCCCACAAACGAAGTTATGGCGACCTTCTTTGCTAATAGGTTAGCTTTCTCGTTGCCGCCGACTCCAGTATGTCCTGGTACCCAGCATAGTGCAACTCGGTTTTCTCTACCTAACTTGTTTAGTTTTTCTAAGCATTCCCAGACCAATTTCGAGCTGATGGTGTTAGAGCTCAACGCCATTCGGAGAAAATTGCCATGCTTCGCCTTCGATAGTTCCTGTCAAGGTTCAAGACTCTAAGGTATGGTTCCCATTCATTCTGAATATTTTATTCCAGATCCAAATACCCCCGAACCTGTTCCCCCATTCCCATCCGTGAACCATTTATTGGTATTTGCCTTTAGGAAGAAGAAGGATTTTCCGATCCATTCTTTTTTGTTACTTAGCTTTGTAAGAAAATTCTTCTCGAAGCTGTATTTCTTAACCGTTTCATCGCTCGGAAGACTTAGCAGAGAAAGTTGCTCTCCAGATGACTAAGCTTTATAGAACACAATCTCATTTCCTTCAGTCCCTGTTCTGGTTAGTCTATTCATTGCCGCATGGGCCACTTCCTCCACTACTATGTGTATAGGGGTGTAAGGTCTAAGATGACCTCCAAAACGACGGTTGGCCATGTTCTCATAGCTCCGGTGGTGTATACACATGCTAACCGTTGCAACTTATCAAGGGTATTCATCGTCGTAACTTGCGTGATCCTTTGAAACCAGGTTGTCTGCTCGTACGTAACTGTAGGTCTTACTATATTGATGTACAGCCATCAGCATATCATTAAGGTTCTTATTGCCTTATTCGTAGTCAGTACAATATGCCTGTTCCACAGAAGTTCCTTGTCAAAGGTTATTCCTAGATACTTGACTTCTGATTTACATTCGATCAATGTTCCATCTAGACGGATGTCTTTCATGTTCGAAATTTTCCTCTTCCTATTTTTAGTAATGACATCGGCGTATCCTATGCAGTGTTTGCCGAAGGCCGTCAGCCTGTTGAACAGTTCATCTACTACCAGCCTCCACATCAAAGGCGAGCAAATGTCGCCTTGAGGTGTTGCTCGAGTGGTTCTGATTTTCATAGTCTGTTCACCTACTGTTACCTCAGCTGCCCTTGTAGAGAGCATCTCATGTGATAACCATATCGTTGTTTCGGTGTTTCTGTGAATCCACGTATAGAGAAAATTTTAAATAAAAAACAAATGCAAGCATGACATTAATTTATTCTTTCCTTTACATATGTACCTATTCCATTACCGCTACACCATCGGACGTTACGATCCCCAGATTGAGAAATGGTGCTTTAAATCTTTGTTAATAGCGCCACCTATATTTTCCAGGTTACTTCTTTTGGATTGAACACATCTTCGTCTGCACGGGTACATACTAGAAAATTTATTTTGGATCAGTTCAACTCGATAACATAACTCCTGTATTGTTAAAGTAACAGAAGTATAAGAGAAAGCAAAAGTACAACACTAAAACAAGAAAGAAGAATCGCGGATGCTGTCATCGTGGCAACGTTGTATAAAAGAAAGGTGTGGATATAGCTCTTTTCAGCACTCGTTCGCTTCGAATTACACCAATTATTCTTTCAACGGTTTCTTCCACTCAGAGATGCCTCAACTTTAGACAATCGCGGGCGAAGAACACTCGAGAGACAAGTGACTAATGAACGTGGAAGTTGATTGGTGTAATTTTCCCGCTGGTGTTTTCGTACACAGCCGCCTACGTTGTGTGAAGGAGGACGTATCTATACAGGTTTGTGAAAAAAGGAGACTAGAATGATGCCACCATGTAACAAATTTTACTTTTCCATTTGTTCCCGGGTTAAAATTGTATATTTCTGTATTTATTTAGTTTCGGAATTAATTTAGATTAATGTACCCGACATTGAAGTTTTAGTAGTCCATAACTTTAGTAACAAAGAAAAAAAAACCTGTTTGAACATGTAATTCCCTCATATGGGAGTAAAAAGAAATACGTAGAATAGGTAAAAGTCTATAGATAAAGAATATTTCGCAATATGAATCCCTAAACATGGTTACCTATCAAATTTTCGTTCTACTAGCCCTGGTAACGATGCTCAAAATCAAAGATATCTTGCTCTTCTCAGTAAGCATCCCATGTTTTCTGTAAATTTGTCTGGATGCGCAACCATCAATGACGCTTTTGTTGTTGCTTTGAGCTTTCTTAGCATTTTAGAAAAACCTTTGTCTTAAAGTTTGCCTGCGATGATTTTGGAAAAAAGTCTCAAAGTTGTTTAAATGTTGCAAATTCCTTATCTATAGCTGTAGCAAATTGTTCCATGAGAACCAGTTTGATATGCAAAAGTGGCATCAGAACTTTGCAAGAATTAATCAGAGATTCTCATTTCGTATCGTGAATTCCTACGGTGAAGTCAGAGCGTTGTGGCAATTCTCTCTTGTGTTATTTGGTGTTTCTATTTTTCTAGAGACATAGATGGTAAGAAAATTTTGTATACCCATTTTGAAAACCAGTAAGTAAAGCTACCAGTTCGAAGTCTCCAATGGCCTAATTCAAAAGCTGTAATAATTGCTCTCTTCTTTTAGATAGGTTAAATGTGCTATGAAAAAATATTGATATCTGTTCTCATTGTGTAGAAGCTTCCAGATTCCTGCAGGACTATTGATGAAGGGACGCAACTCACATCATGGTAGAAGCAACCCCTTACGTGTTCTTGCGAAAAATCGAAGTCGTCTAAAATATATTAAAATACACGTGAATACTTTTACCTCTAAACTTATCGAATTGCCATTTGCATTGTACCTAATTTTGTGTCCCTAATTTGTTGTTTGTTTTAGTCCAATGTTCCGTCTTAATTGCCCTATACACTGTGGTGGAAAATCTGAAGCTCTTTAATTTTCATAAATGGGTTCTTTGATATAATTTTTTTTCTTTTTTTTTTGGTTTTTTAAATTAAATAATGTTTTCTAATTAAAATAAACAAATGTAAGGTTGAAAAAATAAATATATTAACAAATTATTAAAATTCCGTCGACTGCTCTTTGTAACCACTAGAACCATTGACAGCGCAGTCCGTCTTTTATTCTCGAAAGGTAAAGAAATAAATTCGTTGTTCAAGGTTAGTTGTTAGAAGCTCAAGGATGACTTGATGCGTCAAACAAATAGTTGTATATAAATCGGCAGTAACACTTCTTCGATCTTGTAGATGAATTGTTGTTCCATGACCTGCTTTCGAGACAAATATCGCTATCATCTTCTTGGAGATGACTTTTTTCTGCCTTTCTTCACATTGGAATACCCAAACAGACTACTGGCATTTATTTTATGGCTTATACGAGTACATCCAAGATTCATCGCCATAGATACGATATTGTATACGTTTTTAGAGTTTCCGGCGTTGGAGCGATCTAGAGTTTTTTGACACCAATTCACCCTAGCTGTTACTCTCTGTTCTTCGATCAGTACATGCGACATCTAACGAGAAACTATTTTTTTTCTACACACAATCCTTCATGCAAAATTTTTTGAATTGAGATCCTTAAAATCATCCAAGGTAATTCAATCTCGCGATGTGTCGCATGTCGGTCTCTGTTGATGATCTCCCGCACAGCATCAACGTTTTCTTGAGTGACTGGCGTTTTTGTTGCGTCTGCTCTTGTCGCTAAGACAAATCCGTCCATCTTTGCATTTTCCATTGTCGAAACTATGTTCTCGGTTTACTTCCTTGTTTACTTTGATACTTCATTGTAGCTACAACACTACACGTATCTTACCAAAACTTTGGATTCGAATCAATTTTTAATACTGACATTTGATTAGTGGCGCCCTCTCTATGTCTCAGTACGCACAACTTAAAAGACATCCCTCGTATTATATTTTTCACACAACTCTTCACATTACAATAAATTTATACTTTTACTCCTTACTAAGCTCAAACAATTTTTTATAGCACGAACCTAGTAGAAGATTACGTTCAACACTATATCTCGAAACAAAGTATACGTCGTCCGTCTTATACGATCAAAACGTTAAGAAGTTAAGTCACCGTATACACCCTACCATTTCGAACACGTAAGTCGAGAACGGGTGAACTACGCCAACTGCTCTTCGCACCAAGGGTACACCCGCCCAACCCAGAACGAGATAATGATAGTAATCTGGATGGTCGTCGTCATCGCGGAAGATTTTCAGGATTCACAGTTGAAAAAATATCGAGTGAACAGCCCTCGATGTGCAAATTGCGAGTATCACGCCGTTTTAAAGTCTAAGCGTCGCAATTTTCCACCGCCAGATGGCACTTTAAGAAAATTACAACCTCTCCTATACGCAATCTATACGCGGATGAACCATCGAAGATTTCGAAATATGTATGTGCGGTTGTTTTTATTTTTCCTTGTGTTCGTCTTTGTTATTTTATTGAGAATTATAAGTGGAATAATTTGCTGGAATAAGTTAATTTATCTGCGTATTAATCTAATATATTTCTAAGTCTATTTGAGACGCACCAACCAGACACCAATTCCAATTTTTTCTGCAGTTTCAGACAAAAATTGTGCGGGGTTATATAAGAGAAATTCTTAATATCATTAGTGAGCATTAGAATCTCGCAATCCAAGATATGAGTGATATCGTCGATGAATAAAAGAAATAGTAAAGGACCCAAAGTGAAACTATGCGGCACACCCGATGTAATTAATTCATCCTCTGATTCGATACTATTGTAGGACACGTAAAACCTGCGACCAATCAAGTACGAACTCCTTAGTGTAATAAATGGATCACTAAAACCGAAACAGCGTAATTTACGAAGGCGACCTGAAATGTTGCGGCAAAGGCAACTGTCAAAATTTCAGACGTCTACTGTCAATAGTTGTTGTTTAAGAGTGCGTTTTATGTAGCAAGTCAGGTGGGGAAACGGCCACGGAAATTCGAAATATTTTGCTAGAAGTTCATGGCGGATGTACTTCATCATTTTTAACCATCAGTTTCTGGCTAAGCGGGCTCAAACGTGGCCGCGCAAGTACAAATGACGAACCACGCAGTGAATGCCCAAAAACCACTAGCAACGATGAAATGGTCGACAAGATTCATGACGTCGTGAGATAGCAGAGACAACAGGCATTTTAGAAGAACGCGTTGACCATATTCTACACGAAATTTTGGGTATGAAAAAGCTCACGCCGGAGTAAAAACGAAATCGGGTGACCGTTTCGGAAGAGTGCCTGGCCAGGATCCAACGCAATCCAAGAGATTCCTTGACGCGTTTCGTAACCGCGGATGAGATTTGGATCCACCACTAAATATCGGAGACTAAGAAACAGTCGAAGCAGTAGATTTTTCCGGGCGAATCGGCTCCGAAGATAGCAAAAGACCGTTCCACCGGCCGGAAAGGTCATGGCGACCATTTTTTGGGATTCCCAAGATTTGATGCTCATCGAGTATTTGCAAAAGGGAAGGACGATCGCGGGGCAACACTACAGCGATTTATTGACCCGTTTCGATGCGGTATTGACTTTTTTTTTCGGCGGTGTGTAGAAGAATTGGGAAAAGGTTTCTAAATCTTAATCAAGGAAGAAATGACCAATTTCTTGTAAATTTTTTGGAGTGTTGTATACTGATTTTCAGGCGCTGTAGTTCGTAAAAGAAAGGACATGGAATACGTATTTCATGTCTAAGCTTTTACCAAAGCTTTTCTACTCTTTGTTTCACTAATTAACACCCGAGCTCTCTCAAACAAGACACAATGGACCATAAAAGGTACTTCGGTCGCATTTATTCGTATCGTTAAAGACATTGTTTCTCTTCAAGTGCTCCCCAGACTTTTCGAAAGGAAGAAATGCAACCCATTAAAAGGTTATAACGATCGAAAAGTATATTTTCCAAACCCCACTTATGCTAAAAATCAAAATAACAACAGTAGCGCTCCGGCAGCAGCAGGACTAACAGCGCTAGTTCGCCGGGTCACGTGCCAGGCAGCCGTAGGGACACGTGACCGACCGATTCGGCCGAACAATTCCGGCATACTTATCACATTAATAAAATCATGCACGTCGTTTTGCGCCCTCTCCGCGAATGGATACGAACTAAATGTACAGGGTTGTTCAAAAATATTTCGCAGATACGATTCAACAGCGCAGTATCGCGTAAATAACTCTGAAATTTGAGAGAGCATTACTTATTACGGAATAAATACAGGGTGGCGCAGGGGTACGGGAAATTTTGAACGTTACAGTTGTCAGCACTGCAGAGCCGGCAGTCGTTCGTAACGTCGCACAATTGTTGTGAACGCATTGCCCTTTAGAAATCATGGATCGTTGGACTGGTGCGGAACGTGCTGTAGCTGTGAGAGCGTTTTATAAAAATGCTGATAGTGCGACTGCCGCGCAGAGAATATTTAAACAAAATTACCAACTTGGACGTCATGGACACAGATGTGTACAAATCTCAATATGATTGTTGAGATGTAATCTTTAACTCCTCCGGCATTCTTCATTTTCTTAACGACTTTGTTCAGCTATGCTGTACGAGGGCGACCTGAAATGTTTCCGGAATCGACAAGAAAAATACGAAATTAGTGTGGTTTTTATTTTTATTTTTCGATGTAGTCCCTAACGGTGCTTCAATCTCTTCAAGCAGTGGAAAAAGTAGCATGTTTCGAGGAAATAAGATATTGGGTTAAAGACCTAACAAAACAGAAAAAAAAATTATTGACCGGCAACTGTCCACCTCATCCCCTTATAAATGAGCTTAAAAATATTAATCTGAAGTTTCCACCACCGAAGTCCACCACCGTGATGCAGCCAATGAACCAAGGAATTATTCACACCTTAAAATCCTATTATCGACGCCTGTTTGTGACGAAACACATTACGAATTTGGATAGTGGAATTTCTAAGAAGTAAATTTGTCTCAATGGTGTGTCAAATATTATGATAACAATTACGACGATAACGTGCCTTGAAATTGTAGAATCCAGTTATGAAGATGCGCTTACCGGAATAAGAACAGTTACACGACATTTAGAAACTCCAATATCAAAAATCAAAACGACAGACACTTGTCCCCGACTTTTCTACTAATTAAATTTTTATACGTATTTGCTTAATACCTATTATTATTATAGTGTATCTTTTTATTATTTTATAAACAAAAATACATGTTGATAGTATATAGATAACCTTGCGAGTTTCACTGTACTACTATTTTGCGCGCTTCTGTATCTCCATAAATACGAACGGTACAGCGGCACAGAACGTAGAGCTAGTGTATTATACGAATGGCTATCGTTTTAGTCTGTCTGCATACACATGCATCCGTACATTGCACGTATATCGCGCTTATTTCGCATGAGTAAATCTGAATGCGATCGCAGATTACGGCGACGGCGTCTAGCGAATTGGGGACCGTCGTTTTGTCGTTCTATTCGACGTAACATTATTGGCAGCAATACCCGGACAACACGGGCGAGCGTGGCGCTGTATGGAAATGTTTTTAGCGATGTCAAAACGACCGTAATTTTCGATGATTTATGGTGATTTCGATTTTACTATGTCGCGTTTTCCGAATGGAATGACTTACGTCGGATATTCAATAGATTCCCAGAGTAGGGAAATCTTCTAAAAGGGTGACAGTTCCAATATTAGCAACTACAGATCTGTGATCCTAGTCTTACTCACGATTCTAAATTATATCTCCGCTTCTCGGCATGGGTTTATGTCCAATACATCTACTGTAACTAACTTAACGTAGATTTGCCGAAAGATAGATGAAACTGTGAATGGCGGGGGTCGACTGGATGTTATCTATGCTGATTTTTCTCGTGCGTTCGACTTGATACACGTGTGCAAGCATAGCTCATCATAAATTATTGGAGAAGCTTATGTTTACTTTAATTGCTTCAAATCTTCAAACTCTTTACTCCACTTCTGGAGTACCTCAGGAGTCGAAGTCTGGCTCACTATTCTTTATTATACGACGCCGGTTCCTCATACCCCACCCCTCACCTACTTCTAATTGGTTGTTTGATTAACGTTTTTGACATTTAGTTAACTGACATCTATATAATTTAAAATTTGAATTTTACCCGCTCATACACGGAAGTCGGTAAGGTAGAATACGAATTGTACAGTTAGACATGAGAGTGGATAGCATGTAAAGTAGTTACCAGTAAGCCACAGTATGTAGCAGAACGTAGCAAGATAGTCACATGTTAGAATGACGATTGCAAGGACTGTGTGGATGTACAATTCACAGGTATAGCAGTAAACTCCACTCACACAAATTAATTAATTATGCGGAACGCAGCGTTTCGAGAGCACGTGGGCTCCCATTGTCAACCACCATTGTCCCATTGTGGAGTTTACTGCTATACCTGTGAATTGCACATGTTAGAAGTAAACTTTGAAAAAAGTTATTTTATTCATTTGGTCCTTATTTAGACGAAGCACTCAACTGTTTCTACATAAAATGAAAAATAATCAACTTCCAAGTTACCTCAGTGAGTGACTGAAAACGGTGCATGATAGTTATATCTACAACACTAGAAACTACGAGGAAAGGTCCAGAAGTTCGTGGAATGGAGGGGATAGAGTGAGGATAGGGGCGCTCACTAGGTGTCATTCTGATTGGCGACTCATCATTAGTATATAAGTTAAGTTGCAGCCCTATAGCGTCAGTCGTTTACGAATAGTTGCCTGCTAAACAAGTCAATCCGGAAGAAAACTGAAACTGTGGAGGAAAACACCGTGCTGTGATAAAGTTCCTTATAAAGCAAGAAAAGAACGCTCAAACCATATTGAATGAAATGGAAACCGTTTATGGGAAACAGCGATTTTTAAACATGGTCGGGAGTCGATTGAAGACGACCCTCTCTCAGAACGGCCAGTTGAAAAAGTGCAAAAATTTCTACTGCAAGATGCCCGTTTGAGGAAGAAACAATTATCTGCATTAGTTGGAGTATCAGATACCACCATTTTGCATATTCTACATGACCACCTGGGTATGACAAAAGCCAGTGCAAGATGGGTACCGAGAATGCTCACGCCGCTGCAGCGCGTCTGTGCGTCCAAACAATTTTTGGAGCTGTGTAGAGACAAACCTGCACAGATTCTGGAACGGATTGTTACCGGAGATGAAACATGGGTTCATCACTTTGAGCCTAAGTCCAAACAGGAGTCCATGCAATGGCAGAAAAAGGGGGCACCACCGCCAAAGAAATTCAAAGTGTCAGAATCGGCTGGAAAGTTGATGGCTACTGTGTTTTGGGATTGTGAGGGGATATTATTGATTGATTACAAAGAAAAAGGTAGGAGCATAATCGGAGAATATTACGCAGCGATATTAGAAAAATTAAAGGAGGCCATCAAGGAAAAACGTCGAGGAGAATTGACCAAGGGTGTGTTGCTCTTGCAAGACAATGCGCCGGTTCACAAGAGCGAAGTTGCAATGGCTGCTCTGCACAGGCATGGCTTTCAATCAATAGTCCATCCACCCTACAGTCCGGATCTGGCACCTAGTGATTTTTATTTGTTCCCCAATTTAAAAGAAGACTTATGTGGAAGAAAATTTTCCGACGACCATGAGGTAAAGGAGGCAATTTTGGCCCATTTTGAGGCGAAAGATAAAAAATATTTTTATGATGGTTTAGAAAAATTAATCCATAGACCTAATAAATGTATTGTGCTTAAGGTTGATTATATTGAAAAGGAAAAATAGATTTATTGTTTAATTTTATTTAAAACCCTTTCATTCCACGAACTTCTGGACCTCCCCTCGTACAATGATTTCTCCTTTCATAAAACCCAGACTTCCAAAAAAAATTTGTAAATGGTCTCATGTACCTTTAAGAAATATTTGTATATGCACATTATTGATCACTATAATTGATTATATATGGAATTCTTTTGTTTATGTTTTATTGTATGGCTTGTTAGCTAAATAAACTGTCTATCTATTTATCTGAAATCAGCCGCTGGCTCATTGAAGTTGCTCGGGTTTATTGCGGATTTAAATTAAAGTTCCAACGTTTAATAATGTGTAAAAACTTCTCATAATATAAAGCAGCTTTAAGCCACGTTTCTCATCGCGTCAATACCTGCTCTGGTGGCTAAGGAATGCCCGGATAAGCCTGTGTAAATTCACGAATGCGTTTAATAAAAACTTTTTTGTTAGAAACTGTAAATTGATCTACTTTGGGATAACGGTTTATAATAAATTAAGTTACAACATGACACGCATCGAACAAACAGGTTCCATGAAGTAATTGAGGATGAGTTAGGAATCGAACTAGATTCCGTGTTCCACATGACTTAACCACTATTAGCTTAGTGCTTAAGTCGAGGTTCGATTCCCAGTCACGACTTTCACTTATAAAAAAATAGGGAAGACAAATTCAGACAAAAAAAGTCATCTAACCAAGATTATTCTGGCAAGCAACAGCCCTTCCCAGGGCTCCCATGAAGACGGCAGTAGACAAACTGCCGAAACGTCGGACTATACAAGTTCAACGAGCGATGGAAACAACCCAAGCAACTAGTTATAATAAAGAACGCTGTCGATTCGCTATCATCGATCCAATCCCGGCATTCACACACATACTCCGACGGCTTTCGAAATACGTATAATTAGGTACTACAAACATGTAGAAGAAGAAAAACGAGACCATTAAGTGATGCAATGAGAAATTCAATAAAGAATTTCCAGATTTATATTATAATTGTGCTAAGACGAGTGTACAACACCAAAAACAAGTAAAATAACGTGCCTTTTCAATAATGTAGTCTTAATTTAGTTTGTTACTTCAGTTTTACTCCTGAAGATGATAGCATAACTACCACGAGGAAGATAATGGGATTTCTAATAATTAAAGTTCCATTAGTTTACATATTTTTGCAATGTAAATTTTATAATTAGAAAATAGAGGTGCAACGGGCTTCCCTTTCCTAGTTAAATCTCCCGATAGCCACTGTATACGCCTTCAACGAGTACGGTGTAAATTATGCAAGAGATAACTGGAAACGGCAGTCATTTCGTACGTTAATCATCTCGTTAAAAGTGTTTTTAAAATCGTCGTGTCCGTCGTATTATGACGGCCCGGCCAGGATATGTTTGAATTTCCTGTAATTAGGCCTCTTTCCGAGCGCGGGTATGAATTCGTTTAACGTCGTTTCTGCTTCAGTAAATTCGGTTTCTTTTCGGAACCATGAATCCCCTCATCGGCGTACCTCTGTATCTTTAAATTCTAAATTATAATATAGAGAAAAAATGGTGGTGAAATTAACTTTCTCTCAAGTTCTAGTTATCCTACCGACTTCTTTATAGAACATTGAAGTTCTTAAGGGTATTAACGTTAGATGCACATACACCTTTTTTTCCTCTTCTTATGCTTTTGATCTTCAAATGTTGCTAATTATTATTCGGGGACTTTCGGTCAGGTAAGTAATCTATTTTAGTTAGTCGTATGCAAGAATATCAGGAAGCTGTGCTAGATATGCTACCTGGCAAATGCATGCAACTACCGTGGTATCATAAAATTTCCATGTCGAAGATGGTACTGGAATAGAAAATATTTGTGGCTAAACTTAAGCCAGGTATTATGACTTAACAGTTTTGAAAATTATTTTGGCAATATCATCATGACATCAATGAATATGTTATTTGATTTAAAGACGCAATAAAACAACAAGCTCGGCTGGTATTCTAGTTTTTATTAATAATCGAAATTAAAGGAAGTATTGAAATTGTTGTTTTCAATTCCAAATTTTATACGCCTTCTCATACTGTTCGTGGCATTTCGGTTGGGTTATTAATGCACATTATTCAATAATTATTTGCGGCAGATCTTGCAAATTAACAATGGAAGTTTTAAATGTGAAACACGAAAATGTCCATAGTTGTCAAATAAGGTGATCGTGGTGGAAATTCGGCACCTTTTTTAATTTTTATCTTTAAATGGAAGTGCAGTACTCTCAGGTAACCTTAGAATGGCCTTTCTTTATTTACGTGTTTTAAGAGTTAAATCTAGAAAGATATCTGTACTGATATGAGGCGCTGTATCAGTAGTAGATATATATCAAACGAAAAAATAGTGTTCTTGAGAAATAAAAAGAATGCGGTAATAACAAAATACAATAGAACTAAAAATATACCCAAATATGCGTAAACAAAATATAAATTAAACTCAAACGTAGCATAAAATACTGTAGTACCCGGTTATAACGACAGTCACGGGACTGCCAATTTTTTGATCCTATAACAAGGTGACGCTATAGGCGGAGTTTTTACAAGTTACACGTTTACAAACAAGAATTGGTGGGAAACAATATTACGGGTGGTAAACAGATACATATGTGAATTTAATTAATTTAATGTACTTAACCATGTAACCTTACACATGTAGGTACATACTAACTTCTTTGTCTAATGAAAGAAATCTGTAATTTTCCGTTGCACAGTTCTCGCACGCCAAAACTGTTTTTCTATATCCATTTCTAATTCTCTCACTTTATCAATAATTCGAGGTGACCTTTCTCGCTGTCTAAAGTTTCTAAAAGTATAATGGCACTTAGGACTTCTTCGTTTGTCGGTACGTGTTCTGCTTCGTCGTATGAATCTTCTTCCTCTTCGATTTCATTATCGTTTTCGTTATCCCGCTGTTTTATGTCCTCCACGATATCAGAATCTGAACGCATTCCCGACGTAATAAGGCAACTGTCCACGGATGCAAAGTCGTCGAAACAAAACTGGTTTTCGTCACTCTGATTTTGCTGCCATCTTTTAATAAGTTCACACAACGAAACGTCATCTTTATTTAAGTTGTCGCAAACTGAATTATTCCTTAATCTTGAATGACTAAAGCAGTTTGCTATAGTCTCAGAGGTTATACTACGCCATGCCTTCTCTAAACAGTCCAACGCGTCGAGAAGTGAAACTGCACATGGTGCGTTCTTGTCCATACCCGTAATAATTTTCTGCGGAAGAAATTTTCTGTAAAGACATTTTAAGCTTCTTATTACGCCTTGGTCCATTGGTTGAAGGATGGTAGTGCAATTTGGGGGCAGAAACACCAAATTAATATCTTTTAAGTGAGCTAATGATGGATGTGCAGGGCAGTTATCGACTAAAAGCAAGATTTTTTTTACCTTTAACCGCGAATTGTTTGTGCCATTTTCGAATTTTATTTTCAAAGATTTCTGAAGTCATCCATGCTCTTTTGTTTGCGCAGTAATTTGTTGGGAGTGTTTTTATGTTTTTGAAGCAGCGTGACTTTTTTGACTTTCCTATGACAAGAATTTTACGTTTCTCCGTACCGGTCATATTAGCACATACAAATGCAGTTAACCGTTCTTTGGCTAGTTTACCGCCTACACATTTTTCGTCTTTAAACCTCAGAGTCTTATCTGGAAGAAGTTTATAAAAAATTCCCGTTTCGTCGCCATTGTAAATTTCATTGTCTTCATAATCTTGTCTTAATTTAGGCCACACTTCATTTAGCCACGTCTCTGCTTCTGTCATATTAACACTTTTCGCTTCACCGCTCACTTTTCCGAACGTTATTGAATGTCTCCGTTTGAAACGCTCCAGCCACCCATTGCTGTACTTAAAATTTGTGTCTCCAAATAAATAAACTTCAGCATTAATTGTAAAATTAAAAAATAGGTCCAAGAATTCTATTGCGAGAAACTAAAGTTTTCACTACTCCACACCTGAGTGTTTTGGGAATTTACGTACCCCGACAAATGAAACCACAGTTCATTAGAAACGTCAAATTGAGCAGATCATCATCTTGTATTAAATTATTTCCAAACCACTGGCAGTAAGCAAGATGTAAGGGTAGTCTACAAGCAAAATAGCCTGATGCTACTTTCTTTAACATTTTTTTGCATGCTCCATAAGAAACTTCGGTGTAATTTTGAAAAAATATTTTGTACTTTTTTGCATCCCTTTGACGACCCCTTTCTTCCGTAAGTTTTCTCAAATTGTATCTTTGTGCTTTCAAAAAAAAAAATCTATAAATAAACACATTTTTCAAACGCCTTCTTTTATACGCTATACGAAGCAAAAAGATCTTTATCAATTAACGACGCTAAGATACAGCTAACTCTGTAGTTACTTAATTGTATCGATCCTTCTAATACAATAGCTTCGCCATCTACGATGCGGCGGTAGAAGTTCATCCCCAACAGGAGGAGAACGTTTAATGCATAGGGTTCGTGGCCTAGGAATTTGCATTATGAAGTTTGAACTAGGATTAGACCTTTATAGATTTCTTCTTCTGTAATTGGAAGAGAGTCCTTTTTTTTCTGTATTAAGTAAAAAGAATTCAATAGGAGTTCGTTTTACTAATAGTGTTAATGACGCTTTAGTTTACCTACAGGCTGCTCATTGGTAACAAAAAAACTCGAACGTTTAAAAACATAACTGCACAAATATAACAATTTCAATCCGAAGGACAATTTTTCTATATGAATTTATATTAAATGAACTTAATTTTTATCGTCGTACAGGAAGCGCTGGTATTCATCATGCGGACGGATCATGAACTTGTAATCGTTGTAATCATGCACATAAAAATTATCCTGGTGTTCCCATGCGGTATAAAGTGGTTGCTAAATACCCAGATAAAATTATTGAACAATTTTTCGAAGGTAAACACTCAATTTTTCAACTTTCCATCCAACAATAATTTAAAGTACAATTTCCGAAAAACTAACCACAACAAATTATATACTGACATATTACAGAGAGACCGTTCATTTTTTGGTGATGTGGTGGTATTTAATAATATCGATGAGTCTGTTGAAAGTTTCTATAGCACGTTGCGTGAGATATTTGATTCAGCTGCGCCAAAAGTTTCAACCTACACAAAACTGGTTTAACGAAAATATGATATACACGTGGGCAATTCGGAAAGTAGAGAACATTTCGTTTTCACGCGTGACAGCGGTCTTACAATTATTTAGGAACGATATATAGAATAGGAATGAGAATAGGGAAATCTGCGAAAATATATAATACATTAAGAAATAGGAATAGAAGTGTATAAAAGAGTGGTCAGACCAACATTAACATATGGCTGAGAGTCATGGACAACCACGAATGTCACTTGTATTCAAAATATCAAGCTAGTAGAAATAATAATTAAGAAGATCGAATAATAAAGAAGATTTCTCGGAGCCGAAACAGAGTTTGCCCTCTATTAGCAGAATAGGTAAACCCCGCAATACTTGGAAAGGACAAATGTATAGGACAAGTATGAACAACCTCTGACACGTTGTGTGTCAAACTTTAGTGTGCAAATACGTTAGCGGGTCGCGTTTAAAAGTAGTGCATTTTAAAGTAGTGTTTTATAAGTTTTTAGCGATAGATATCAGACATGAAATAATACGACAACGTTATTATAATGCAATTGAATGGATTGGATGAATATTGGAAGTTTCTAATATGTAGTTTTAAGTTTTGGCGGGAATCGTCGAGGACGTTGTCGCCTATACATTTATTTCTGGCGGGGGTCATTGTGGTAAGGTTGTCGGATCGCATGTATAGGCATCTTCTACAAGTACGACCACTCCGCTTCTTGTTGACGGTCGTTGCGGCCGCAGCGCCCGTTGTCTTTCGTACGTTTGTTCGGACCTTTGTCGTATCGGGAAATTTTTTCATTTAGTTGTTCGTCGTAGCGGACGAGTTTCACGGACCATTATTCTACTTGTCGGCGCGCATTTCGCACATTTGCTGGCTACTGACTTTTTCCCTTCTTTGGGGCGCAGTAGCAGAGAGCTAAAGATTGCACACAGCGTATTATTTCGAACGAGAACGCCTGGGTAGCTGTGACATTACTTTTGTTTTGAGATCGGCTATTATCGCTACTTTCGCACACGACCAGGCGTTCAAGCTCTAAGAGATACGGTGGGTTCCCCTATAAATGTGTAAATAACGAACTTATTTGGTTCAAGTACAAATACATGCCAATGATACAGGGCCAAGTCCCTTAGGCAAATTTTAAACAAGGAAAATATATTAAGCTCCCGGAAAGGGACATATAAATAAGCATAGCACCGAGGTGCGCTTATAAATTTAAGAAATAAATAGGGTAGTGGTGCAGGCAAACAGATAGAGGTATTAGTACATGCCTCTAACAAAGCTTCTGCGAAAGCATAAAGGAAACATACATATACATATGCTAATGTACATTACATGTATAAGAGAGCTCGAATAACTGCAATTATTGCAAATATATATATATATCTTACGTACATCCTAACTGTACATAGGCAAGAGTGGAAACCGTGTACACATTTTATTTTTTAAATATTTTTTGGCGCATGCGCATTGACTTTCACTGTACAACCTTTCATCTAGTAAATAAGCGAACATACTCTACAAGTAAGTACTGGTCAAGTAATTCAGGAATTTACGAGCAGGCTACAGCGGCGCTGTTCTTCAAACCAGGAGAACGTAACGGAGAGCGTGGTGAAATGGTTACCAGACAGCATCTGCGCCTCCTACAAGCGGATTTTGTTCCGAAACGCTTTCGAACAGCTGTACAAATCATCTAATAATTGTCCTTGTTTTTGAAGTTTCAAATTTAAATCATTCAAATGGCTTGTAAGGTCGACAAGAAATGGTAAGTCACATATCCATTTTGGGTCACTCAATTCAGATAGTGGTTTATCTTTTATTCGCATAAAATCCGCATTCCTAAGCTCGTAAAACCGTTTCAGCATTTTCTCTTTGCTTCGCCGGATCAAATCTTACAACGGGCCAGTTGTTGCCCACACGTGGTATAGAGCATTAGAAAAAAGAAGTATAGGATGGATTGAAGCCAAACAACTAGCAGTGCTTGGTTAGTTTCTCTTTCAAGCAATAATATTTTTAATCTCGTTCATTTACTGAGTTTAATTTTCTCCCATTGAAACCCTTAAATTTCTTTTCTGATCCAATAAACAAACTTTCAAAAGGAGAAAGCCCACTAGTATTAACACAAAAATATTAGCGTAGGATTAACTTCGACCCAACACGAAAAAAAGTTTAAACATATTTCCCACTAACATAATTTCGGAAATCTTTGAACTAAAACGCATAAGAACTGCGTGCGTTTCGAACGATCAACAGCATCATTTGCATCTCGAACGACGTACCTTTCCCTCTTTCGATATCCGTATTTATTCTCGGGCACAACACGCCGCTAAAAATACATATTACGGATTTACATAAAGAGCATCGGGGAAAAGTTTCAGCAATCGCACTTAGTCCGCTGCAAAACCCGATGTAAGCGCGCAACGCACAAAGAAAGCGACTAACGAGCACGAGAGAGCGAAGAACCGAGACCGGTAGCGTAGCTGGCGGGAACCCCCGCGGGATCCGGCCTCTGGAACGTACCGGAAACGACGGGGACGTGTGGCTCAGCCATTTCGTACCGGAAATACAGGGTATTAGTTATAGTTAGGGAAATCTATTGCTCGGCGGCCCTATCTCTATTCCAGCGTGCGCCCCTTTTCTGGAGATCTTCGGATATATCGTTATATTATACCGGGTGTTGTAATTTTCCGGGATCAAGTAGGCTATAGCAGCGGTTCTCAAACTTTTTTTTTTCTCTGCTTCAACCCAATCAAATTCCTTCTGATTTTTAACAATGTACTTTCTTAGTTAGTATTATGGATTTTTTAGGAAATTAAATGACGTAGGTCATTCGGAAAGTAAAGAATGTTTTCTTAACGTGATGCTGTTGACAATGGATCTTCGTAATAACTAGAGTTCTTGTTTGGGCTTGTATAATCCGACGTTTCGGTAATTTGACTATTGTCGTCTTCAGGGTAGCTCTCACATGGGCTGTTACTTGCCAGAGTTATACTTCTTTTTTCTAATGTTGTATACATTTGTCCTATCCGGGTATTGCAGGGTCTACCTATTCTGATTCTGACCTCTATTTTGGCTCCGAAAAATCTTCTTCTTAATTATTATTTCTACTAGTTTGATATTTTGATTACAAATGATATTCGTGGTTGTCCATATGTTGTGTATGTATGTTGTATTCACGTGCCATATAAAATCTCACACATTTAATGTAACATTTAATGCCGTACAATTTACTTTCTTGTCTATAACAATAAAACTTGTCGATACATACGGTTTTAATTCAGTGAGGGTTTATTCAAAATTTCCCGTTTCCCTGTGCCACCTTGTATTACATTATAAATAATATCTAAGGACTAACGTTATATAATGCCAATCATAGTGTTAACACATGGGCTGAAAAGTCCCGGGCCTAACAAAGAAAACACGGTTTTCTTGGTTCAAAATCAGCTTTATTCATCAACGTAATCTCCATCAAGAGCAACGCAATCATTCCAGCGCCGCTCTAACATTTCAATACCACTTTTGTAGATCGATTTATCTTTTGCCTCAAAATAGGCCTCAGTTTCAGCGATAACCTCTTCATTCGCGCGAAATTTCTTACCGGCGAGCATTTTTTTGAGGCCTGCGAACAGCCAGTAGTCGCTGGGAGCCAAATCTGGCGAATACGGTGGATGTGGGAGCAATTCGAAGTTCAATTCATGTAGTTTTGCCATTGTTTTGATTGACTTGTGACACGGTGCGTTGTCTCGATGAAACAAAATTTTTTTCTTTGCCATATGCGGTCGTTTCTTTGCAATTTCGACCTTCAAACGCTCCAATAACGCTATATAATATTCACTGTTGATGGTATTTCCTTACACCACGCACATCCCAAAATACCGAGGCCATAACCTTTCCAGCCGATTGTTGTGCTTTCGGGCGCTTTGGACGAGGTTCACCAGTTGCTGTCCACTCAGATGACGATCGTTTTGATTCCCGAGTGAAGTGATGGATCCATGTTTCATCCATTGTCACATATCGACGCAAAAATTCCGATTTGTTACGTTTAAACATGGCCAAACACTGCTCAGAATCATCAACACGTTCTTGTTTTTGGTCAACACTGAGCAAACGCGGCACCCACATTGAACAGAGCTTTCTCATAGTCAAATGCTCATGCAATATAAAGCCAATACGTTCTCTTGATATCTTTACGATGTCAGCTAACTCACGCAACTTCACTTTTCGATCACTCAAAACGATTTTGTGGATGTCTTTGATGTTTTCTGGTGTTACCGCCTCATTTGGACGTCCATTGCGTTCTGCATCATCGGTGTCTCTACGACCACGTTTGAAGTCAGCAAACCAACGTTTTATTGTTGTTTCTGATGGAGCGGAGTCCGCATAACACTTTTCAAGCCATTGCTTCGCTTGAACGGTATTTTTTCCCATCAAGAAGCAGTGTAAAATTAAAACACGAAATTGTTTTTGATCCATTGTTTTGAAAATAACAAAAGTAGCGTGACTCTTAGCACAATAACTCACAAACTAATGAATAGAATAGCATGAAATTTTAACAGCTGTCTTTTGAAGGTTAGTACTAACTGAGAGAAAGGTAACTGCAATAAAACTAGCGTCATCTATGTGTTAGGCCCGGGACTTTCCAACCCATGTGTTAGAACAGTAAATAATTTCAGAGTGAAATTATTTTACTTTCTCCTCGGTGCAAGATCTATTAATCAACTTGTAGAAGTACACAAGTTACAAACAAAGGGTATGAAACACGAAATTCTTAGCTGTGATGACTACTGCGCGATTAAAAAAATCTTATTCAATGCCTTGCAAAATACAAAAACTTGAACTTACCGCACTTTGTCCTGCTCAAGCTATCTGTAATGCTATTGTAGGACTTCGATGTGGTGATGTGATTGTGTGAAGACTTGTCCGATCTTTCGATCCCTGAAACAAGCAAATTAGATGGCGTTAATTATGGGTGAAAATTATTGGAGAAGAAATAACTGGTACCAATTACAAATCTATATGCGCCGAATTAGACGTAGAATGCTCCATTTGAAGGTACGAGGGTCACGCTATCTAATTTAAGACGCCACGAAGCTAGAGAAGTTAGAGCTGACAACACTACATTTCTAAATACCATCATCATTAAGTAATAAGATCTGTAATAAAGACACATGATATGTGCCGTTCACACTTGTATTGCGCTGTTTAAAGTCAATTAGCAATATGACACCTCTTTCTTTGATGGAACGGCTTTCGCGTTTCTGGGACAAGGTTCATCAGATCGCCGCTATTCCATGGACTCCCTTTTCGATAGAAGCTCGCAAATCAGAATCATTGTTTCATCCTCTGTGACAATGGACCTCAAAATCGGTTTTGGGTCGTCTCCACGCATGTTTAAAAACGACATTCGATTCGACGTTCACGTTGAAGAGCAGAAAGAGAACAACAAAAGAGAAAGGTGCGATCTCTCTTTTATCCTCTTTCTTTTTCTTTTTCTTCTATCGTTCTCTCCCCTCCCTTCTGTCTCTCTTTCCTTCACTTACTCTTTTCAACTTTTTTTCTATTTCACGGCCTCCTCTCCCCTTTTTTTCATGCGTATTTCTTTTTATCTCTTCCTTCTTATCTCCTATTTTTTTTCTATATACACTACCGCTCAAAAGTGTTTAGGCACTCTCACTGACAGCAAAAATGTATAAAAACTCAGCAAAAATGTTAATAATATTTATTTTTTATGTACAGATACACGTACATGAATAAAAATATATTAAATAAATGTGAAAATTAAAACGTTTAATTTAAATTTTGCTTCCATCTATGTGACCTCCTCTTGATTTAATAATTGCAGCACACAATCGAGGCATTCTCGCAATAAGTTTTGCCAGAGTTTCTTGTGTTATCGAGGTCCAACTCGATTGCAATTTGTTCAACACGTCAGTAGCTGATGTCGGGGCCGATTTCCGTACTTCCCGATCTAGTTCTTCCCATAGTAACTCGATTGGATTCAAGTCGGGGCTGTGGGGAGGCCATTCCATAATTTTGAGAGTTCCTTCCTCTTCTAAATGGCGTAAATAGTCTTTACATAATTTGGAGGAATGTTTTGGGTCATTATCTTGCTGGAAGACACCATTTTGACCCAAAAGTCGAATTCCGGAAGGTATTGCGTGGTTCTCCAAAATTTCGCGGTAGTCTTCTTCTTTTAATATACCGTCAATTTTCGCAATGTCCCCTACACTAGCGCCAGCAAGACAGCCCCAAATGATGATAGAACCTCCACCATGCTTCACGGTAACAGCAATACACTCTTCTCTGGCACGTTCACCCGCAGATCTTCTTACGAATATGCGTCTTCGGGTTCCGAACAGCTCAAATTTGGACTCATCCGTCCATAGAACGTTGTTCCACTCTCCTATGGTCCAGTATTGGTGTTCACGAGCCCATTTAAGTCGCTTTTGCTTGTTTTGTTTGCGTAGTAATGGCTTTTCCATCGTAATACGTCCATGCAGCCCAGCTTTCTGTAGGCGACGTTTGACTGTAGAAACACTGACTAGCTTTTGGCGACCCACATTTAATTCTGCGGTGATTTCGGGGGCTGTTTTGCGTCTATTTAACTTGCTGGTAACCACTATTCTGCGATCATCTGCAGATGCTGTCGCTTTTGGCCTTCCACTCCGTCTTTTGTTAAGAAAACTGCCAGTTTCCCGATATTTTTTTACATTATAGCCAACCGTAGCGTGGTGTATTTTCATTTTTTTGGCAATTTGTCGATTACTTATGCCACTTTTATGGTAAGCTATTATAAGTGCACGTGTTTCCGTACTAATTTCTCGTCGCGGAGGCATTTTAAAAAATTGTCACACGATATTTCGCTCACGACGTGAATAGAGTAAATACCACACTACAACTGACCATAGGTTACAGATTTCACTATAATCTTCTAAGAAGGCAATTTAAACATTATTACCTACAATCTAACAGATGACTAAATTTACCCAGTAAATTCAGAGGGATTGTTATTATAATTGCACCGCAATAAACAGTTTACGGTAATCCGATCAACTGCAGGTAAATGATAGTAAACCTTATGCGATATAATGGGTGTTTATCTTATTGAACTACATTTTAAAAACGTATTTCATTTTATTATATTTTTTTGGTAAACATAATACTATATGAATAATCCATGAAAACAGGGGTGCCTAAACACTTTTGAGCGGTAATGTATATTTCATCATGACACGGTCCAATTCCGGAGTTAGTAGTTCGTCTATTACTAACTCTGGCCGTGGAAGCCTACGTATTCATTATAAGTAAAATCATTTTCGTAAAAGGACTTGTAGTTTTCTTATATGTCAAAATATATAGCATGATCCTCGAAGACCGACTACTTTTCACCTCGCCATATGAGTACGACAGAGTCAGCACTGGAAGGCATGTTAATGACGCGAATTTTTGTGTTACTCTACAATCTCTACATCAATAAGACAATCAAACTAAAATAGAAAGCAATTACTTTCATTATATTTAAAATTGGTAACTGAGAACTGTATTGAACTGTGAAAGTACTTGTTCCTATAACCTTAATCCCTTGATAACAATCTAATACCATAATACGTTAAACATACGTAAGCAAACTGGTAAATTCATCATCGACAATTCGCTAGGAGATAACAACGGTAACAATCCACTACGCCGAGGGCGTTAAAGATATTACAACGCGATAATCTCTATTTTTTTTTCAATTCCCTTTGGCCCTCTAACTCGTATCTCTCATTCTATCCCCTTTCCTCACCGTGTATATGCACTAAACGGGTATATATGCACACAGATACGGTGGCTTTTTGTCGGGCGTAAACCCCCCTACGGCAGCGCTTGATTAATAGACTATAGACTGGAGCCCTTTGTCGTACGACGCATACGACGCGTCTAGCGAAGGAGCAGTTCATTTAGCAGTTAGTTTTCGAAGACCCTGCGGGAGATCCATAATCCGATAACTGGTTCGGTACGCGAACGCACGCAGGGGCGGTTGTAAGTTACACAAAGGAGGTCTGGATGTCACACCCTAAATCACTTATTCAATTAAGGACAGATTTTTCGTGTTTTACGGTCGCAGTTTGATTAAGTAACTCGCGACGTGTTTGAAAGGTATTAAAAACGTTCCGGAACGTTGATACTGAGGCTTCCGTGGCCCTCGAATCGTATTGAATTGAAAAATCTTGCAGTTTTACAAGATAATGTTTTGGGTGGTTAAACTATCTTTGACCGAAACACCATGTAATTGTGTTACGTTTTTAAATGCTGTGCGTACAGACAGTGAGTATAGCGAACAACATTTCTTTATGGAATAAGCCTGTAGTAAACTGGTAAGTTTAATTTTACTAAAAGCTTTACAATTGTTCTTAAATTCTTTAACTTTTGATATAAAATGATAATTGTTGTTGTAGGTGTCTTGCGAGAGAAAATACCTGATTGATCAACACGCTAAAACTCCATCACATATTGGAAAATGTGAAAAACTAAAGCGATCCGCATCTGTACAGCAATCTATGTATCAATGTGTAGCATCAACTTTACGAAACTCAGAATAAGAAGAATATTATACGGATCTGTGTAACGCATTAATTTCGTCTAACACCATTAGCAAGATTAAACAATGTTAATTTGAAACCATTTCTGCAAAAATACTGCAAACATAATAAACCTGACGAAAGTACCTTACGAAAAAATTATGTCACTTCTTGTTATCAGCAAACAATGGCAGAACTTCAACAATTGGTAGGGAATAATTTTATTTATATCATGGTAGATGAAAGTACGGATAAGTGTGGCCGTTGTATTGCCCGTTTATTAATAGGAATTCTTCATGAAGATATTGTAGGTAAATCGTATTTAATTTATTGTAAAGAACTTCAAAAAACAAATAATGTGACAATTGCCCAATTC
This sequence comes from Trypoxylus dichotomus, assembly GCA_023509865.1. NCBI lineage: Eukaryota > Metazoa > Arthropoda > Insecta > Coleoptera > Scarabaeidae > Trypoxylus > Trypoxylus dichotomus. The sequence goes on from CM042074.1 coordinate 92,301,230, forward strand.
GTTCAAGAAGGTTTATCAAATTTCTTTTTACCTGGAAGTATACCTTGTGAAAATATTTTACTAATGTTGTCCGACGCTGCACCATACATGATAAAAAACCGCGCAAGATTTAAACATTTTTTATAGTAACATTATTTATACCACTTAGCTCATGGGTTCAATCGAGTAGCCGAAGACATTAGGAATCAATTTCCTTTGATTAATCATTTAATTGGCAATGTCAAAAAGTATTTTTAAAAGCACCTTTACGAATCCAATTTTATAAGGAGCGACTTTCCGATGTTAAGTTGCCTCCTGAACCGATTATTACGTGATGGGGTACATGGTTAGACGCTATAATTTTTTACGCCGATAATTTTGAAGGAATGAATAATGTAATTCTTGAAATCTCTGCTGACTGCATTGCTCTAAGAAACTGTAAAAAGATCAGATCGAAACATCAACAGAATTGCAACAAAACCTTTTGTATATTAAGTCAAATTGTAGCTTTGTTTCAAGTTCCATTCGTAAACTAGAAATGCAAGAGATGTCGCTCTCGAAATCATTCGAAATAGTAGACGAATTTGATAAGCTATGTAAGAAGATTAAGGGTACAATAGGTAATTCTATATACGATAAATTTAAAAGAGTGATAACTAAAAATGCGGGGTATTTGAAATTGAAGAAAGTTAAGAAAATTTTGGAAGGTGAAACAGTAAACGATTTCGACTTTAATTTTAGTTTAGAATGTATTACAAAGTTAAAAAATGCACGAATTACATCTATGGATGTTGAAAGAAGCTTTTCTATTTCGAAACATACAGGCGTGGCCATATGTATTCGCCACTCTCGTTTTGAACGTGTTACACGAATATTATTGTATTTCTAAGAAGCAGGGTCGATGACGGACTTAACTAGGTACCTGGTAATGAGGGTTTAATGGTTTATTGTAGGCCATTCTGAGTAAATTAGAAAATAGACGTAAAATTGTAATTTCTGAATATTTCTTCAGTCTTTCTTAAAAGTTGTAATAGTAAGGTTGAGCTAGTTAGAGTGAAGATATTGTGTCTGTGATTTTGTCTGTGTAATACGATAGTATACAGTAAAAAGTAATGCCGAAAACACGCGAATTGACGGAGGTAGAGCGAGGACAAATTGTGGTGTTAGAAATGCAAGGATTGTCGGTGTCTGCTATTGCCCGACAAGTGAAATGTGCGCGATCGACAGTTAGAATGACGATAAAACGATACAAAGAGAGTGGATCTTTGACAAACAAACTGAAAACCGGTCGAAAAAGGGAGACAACTAGCAGAGGTGGGCGAGTCTTAGAGCGGATGTCTTTGCGAGACCGGAAAAAAGGGTCTAAACAGCTCTCCGTGAGCTTTTCCGGCTACATAATGTTGCTATTTCTCCTCGCACGGTTAGAAGACGCCTCTGTGAATTAAATTTAGGTGGATACAAAGCTCGACATAAACCACGGTTGTCTCCGCAACAAAAGAAAAAGAGACTGCTGTGGGCTAAAAGTCACCGCGACTGGACCATTGATAATTGGGCCAATGTTATGTGGACGGATGAGTCAAATATTGAGGTAAGTAATACATAATTATTGTATTTGCGGTATTCTGTATTCAATTCTTGGTATCTACAGTGTTTTTATACTTTTTAATGGGTTCCAAAATGTAACAGTATTCATGTTTTTGTTGGTAGCTTTGTGGTAAAGCTGGGCCTCAATACGTGCGACGCAGGCGAGGAGAGGCCTTCCATCCAGACTGTATCATTCCGACTGTCAAGTTTGGGGGTGGTAGCATAATGGTTTGGGGTTCCATGAGTGCAACAGGCGTCGGAGAACTGTCCGTCTGCGAGGGCCGAATGAACAGTCGGACGTACGTCGACATGTTGGAAGAAGTTCTGGAACCGTGTGCGTTAAAATTATTCGACAATGATGAGCCAGAGTATTACTTCCAACAAGATAATGCACCGTGCCATAAATCTCGCGAAGTAATACGCTGGTTCGAGGAAAATAACTTGCGGGTCCTGGAATGGCCGGCACAATCCCCGGACTTATTGCCAATTGAGCATTTATTGTACATTTTAAAGCGAAATGTAGCTAAATACTCATCTATCACAAAGCAATGCTTAAAAACAAAAACATTCGAAGAGTGGAATAAAATCACCCCCGAACAGTGCTACAACTTAGTGAGCAGTATGCCCCGACGAATTCGTGCGGTGATAAAAGCCCAGGAGGAGCTACCAAATATTAAGCAATATCTCGATATATCTGTATGTCACTCACAATGAAACATTTTCATCGATCAATTTTCTTTTATTTCTTCTATATTCGTCGGAATAAAAAACAAAAAAGAGTGGCGAATACATATGGCCGCAGCTGTATGTATGCTGATAGAAGACAAAACTTTCTTTTACACAATTTTGAAAAACATTTAATTATAAATTGGTTTAGAAATATGTTGTCGCTGTCTGCTATTGTCCGACAAGTGAAATGTGCGCGATCGACAGCTAGAATGACGATAAAACGATACAAAGAGAGTGGATCTTTGACAAACAAACCGAAAACTGGTCGAAAAAGAAAGACAACTAGCAGAGATGAGCGAGTCTTAGAGCGGATGTCTTTGCGAGACCGGAAAAAAAGGGTCTAAACAACAACTTTCCAGTGAGCTTTTCCTGCTACATAATGTTGCTATTTCTCCTCGCACGGTTAGAAGACGCCTTTGTGAATTAAATTTAGGTGGATAGAAAGCTCGACATAAACCACGGTTGTCTCCGCAACAAAAGTCACCGCGACTGGACCATTGACAATTGGGCCAATGTTATGTAGACGGATGACTCAAATACTGAGGTAAGTAATACATAATTATTGTATTTGCGGAATTCTGTATTCAATTCCTGGTATCTACAGTGTTTTTATTCTTTTTAATGGGTTCCAAAATGTAACAGTATTCATGTTTTTGTTGGTAGCTTTGTGGTAAACCTGGGTCTCGATACATGCGACGCAGGCGAGGAGAAGCCTTCCCCCAGACTGTATCATCCCGACTGTCAAGTTTGGTGGTGGTAGCATAATGGTTTGGGCTTCCATGAGTGCAACAGGCGTCGGAGAACTGTTCGTCTGCGAGGGCCGAATGAACACAGTCGGACGTACATCGACACGTTGGAAGAAGTTCTAGAACCGTGTGCGTTAAAATTATTCGATAATGATGAGCCAGAGTATTACTTCCAACAAGATAATGCACCGTGCCATAAATCTCGCGAAGTAATGCGCTGGTTCGAGGAAAATAACGTGCGGGTCCTGGAATGACCGGCACAATCCCCGGCATTTATGGTACATTTTAAAGCGAAATGTAGCTAAATACTCATCTATCACAAAGCAATGCTTAAAAACAAAAACATTCGAAGAGTGGAATAAAATCACCCCCGAACAGTGCTACAACTTAGTGAGCAGTATGCCCCGACGAATTCGTGCGGTGATAAAAGCCCAGGGAGGAGCTACCAAATATTAAGCAATATCTCTATATATCTGTATACACTAACAATGAAACATTTTCATCGATCAATTTTCTTTTATTTCTTATATATTCGTCGGAATAAAAAACAAAAAAGAGTGGCGAATATATATGGCCGCAGCTGTATGTATGCTGATAGAAGACAAAACTTTCTTTTACACAATTTTGAAAAACATTTAAATATATATTGGTTTAGAAATATGTTGTAAAAAAATTTTGTGCAATAAAGTTAATGTTTAAATTTTTCCTCTTATTTATTATATGTAAAAATTTTACATATTGTCGCATTTTTTTTGGATATATGCCCCAGGTTTATGTATATTTTCTCAGAAATCGATGTATATATATGCGCAAATATTCCAGTTTTTCTTTGCATATAATTCGGTCTCTAGTCATTACACTATTCACATGTTTTCAAATTTTTAGAAACAAATTCCGTCCAGATTAGTTCTCTCATGTAAATTTTGGTTTTAAAATCGTATTCGGTATGATTAGAAATATCATTCGGCGAGTCTTGAGCGAAATTTTGACGAATTTTCAAAGCCATCTTTGTCCTAGAAACTTTATATTACGGTATTTAGGAAGTATTCTTAGACGTTGCCGTTAATTTATATTCCTCAATGGCTTTTTACTTGATTGGTGTTGACGTCGAGTAACCTAGGTTCTGTAGTGCGAATTTAGTACAAACTTTATGACCATCATTATATTCCTCTTTGTTTTTCCATGCACGATTAGCTAGTGGTTCAAAGTTCAGAAGGCGAAACGGTAGAACGTAAATCGTAAACGAAACGGCAAACAACGGACAAAAAAAAGCGAAGGACGAAACCGACATCGATAAGGGGAGAATATAGATATGTTTAGATTATAAATAATAAATTGATGTCGACATTTCCCGCTCCCTCTTTTGAGGTCAGGGAGGCATATGTTTCGAGCCATTTAACGAATTAGGGCATGGATCTATCGACGTCTCACCGACACACGCACTCTAACCGGAGTCGTGTCGCATTAGTAATGGTCCTCTGCTGGTGTACGTACGAACGTACGTACGTATATACAATGCTCTGGATGATTGTGACAACAACCGAGCGCTACATGTAACTGTATCTCTATCACGAACTTGTAGATACACAACTTCTATTTCCCCCATATTCCCACGGCGTCCGAAGCAATTACGCCAAACAATCGTACCGTAATTGAATTGTCGGGAGGATGGTGCAGAAAAAAAATATATTAGTGGGAATGAACAAACTCGTATCGTGTTGTATGCTTCGAAATTGGGGTAAACGTAAAATCTGGGGCTAAGTTTGAAATTTCGCCAAATGTTCCTTTGACACTTAGAATAAGGTGTTTAACTTGTTTTAAGTGGGTTTGCAAAATGAGCAAAAAATTCTCGAAGTTTATAAAGCAGAATGTTGGTTATTCAATGCCATGCAAGCCATGAAGTTTTTCTTACATATTTAAATATTCTATGGCATTAGTGACAGCGGTTAAGGATAGATGGTTCATTTTATATCACACTGTTCCTGTTGTTTCTTCATTTTCCATACAAAGCGTCACCCTTCGTTTCATGTTATTGAAGGAATTCCTTAAATTATGTGGTGAAATTTCCTTGCAGACATTTCGGACAGTTTCAGTAAGTTTGTTAATTATATGAGGACCGTTTGTGAATATTCTATTTTAAAGATGTTTTGATAGACTCGCTGGTCCCAGTGAGATTCTTCTGTTCTTAAAACTTTGTTTTCTCGATGCTTTACGTCCGAACTTCCTGATGCAGCGAACTAAATATATAGTAACGTTGGCTAATTCAAATACAGTAAACGATCGATAATGTGAACCCCGGGTAATGGAAATTCGGGATAAAGAACAATTTTGAAGTGGTCTAAACATCCTTAAATAGAGAAAAAATGTACAAATGGTTTTGCAATCAAAAAGAAATAAGAACGTTATGGTCAGTGGTAAAATGATCAAAGAAAAGACAAAAGCATTGAATGTATGTACGAGAGAAAAAAAAAAGGAAAAAGAAAAAGACCAAAAGAGAAAGGTGGGATCTCGACGTTTCGCCTCCGTCGTAGGATGCTTCTTCAGGAGAATAGGGGAAACCAAAGTGGCACGGTAACTCGATAAACCACGCTAGGGACGAAAGCCTTCTCGGAAGGTCGTCGTCTGTAGCGCGGTCAACACGCCGAGTCACCGTAACCTGCCAAAGTGGTTTCCCCTATTCTCCTGAAGAAGCCACCTTTCTCTTTTGTCTCTATTTCCTTCTCTTATTCTTTTCACCTTTCTTTCTATTTCACGTCCCCCCCTCCCTTTTTGTTCCTATTTTTCTTTCTCCTCTAACTCATTTCTTTTTATATATATTTCAGCATGACACGGTCAAATTCCGCAAGTAGTTCGTTTATTACTAACTCTGGCCGTGGAAGCCTACGTATTCATTTCAACGAAACTTGTATTGAACATTTTTGTAGTTCTTCATTAAGGATTGCCTAGCATGTCCCGTATGAACGTTGCGCTTGCTGTGGTGGTAGGTGGTCGATGTTGATGGAGGTGATAGAGTTATTCCTCAATATTTGCTATATTTTCAACAGCTAGTTTTGCTAGCACACCACTACCTGGTTTTCGCGACGCAGACCATGTTTCAAGAAATTTTGCCACCGATTCTTGAATAACTTGCCGCAAACTACGTATGTGTTACTGGAAAATTTGAAAATTCTGCCCGACATTCGTTTATACATGATTGCAAACAGTACGGCCACTCCGCATTTTATAATTTTATACAATTTCTGAAGTATGATTCGATAATGAAAACACACGTACATCTTCTCTCCCTCTAAGTGGTAAGGCAATTTATAACTACAAACAAGCCGATTACATAGGATTCTATAATGTTTTATACCATACATCAACTGGGCATTTCTTTATACACATATTCGTATTAAAGAGGCATGTAACGTTTTTACGATAACGTCTATGAATTTTTAAACCAAATCATTCCTTTAAACGCTATTCGCTTGCCCAAGTATCATGCACCGTTCACGAATAATTATATAGCAAATATCAAACTGAAGCGTAGATATCGTCTGAAATATAGAAGATTCAAACATATGGAGGACCTCTATCGTTACAATGACCTGAGAAAGCTTGTGAAAATTGGGGCAGCTTTGCATAATGAATATATCTCTCATGCTCAAAGTCAAATCAAAAACCACCCACGGTCATTCTAGGCATCTATATCCTCAAAGAGACGCAACCCTGGAGTCCCCAATAACATGAGGAATGATGATGGTGATATCCATTCTTTGTAACAATCATTATTATTAAACCTTTCTGTGTCAACAAACCAATACAGTACACACGATAAATGTATTTTATTTTTCACCGTGAATTCTCTACTCACTACCAACAAGATATTTTGAAGAAATAATTTCATAGCCTGCTAGATGGTAAATTTGCATGATGATAACACCTGGGCTGAAAAGTCCCGGGCTTAACAAAGAAAACACGGTAACGTAATCTCCATCAAGAGCAACGCAATCATTCCAGCGCCGCTCTAACATTTCAATACCACTTTTGTAGAACGATTTATCTTTTGCCTCAAAATTGGCCTCAGTTTCAGCGATAACCTCTTCATTCGTGCGAAATTTCTTACCGGCGAGCATTTTTTTGAGGTCCGCGAACAGCCACTAGTAGCTGGGAACCAAATCTGGCGAATACGGTGGATGTGGGAGCAATTCGAAGTTCAATTCGTGTAGTTTTGCCATTGTTTTGATTGACTTGTGACACGGTGCGTTGTCTTGATGAAACAAATTTTTTTTCTTTGCCATATGCGGTCGTTTCTTTGTAATTTCGGCCTTCAAACGCTGCAATAACGCTATATAATATTCACTGTTGATGGTATTTCCTTTCTCAAGATAGTCGATGAATATTACACCACGCACATCCCAAAATACCGAGGCCATAACCTTTCCAGCCGATTGTTGTGCTTTCGGGCGCTTTGGACGAGGTTCACCAGTTGCTGTCCACTCAGATGACGTTCGTTTTGATTCCGGAGTGAAGTGGTGGATCCATGTTTCATCCATTGTCACATATCGACGCAAAAATTCCGGTTTGTTACGTTTAAACAAGGCCAAACACTGCTCAGAATAATCAACACGTTCTTGTTTTTGGTCAACAATGAGCAAACGCGGCACCCACTTTGAACAGAGCTTTCTCATAGTCAAATGCTCATGCAATATAAAGCCAATACGTTCTTTTGATATCTTTATGATGTCAGCTAACTCTCGCACCTTCACTTTTCGATCATTCAAAACGATTTTGTGGATTTTTTTGATGTTTTCTGGTGTTACCGCTCCATTTGGACGTCCACTGCGTTCTGCATCATCGGTGTCTCTACGACCACGTTTGAAGTCAGCAAACCAACGTTTTATTGTTGTTTCTGATGGAGCGGAGTCCCCATAACACTTTTCAAGCCATTGCTTCGCCTGAACGGTATTTTATCCCATCAAGAAGCAGTGTAAAATTAAAACATGAAATTGTTTTTGATCCATTGTTTTGAAAATAACAAAAGTAGCGTGACTCTTAGCACAATAACTTACAAACTAATGAATAGAATATCATAAAATTTTAACAGCCGTCTTTTGAAGGTTGGTACTAACTGAGAGAAAGGTGACTGCAATAAAACTAGCGTCATCTATGTGTTAGGCCCGGTACTTTTCAGCCCAGTGTTATAGCATTATTGTAGAATCACTCCTAACCCCTTTAATTGGGGACCCTTTCGCATGACTTACTGCTTTTATCTCATGTACGGCATTGGAAATACGCTGCAGTTAGTACAACAAAAAATAATCCGCAAAAGTCTATACACTACTCCAAAGAACAATCGAAATCTACAATCAGGTCGTCAGCGTAACTTTCCGCGATAACGCGGTTCGGGATACATCATCAATCGGGAATTTCCCCCCGTTCGATCCGGGTACGGCGGAGAAGTTGCGACGAAGGGGGGGAGGCGACCGCTGGAGCGGGCAATTAAGCCGCCTCGTATCCAAAATGGCGGCCGGACGTACGGCATCAATCACGGCGCACACGTCAATTAGCCGGCGGAAGCACGTCACTATCAATTTGAACGACGGCCACCGTACCCTTCCCTCTTCCTCACCGGCGCTTGTACCCCCGTTTACGGTCTTCGTCCGCCGCCCCCGGAGGAGGTAGGGGCGGGAACTCCGGAACAGCCGGATCCGTCGTAACCTATAGCCGCCGATATCGGACGATATCGATCCGACCGACACGGCGCGTTTGGAGAAGGTTGTTGTTTTGGGGGATAGCACGGGGGGTGGGGGTGGTCGGTCGCTTTCCCTTTGTGCGCTCGATTTCAATGGAATAACGGGAGGCGAGGGGGGTGACAGCGGCGGTCGTCCCGATCAAATTTACGATTTACGACGGACGATACGGGGATATATGGATGATCGTCATCGTCGTGTCGTAAACTGAGAGGGTAGAATTCGAAAATTCGAATTTATCTGCTTGTCAGAGGTAATCACCGAAGCACCGACGCTGTTGAAAATTTTTAATGTCGTTTCGACGATTATCTTTTATACAGGATGTTCTAATAAAGTTGTTTCTTCTTCGATACCGAAGGAATTGCAATTGTAATAATTATAATTTATTGCTCCCCAGGCAAAAGATTTCCAATTACAAAGCAAATACGCGAATAGAAGCAACAACAAAAACACGGTATTGGTGTGGTCTTTTATTTTCATTTTTCGATGCAGTCTCCTCGAAGATCAATACACTTTTTCGAACGGTGCTACAGTCTCTTCAAGATGTGGGAAAAGCAGGATGTTTCGGGGTCTGCAACATAGGCATCTGTAGCGGCGATGACCTCCTCATTTGAGACAAATCTGTTTCTTCCTGTCACTGATTTTTTCAGGTTTGGGAATAGGAAAAAGTCGCTGAGGGCTAGGTCCGATGAAAAAATATTGAGTAATTGTAACAAGATTTGTTACTGTAGATCGCTGAGCAACGAAACCGTGCTGAGTACCTGAAATCCAGGGTCTAACTTGGCAATAAATATGCTTGTATAAACATTTCTCAAAAACTTTAGCAAAATTATTTAATAATGCTATAGCTCGGTAATTGGAAATAACATACTAGAAACTTTTGTAAACAAGTACCAATTTGGCTACCCTCCATACAGATGGGAAGGTAGATGTTTTCAAAGTAAGACTGAACACGTACCAGACAGGAGATGCAAGAATATGCGCACAATTCCTAACTAGAAAGGCCGGTATACTATCGCTAGCTGGTGTCCAATTATCTTTCAACAATTTAAGAGCATACAGCATGTCCATCTCAGTCACAGAAACCAGCTCAATCATACCAATGCCGTGAGAAATCGAAGCAGGCATTAGTAACACAAGGGCTGAAAAGTCCCGGGCCTAACAAAGAAAACACGGTTTTTTGGGTTCAAAATTAGCTTTATTCGTCAACGTAATCTCCATCAAGAGCAACGCAATCATTCCAGCGCCGCTCTAACATTTCAATACCACTTTTGTAGAACGATTTATCTTTTGCCTCAAAATAAGCCTCAGTTTCAGCGATAAACTCTTCATCCGTGCGAAATTTCTTACCGGCGAGTATTTTTTTGAGGTCTGCGAGCAGCCAGTAGTCGCTGGGAGCCAAATTTGGCGAATACGGTGGATGTGGGAGTATTCGGAGTTCAATTCATGTAGTTTTGCCATTGTTTTGATTGACTTGTGACACGTTGTCTTGATGAAACAACATTTTTTTCTTTGCCATATGCGGTTGTTTCTTTGCAATTTCGGCCTTCAAACGCTCCTATAACGCTATATAATATTCACTGTTGATGGTATTTGCTTTCACAAGATAGTCGATGACGCATATCCCAAAATACCGAGGCCATAACCTTTCCAGCCGATTGTTGTGGTTTCGGGCGCTTTGGACGAGGTTCATCGGTTGCTGTCCACTCAGATGACGATCGTTTGGATTCCGGAGTGAAGAATCCATGTTTCATCCATTGTCACATATCGATGCAAAAATTCCGGTTTGTTACGTTTAAACATGGCCAAACACTGCTCGGAATCATCAACACGTTCTTGTTTTTGGTCAACAGTGAGCAAACGCGGCACCCACTTTGAACAGAGCTTTCTCATAAACAACTCCTCATGTAATATAAAGCCAATACCTTCTTTAGATATCTTTACGATGTCAGCAAACTCACGCGACTTCACTTTTCGATCATTCAAAACGATTTTGTGGATTTTTTTGATGTTTTCTGGTGTTACCGCCTCATTTGGACGTCCACTGCGTTCTGCGTCATCGGTGTCTCTACGACCGCGTTTGAAGTCAGCAAACCAACGTTTTATTGTCGTTTCTGATAGAGCGGAGTCCCCATAACACTTTTCAAGCCATTGCTTCGCTTGAACTGTTTTTTTTCCATCAAGAAGCAGTGTAAAATTAAAACACGAAATTGTTTTTGATCCATTGTTTTGAAAATAACAAAAGTAGCGTGACTCTTAGCACAATAACTCAGAGACTAATGAATAGAATATCATGAAATTTTAACAGCTGTCTTTTGAAGGTTAGTACTAACTGAGAGAAAGCTGACTGCTATAAAACTAGCGTCATCTATGTGTTAGGCCCGGGACTTTTCAACCCATGTGTTATTAATGTAGACAGAAGATAGACCGATTGAAGAAATTCACGAAAAACGTTCATCATGGAAGGTGGATTCTGCTGTCATAATCATCCCTTAAGGACACAAAGGATAATTAGTGTGTGTACTGGTTTTTACTGGAACAAACATATCTAAATATTTATAAATTTCCGCATAAAATGTACAATAAACATCATATATATATTGGTATAATTATTCATAATTGACCAGTCTGTAGATAGTGAAGAATTTTACAAACTAATAAAATTTCCATTTGCAATTATACAACACATAGAAAAAGAAATAGTTAATAAAGGTAGGAGTTTGAGTGACATTAGCAATTTTGATTTTAATTACCGTAGCAGTGGCGTCATTTAAAGCTCATTTGTTATTAGAACAAGATATCAAACTTAGACAAAGGAATTGCTAGGGCCATTTTTGCAACAAATTGTAGCTTCGGGGTAGTTGAAAATACAGAAGTTATAAAGGCTATAGCTACCATCATTTAACACAATATTGTAGTGGTCGATCAGGCAATTCAATCTTGATGAATAATAATAATTATTGGCCCAAACAGAGACGTATCTAATTGCAGGACATAAACTAATTTGTTGAGATACTACGAAAAAAATTGAGAAAGTAAACTATGAACATACGTATCTTGTTTTAATAGCGTTGTTTGAAATTAATTAATATCACGAAACAATTCGCTCATTACAGTTGATAGAGATCTAACACAGGCGCGAGAAGTGTGAATTTAATGGACAGTTAGGCCGACGTTAAAAGACCAAAGTCAGCACGCCAGTCGCCCCTCTTTATTTACGCGGCGTCACAGCTTTTTATGTCAACGCGGGGCCAGTGTTAGCGTTGAAGACGCACTCAATAAATAAACAGAAGAGGGTGTGAACTAACCGTGGGTGCGGGGACACTTTGTTAGAATCCAGGTACACTACAGTTGATAAATTTAAGACCATCTTCGAAAATTTGATTGACTTAATTAAACAATTTGTATTTTGGGACTCTACCCGACAAAACGCTCACATTAAAGAAGGAAAAATGTGATGGGGGTAAGTATCCCAAAGAGAGGTTTACAATTTTGCATTGTGCAAATATGGCGGGTGAAAAAGAAAAACTCCTAGTCATTGGTAGGGCAGCTAAACACAGAGCTTTTAAAAAAATTAATATAAATAACATGCCTGTAACTTGGAAATACAATGAGAAAGCTTGGATGACAGCACAAATTATGAGTGGTTGCAAGACCTAGATTGGAAAATGGCTAAAGAAAGAAGAAACATTTTGTTATTTTTAGACAATGCGCGATCTCATCCGAAAGACGTCCGCTTAAATATTATAAAGATATTACTTTTACCCCCTAATTGTACATCAGCTTGTCAACCACTTGACCAGGGGATTATAAAGAATTTTAAAACTTATTACCGAAGTCTAGTAACCAAACATCTGCTAGTAAACATTGAAACTGCTGGTACAGCTTTTGAGTTAATAAAGAAAATTACACCACTGGATGCAGTTTATTTGGCAAAAACCGCTTGGGACCAAGTAACCAAAGAGACAGTTCAAAATTACTTCCGCAAAGCAGGATTTAATCATGTAAATATGCAAAGTGAAGACCAGTTAACTGAGGCTGATACATCTGACCTAGAAGATGATTTACCTCTTAGTGTACTTTCAGATATCCTCAAAAATAAGAATTTATTGAAATTGACGGATAATGGAAACCTTAATGATTCTTTGAACGTAGATGAAGATTTGTATGTTGAAGATCCAGATTCAGAATAAGAAATTGCAAATCCAGTTGAAATACAAGAACTTTCGGAAGATTCTGATGTCGATGAGGTTCCAGTGCCAACAGAAGCTATCCCAAATTATGGTGAAGCTATTAGCCTGACCAAGCAGCACAAAAGTTTTGTCGAAAATCACGGAGATACAGAGTCTTTGGAGCTTCTTTCTAAATTAGAAATACGATTTCACGACGCCATTTTAAAGAAAAAAGAAGACAAACAACAATATATAAATTTTTGCATCGTTAAAGTGACTATTCATTTCATTGTTTTGTATTACATACTTTACATACTTTATCTATGTATCTATGCACATATACTTTGTATGTATATACCTAAAGGAAATAAACTTTTTTGTCTTAAGTTTAAAATTTCTTATTTATTTTAAAAATATTTATATAGATATACGATTTAAATGTCCCAGTTTCTTTAATATATTCATTTTTTCGCTAAAACACGATTTTTGTTGTATCTACTACATATTTTTTTTATGCGGACACCCCTCGTGAACGGACATCTTCAGTTGATCCCGTTGGTGTCCGTTCAAGGAAGATTTCACTGTATATTAATTTCCCCAACGCTTTTATTTGGTAGCAATTCCCCACCTCTTACTTGTGCAACGTAAATCTGCTTAAAACTCGTACGTACGAAACGGGTATCGCAAGAATCTTCTTAAAAATATTACCGTCGGCTTCCCAGGAGGAAGCGCGAGAATAAAAAGATCGGGCATCCGAACAATAGAGAGCGGAGGCCGCGATTTCGCGAAGAAAACGTTCGAATTTACGACGGAGCCAGAACGATAAGGACGTTTTCGAATCAGAACGAGATGACGACCGTCGCCGTACAATGGGAGAATAATAAGATGAGAAAGTGTTCTCGCGAGCGTCCTTTCGAATTAATGATTTATTCGGTGGAGCCCGTTCAAGATGGCGGACGAAGCTCGGTCGGAAACGCCCGGAGCGTTCCGGAATCGCCGGAAGAAAAATGCGGTAACGCTGTTACGGTCGCGTTTGTCTATGCGAGCGTGGAACACCTACACCCGTAAGGAAAATACGGTTAGCTTTATTAAAGCGTGTATTTGGAGGAAATTGGAGATGCGTGACTTTTTGTTGGTGGACCTGAATTTATTTACTGGAAACTATCGATGAAGTAAAAAGAAATGTTCTTCATAATACCAATGTAACCTAAAAGGATTTTATTCTATACTGCGCAAAGCTTTATAACTTCTTAACGTGTTATTCAAAAGCGTTGAAATTTTTTCCGACAGGATTTAGATGGCCAATTGCAGGGTATACGCGGATTGCTATTTATCACATGGGCTGAAAAGTGCCGGGCCTAACACATAGATGACGCTAGTTTTATTGCAGTCACCTTTCTCTCAGTTAGTACTAACCTGCAAAAGACAGCTGTTAAAATTTCATGATATTCTATTCATTAGTTTGTGAGTTATTGTGCTAAGAGTCGCGCTACTTTTGTTATTTTCAAAAAACAATTGATCAAAAGCAATTTCGTGTTTTAATTTTACACTGCTTCTTGATGGAAAAAAATATCGTTCAGTGGCTTGAGAAATGTTATGGGGACTCCGCTCCATCAGAAACAACAATAAAACGTTGCTTTGCTGACTTCAAACGTAGTCGTAGAGACACCGATGAGGCAGAACGCAGTGGACGTCCAAATAAGGTGGTAACACCAGAAAACATCAAAAAAATCCACAAAATCGTTTTGAATGATCGAAAAGTGAAGTTGCATGAGTTAGCTGACATCGTAAGGATATCAAAAGAACGTATTGGCTTTATATTCCATGAGCATTTGACTATGAGAAAGATCTGTTCAAAGTGGGTGCCGCGTTTGCTCACTGTTGACCAAAAACAAGAACGTGTTGATGATTCTGAGCAGTGTTTGGCCATGTTTAAACGTAACAAACCGGAATTTTTGCGTCGATATGTGACAATGGATGAAACGTGGATCCATCACTTCACTCCGGAATCAAAACGATCGTCATCTGAGTGGACAGCAACTGGTGAACCTCGTCCAAAGCGCCCGAAAGCACAACAATCGGCTGGAAAGGTTATGGCCTCGGTATTTTGGAATGTGTGTGGTGTAATATTCATCGACTATCTTGAGAAAGGAAATACCATCAACATATTATATAGCGTTATAGGAGCGTTTGAAGGCCGAAATTGCAAAGAAACGACCGCATCACCACATCAGACATCGTCGAAAAAGTGCAAAAATTTCTACTACAAGATGTCCGTTTGAAGAAAAAACAATTATCTGCATTAGTCCATTTTCCGTATCCTACATGACCCCCTGGATATGACAAAAGTCAGTGCAAGATGGGTACCGTGAATGCTCACGCCGCTGCACAAACAGCAGCGCGTCCGTGCGTCCAAACAATTTTTTGGAGCTGTGTGAAGGCAAACCTACACAGATTTTGGAACGGATTGTTACCGGAGATGAAACATGGGTTCATCACTTTGAGCCTGAGTCCAAACAGGAATCCGTGCAATGGCATAAAAAGGGGATATCACCGCCAAAGAAATTCAAAGTGTCAGAATCGGCTGATAACTTGATGGCTACGGTTTTTTGGGATCGTGAGGGGATATTATTGATTGATTACAAAGAAAAAGGTAGGAGCATAACCGGAGAATATTACGCAGCGATATTAGAAAAATTAAAGGAGACCATCAGGAAAAAACGTCGAGGAAAATTGACCAAGGGTGTGGTCCTCTTGCAAGACAATATGCCGGTTCACAAGAGCAAAGTTACAATTGCTGCTCTGCACAAGCATGGCTTTCAATCAATAGTCCATCCATCCTACAGTCCAGACCCGGCACCTAGTGATTTTTATTCGTTCCCCAATTTAAAGAAAGACTTATGTGGAAGAGAGGTTTCCGACGACAATGAGGTAAAGGAGGCAATTTTGGTCCATTTTGAGGCGAAAGATGAAAAATATTTTTATGATGGTTTAGATAGATAGGTCTAATAAATGTATTGTGAAGGAAAAATAGATCTATTGTTTTATTTTATTTAGAGCCCTTTCATTCCACGAACGTCTGGGCCTCCCCTCGTATATTAAGAGGTAAACATTTTAAGTTTACCAGTCTTAGTACAGATGAAAGATAGTGAAATATGATAGTACGAGTATATTGACCGTCCTGACATCATTTCACTTGTTAAACGTGGGTCGTTTTTCGATTGTTATCGCTTCCCTGATAGTTTTTGACTTTTGGCGTTTTATCCTGGGTATCGTTGTTTCTTCGAAATTTACTAACTTAAAGAACTGAGCTCTTTGAAAATTAAATTTTCACGGACGTCATGGAACTTTTACACGCGGGCATTATAAAACTTCAGCTTAATATATTACTTTTATACTTACGATAGACTACTTTTTCAAACATCAAGATTTCATCGAAATCTAAATTTTCGCATAGCCGATGTTTCCTTGTCAGACCATGTAGTAAAGAGCGTATAGCGAACGGGCCGCATTGAACAACCCATAGAACATCACAATACACGCCGTACGCATACACCACCCTCGCTCCAATATATCAATTAACGACACCCGCTAACCAGCGGGGCGTGTCGGATATCCATCTATCTGCCGCCGCTAGCCCTTTCTGCCCGTCTACGTTACTCAATGCACGGGCGACGATGCTCGACTGCTCGTCGCGCTAGTATATCATTGTTCGGCGTAATACAAAGTCTACATGGATATCTATCCGCGTTGTAAACCGTGGCTGTATAATATTGATGACGTTCCCCGATTCATAACCGTTTCGGATCGAACCCAGACCCTTTTATAAGAGGGTAGATAGCGTATGGGAGTGAGCGTGGAAGATGGAGAAGTCGTAGTGTTGAATTTAGGCGGGAGATGGAATGTGTAGGATGTGGATGTTATCCGAGTCGTTTGGGTTTCTTTTTCTTTGCAAAATTGACCGGCGGAGTTAGTTCTTGTGCGTTAACAGGATATGATAACCGTCTGGATATATTAGTTTGTAAATAGTATGAAGGTAATTTTTGTTAAATGTTAAAAACGATCGAATGCTCTCCTGATATTCATATGCTGGATGTAGAAGGGCTGTTGTCGAAGTTTTTATTCTGCTTATAATTTCTCAGCTACAACCCAAAATTGCTGGGTATTCTAACAAGCAAAGATAGGCAACTGTTCCTCTTCGATTTCCTTAAAATTTTACAGGGACGCAGTAGACGGATTTAAAGAAGTGTAATTGATGCTCAAAATCATGTTTCGAAAACACCTTTCTTGCTATATTTCAGGAACAGGACGAGATGTCGAGTGAAATGGTTCTCTTTCCAAGGTGAATTACCAAAAAAATTTAGTAATAGGAAATCAGTCTCAGTTCAGTATATTTAACTCGTGATTATTAAGCGCTAGGTTATTATCAATGTTGGAAAAGTCTGTAGTTCACTACCACAACAAATTAAGAGCCATTCATGTTTGTATTGTTGACCACCTCTACCAGCGATTTTTGCACACTGAACTATTGAGGATGTCGAAGGGTTTCCACCAGATATATTTTGAAATAAGAGATGACGCACCAAGGTTGAAGTGGATTCATTAATCGGCAAAGGCAATCGACAAAATTTCAAATGTCTACTGTAAATAGTTTTTTAGTTGTTTAAGAGTGTATCTTGCGTAGCAAGCAAGGTGGTTTCGCAAAAATGGATAAAATCGAATTTCGTGCAGTGGTAAAACACTTCTGGATGGCTGAGAAAACGGCCACAGAAATTCGAAATATTTTGCTAGAGCTTCATGGCGGATGTGCCCCATCATTTTCGACCATTAGTTTCTGGGCAAGCGAACGTGGTCCCACAAGCACAAGTGACGAACCATGGACAATGGACGCCCAGAAACCGCTACCAACGATTAAATGGTCGATAAGATCCATGATGTCGTGTTAGCCAATCGCCGATTGAAGCTGTAAGAGATAGCAACGACAACAGGTACGTCAGAAGAACACATTGGCCGTATCCTACACGAAATTTCGGTCATGAAAAAGGTTTCGGTACGATGGGTACCATTTTTGCTCACACTGGAGGAAAAACGAAATCGGCTGACCGTTTCGGAGGAGTGTCTGGTCAGGGTCCAACGCAATCCAAGGAATTTCTTCATACGTTTCGTAACCACTACATACCGGAGATCACAATACACTACTAGGTCGAAGACCAAGCCTGTTAGCAGGGTTCTTATTTTTAGGAATAGGAATAACATGAGTTTTCTTCCAAACGGTAGGGAAAACACCCACCTGAAGACGATAATTGAAAATGTGTGTTAAAATTGGTAATATAGTAGGACAACATAATGAAAGCATTTTCAAGGAGATCCCATCGGCTCCAACTGAATTTGAAGATATACTGGAAGTAATAGAAGCAACTTCTACTTCACTAGTATCAAGGAAGGAGAAAATGCCAACTCCCTGTTTCACATTGGTATTATAAAAATTAAACTCATATGGATCAGGCAATAAACCAGAAATCTATGTCGAGATAAAATCGTCATTTAGTGGCATGGTAGCGATGCTTTTTTTATAAATATTTAAGTCGCGCAAATCATTCCAAATTATTTTTCCGTTCGAACTTTTAAGCTTGTGCCGCAAATAAGCTTAAAAGTTCGAAAGTACGTAATAGTAATGGATGAAATAACGTCCTTTAGGTGGTACCAGCTGTTTTTGTTTCGGAGACCCCGAAAATACAGAAAACGGTGTTTATACCCTGCCTGCAAGGATCGGATAAATTTTATAACATATTCCGTGACGTTTCTGCAGATAAATGTTGCTACACCATTTTAAACTTGGACAATAGAAGTCAGCGCACCGTTCTGCGATACCTCCACAGTGTGGGGATGTATAAAAGGGTGGCAAAGAAAAAACCTCTCCTTACGGCGCCGAATGGCTTGGGAAATCGAAATGCGAACGAAGCCCGAAGAGTTTTGGCGGTCTGTCATTTTTTCAGACGAAAGCAGATACTGCCAATTCAGTGATAGTGGTCGTGCGTGGGTCTGGAGACGTTCGTCACAGCAACTGGACGACAAATTTTTGCATCAGACGGTGAAATACGGCGGTGTGAACATCATGGTGTGGGGCGCGATATGGTATGGTGGAAGATCGCAATTAGTAATCTGCGACGGAAATATAAATGCGGCAAAATATATCCAAATATTAACAGAAGGACTACTACCGATATTCGACAACGCCATTTTATCTAAAGAAGACGCTACTTTTATGGAGGATGGAGCACCCTGCCACAAAGCAAGAACGACAACCACATGGAAAGAGGAACAGGGGATTCTGATTTTACCATGGCCAGGCCAATCACCAGACATGAATCCGATAGAGAATGTTTGGCACATAATCCAGACAAATATGGCGAAACGACCCCGAAAACCCAGCAATAAGGAAGAACTCGTGGCAGCTGTTACAGAAGAGTGGTTAAATATTCCAGAAGACATCATTTAATAGATTCTATCCCACGATGACTCGCAGCACTTCACGCAAGTAAAGGTGGATCGACAAAATGTTAGTCTAATTTAAAAATTAAAAAATATTTTGTATATATAACGAGAATAGAATCTTTTTTTTAATTAGTAGGTGTCTATTTTATTCTGTCACCCTAGTGTAGCATGAGAGGCCACTTCACTCTGCTAAAAGTTTAGAGTTATATAAAACAAATGAAATAAGTTCCGACATACATTTTCAAATTCCAAAGCATACTTTTATCCATATAATTTTTGCTCTCTCGGTATTACAGTGTCCATTATGTAAATCGCGTGTAAATTTATAGCGACTTTACCCAGACGCTATACGTCCACTGCCAGCCTATATAATCTTTCCTATTAAAAGCAACGCTTCAATTTCTGGGCGACACAATCTGTAATAAGGAATAAGTTTGACCCAATAGGATATTTTCCAATAATAGCGAAATCGACTAATTCAACGTGGAACTCGCGAAACTTGTTCGGTGACTATAGACAACCCGTTAGAGAACAAAGGCTTGCGTCACTCTCATCTCGTCGCGTCGAGCTGACAGCAATGGCGGCACCGCGGGGAGACGCCGTCGGATTCAGCTCGACCCCGCGCTAACGCGTAAGCAGGCGAACGAGCTCGCCCAAGATGTAACTATTGAGACGGAGCGTTAGCGTTAGCGACCAATGGGGACGTAGACGGGTGTTGCCATGGTCACGCAGCATCATCAACCCTCCAGGAACGCGTCCCAGCCACCATCTTAACGTTTTCTCTCTTTCTAACGCGCGGATAGCGCTTACGTATAGAACGTATACCGCACGGCAACTATATGGGGATGGAAACGATATTTTTAGTTTGGCTTGATTACGGCTGGTAATATTAGCAGTGTTTCGCAGTCAAGATTATATCACTCGCGTGTATTAAAGATTTTCTAAGTTGCGTTGCACGTCATTACTGGTATCGTAAACGTTTAAATCTGTTACCATTTCGTTATAATTAAAAAATTTTACCACTGGATGCAGTTTATTTGGCAAAAACCGCTTGGGACCAAGTAAGCAAAGAGACAGTTCAAAATGGCTTCCACAAAGCATGATTTAATCATGTAAATATGCAAAGTGAAGGCTGATACATCTGACCTAGAAGATGATTTGCCTCTTAGTGTACTTTCAGATATCCTCAAAAATAAGAATTTACTGAAATTTACGGATAATGGAAACCTTAATGATTCTTTGAACGTAGATGAAGATTTGTATGTTGAAGATCCAGATTCAGAATAAGAAATTGCAAATCCAGTTGAAATACAAGAACTTTCGGAAGATTCTGATGTCGATGAGGTTCCAGCGCCAACAGAAGCTATCCCAAATTATGGTGAAGCTATTAGCCTGACCAAGCGGCACAAAAGTTTTGTCGAAAATCACGGAGATACAGAGTCTTTGGAGCTTCTTTCTAAATTAGAAATACGATTTCAAGACGCCATTTTAAAGAAAAAGAGAAGACAAACGACAATATATAAATTTTTGCATCGTTAAAGTGACTATTCATTTCATTGTTTTGTATTACATACTTCATCTATGTATCTGTGCACATATACTTTGTATGTATGTATATATCTAAAGGAAATAAACTTTTTTTTTCTTAAGTTTAAAATTTCTTATTTATTTTAAAAATATTTATATGCATATACGATTTAAATGTCCCAGTTTCTTTAATATATTCATTTTTTCGTTAAAACACGATTTTTGTTGTATCTACTACATATTTCTTTTATGCGGACACCCCTCCTGAACGGACATCTTCAGTTGAGGGGGAGATTTCACTGTATTTCCACAAACATCACGTTTTCTTGCAATATGGCTACTTATATTCTAATGTTCTGAAAGAATTTGCATTTATTTCTTTGGCGGACCATCGTGTTGCTTCACAAATAATTCTTGCACATAGGATTTTAAATGGTGATCTACAAGTTCCGGATTTGCTGTCTCTTTTGAAATTTTACATACCGAGGCTTAACAATAGGAATAGATTAACTTTTTATTTTCCCATGGCTAACACACGCCACCAATTATGTCAATATGTAACAGTGTTAATGTATATTCTTCGAGATTTGATTTGTTTAACATTACTGTTAACGCTTTGAGGGAACCTTTGTTTGAGCAATTTTCTGTTGCTTAAGAAAATTTTTGCATTTTCATTTGCTATTGTCTTCTTTTGGTACTACACACTTACTCTTGTTTTATAACACTTATCATGATATTTATTATCCTGCAATAAGCTGTATGCTGATGGATAATAAATTGTTATTATTATTACATCTTTCTGTTGTATAATAATCAAAACAATTATTTAATACTTTGTCCCTTAATAGTTGCTAATACGACAAAATGTCAGGCCTCGCTACACCGAGAGAATAAATATTGCATTAACCATCAAATGGTTCAATTAACGCTACTACAATTATTCAAATGAATAGTTTGTTTATGGTTGCTTAAACATACATTAAATGTTGAAATAATAACCCTGTAATAAATAACAACTGTGAATGTGTTACAATTCTTACTTATATTCGAGAAAAACTATTTCAGCATGTATCTGAATATCCTGACGTGATGTAGACATACAAAATGCTCCGATATCTTTTGACTAGGATCAAAAGTCAGAGATCAAAACGGCTGTATAACATGCATTTAGCGTATAACAGAAAGCTACATACCTTGGATGCACCTCTTTATTTCTGATTCCGTATCTCTTAACCTAGAACTAGAATCCTGATGGCTATCTTGCGTTCTCCCGCTAGATGAGACGCCGGTATAGAGGTCACTGAAAGCACTACCGGCTCCCAGGAACCCGCTTCTATCCTGCAAATAAATAAATAGCAAACAAGATGCTTCCAGCGTCGCTTCCTTCTACACTACAGGATCGCGAAAAGTATTAGCGAATACCCTGTTTGTTTGTTCAAGAATTTACTTATAGGCGAAGGTCTCCAATTTCAAGATTCGAAAAAGTAAATATCCCCCTCCTACAGTTTGAAGGAAGTCCTTCTACGAAAAGGAGAACTACTTACTTGCAACGCCGCTTTGGCCTTCTCCACGCTTTGCTTGAGCTGTTCGAAAGTGCTCGGGTTGCAAAACCTGTAGGCGGGCCAGTCGGCTGCCGTTGTGAATTCTTCGCTCTTAATGCCCAGCGGACAACCAGCACTCGGGCTTCTTTTTAATTCCAGCGCCCCCTGATACGAGCAGCTGCTTTCGTACATTTTACGACGTAAGTGACACTTCTTTCTGTTAAAAGAGAAAAATCCGTGAAAGGAAAATGGGGTACGAAATATCCTTAGTATTTGCGCTGTATTACTTAAAGAAAAAACTTTACTAACGATTAAATGCGCAAAGATTCATTGCCAAGTGTGTTTTTATGACGCTTTGGAAAAGTACCAATACTTGATAATTCAATCTCCTTGATATTGCCAACGTTGAATTTAATTGGATTAGATTTGAAACGCAGTCTCAATCCATCTAAATCATCCATAATAATCTTTGACAAACCGCAATTTAGAGCGATAGAGAGAAATATTGATAGATAGATAGATAGTTTATTTAGCTTACAGTGCTCAATAATATGTATGTACAAATGCTTTTTAAAGGTACTAATATTATTAGTTCTAATTTTATATGATAAACCATTATATAACATAAAACCACATGTTTTTAGAAGTCTGGGTTCTATGAAAGAGGGCATTATAAAAGTCGTTATAGTTTCTAGTGTTGTAAGCATGAGTATCTTGGACGGTTTTCAATTTTTCACCAAGGTAATTTGGAAGTAAATTATTTTTCATTTTACGTATAAACACTAGACCTTTAAATAAAATTCTGTGGTGGACATTCATTAAATTAAGTGTGAGTAAGATATCTTTAACCGGGGTATATCTGTTACATTTTAAAATTATTCTCATGGCTCTATTTTGTATTTTTTGTATTTGCTGGATTTCATTCTTATTTAAATTAAAAAGTACTGTTGCACAAAATTCTATATGTGCTGCAGCTACAGATTTATAAACAAGCATTTTTATATACAGTGATAAATGTTTGCAGGTTCTACTCATAAACCCTACTTTTTTTGGCTTTTTATTCATAATATGTTTTGCATGATCTTTGAATACCAAATGTTTATGAATGGTAACTCCCAAGTACTTAATGTAGTCTACCCTTTCTAAATCACTGTTCTCAATTTATTATTCTAAAACTAGCTATATCTGTATTATTCAACTTTGCATGATACCTACAACCATATATTTTGATTTGATTAAGATTAATGCTTAGTTTATTTATACACAGCCATTGATATAATATCGTAAGTTGATTATTCATAGTCTTCATCATATCGCCCACACTACTACCACTTATGTATAACATAGTATCATCCGCAAACATACATATATTGCAGCCTTCCACTGACAACAATAAATCATTAACATATATGTTAAACAATAAGGGACCTAACACCGTGCCTTGTGGAACACCATTGTTTGTATTTAAACTATTAGATATCCTATTATTATACTTCACTCTTTGAGTTCTATTATTTAAATATGAATCAAACCAGTTCTTAACTTTGTCACAAATACCATACATTTCTAATTTCTTTATTAATAGTTTTCTATCAATAGTTTCAAAAGCCCTACGGAAGTCCAAAAACACAGCTATCACAGCATTTCCCTTATCCATTTCTTGCAACCACTTGTGACATATATCCACAATAACAGTTTCACATGAATGACCTTTTCTAAATCCTGATTGATTATGATGAATCACATTGTTTCGCTCACAAAAATCATATAATTGGTCTTTTACGCACAGTTCCAGAACTTTTTCGTAACTTGGTACACTATTAATAGGCCTGAATTCCCAACATTCTTTCGTCCCTGCCACTTTGGGAATTGGAAGAATGTACGATGTTTTCCAGTTTTCCGGAAATGTACCTGCATCGAGTGAAGCATTCACTATATCAAGGATTCTATTTGCAGACATCTGAGCAGCATCCTTAATAATTTTGGTCGTTAGTCCATCACCAGTTACGTCTCCTGTATTTTTCAACGTGTTAATTATAGCTTTGATGCCATTCAAAGTTATACTGCGAAATGTTGCAAATTTATTATAGTTTCTTTCATGTATGCATATAGGTTTCGTAACTGTTATATTTTGGACTATATCATCTATGCTTTTTAAAAAATATTTGTTGAAATTTTGTGTAATTTCTAAATCATCTCTCACCTCGGTATTATCAAAAACTACGTATGTATTGGTGGAACCACTTTTTTTAGGCAACAGTGTTTTTAAAGTTTTCCATAATTCAACAGGTGTGTGTTTATTTTCATCTAGTAATAACCTATAGTACTTTTCTTTGCTATTACGTAGCATAGTGACTACTCTGTTTCTATGAAACCTGTACCCTTCCCAGTTTATGACGTCGTTAGTTAACATAGCAATTTATATTTTTCATCACGTGTGCGCATTTCTTCTATAATTTCTGAAGTTATCCACTTGTTTGTGCAATTATTACGTAACAGCACCTGTTGTTTTGGACACATAGTGTTAATAATACTACGTAACGATTTGGTCCAGCAATTGGCCATTACGTTAACCTCTCCTGAATTACTCCACATTGTGCTAAATATTTTGTATTGTAATGTATCTTCATCGTAGTTTTTAAAGCATCGTCTTACAATCATTTTATCATTATGTACATCTTTAATTTTATTAGTACGTATTGATAGTGCACAGTGATCACAAATTTTTGGCGTTGATGGAACATTGTGTTCCACTGTTTTATGGTTCGTTGTAATATAATCGATCAATGTTCTACTACTACTTGTAATTCTAGTACATTTAGTAACAATTTAGTACAATGCATTTCTATAAAGCAATTCTTTAATCTTTCTGCTGTAGAATGTGTCCTTATTGTAATCAATATTAAATAAATATTCATATTACTATTGATGATACTGCTGTACCTGTGGTTCTGAGCGTTAGGAGCCTTGGATTGTATATTGATACAGATTTAACACATACATATATCTGATGCTACGCCAATTCTCTAGTGTATTAAAAACCTTCTTTACTTATAGCTAATCAAAAAATCAAGTTACCGGTATGTGATGCTCTAATACTTTCTAATTTTAATTATTGTGGTTCTGTTTACTTTCCATATATACTTGCTATGGATGTTAGGAGAATACAGAGAGTTCAGAATTCATGTTTAGGTTTCATTTTCAGTATAAGAAGGTTCCAACATATCACCCATACGTTGAAGTGGAGCAACTGGTTGGATATATTGTCGCGTCGAAGACTTCATAGTTTATTATGTTTATATGATAAAGTAATCATATGCCTCCTTGCTTATACTACAAAATTAGGTTCTGTACCGACATCCATAATATCAATGTTAGATATCGGCATAACATTAGCATTCCCTCACATAAAACTGATTCTTGTGTGAATGTTGATTTTACCATTACTTTGTGTAGGAATTTGGGGTGGTTCTGCTCTGCAGCTGTAAGTTCAAATTCTACCGGAGAGCGTGACATTTTATTTCATTAAAAATTGAAAAACCAATTATTCTAATAAGTACCGACACCTATTTGTTCAGACTAGTACAAGAGTTGCTAAACATTATCAGTTAGCGGTGCACTTACGTGTTTATGTGTACAAAAACATAAACAATAATGTTGATGATTATAACAATTTATTTTTGTTTTTTTTTCTCCTCGGATAGCACGTAACATCTTGGCATTCTTATTATGTGTATATGTATATATTTAACAATAATATAAACTTCTGAAGATGTTTAGAGACTCTTTTACGCCCAAAAGATAATCCCGCAATTCGTAGGATTATGTCTAAATTTCGCTCGTATTTATAAGACGAAATAATCTCTTTGCTTGACGTTTAGAAATTCTGTTACTTCTAGGTAATTGCCAACTCTTGCCGCTGCTAAATGTTTATAAGGTAACTACAAAACATATAAGGAATTATAGAAATTTCGCCGACAAGGAAAGGTTCCCGAGTGTTAAATTCAGGTCTTAATCGAAACTTGATAGGTAAGTAGAGTATGTTGAGACTTGAAAATAAAAGTTTTTTGTTTGTGCTGAAACACCCCTTCGAAAATTCGCAGATTTTCAGTTTTCTTGATTGAATTCTTGAGTGGAAATAAATAGAACAAAAATTTAAATGCAAATGTTGTACCTTATCCAAAGGCCTTCCGGGACACTTGAATGTGGTATATACAGGCTGTTGGATTTAAACGCCAGCCTATTATGTTAGAACTGATTATAATAATATGGAAAAGCAATTAACACAAGTTTTTCATCTTTTATTGATTTTAAAGCATTTTCAATTATGCAAGACAATCCTGCGTTTAATAGTTACAACTTAGATTCGCCTTAATTTGTCATGTTTTCTTTTTTTTTGATTTTTATGTTTCGTATTATTAGTATTTATTATTTAGCTATTTCTTATTAGTATCTCAATTTTCTTTCCGGTATTTACTTAGTGTATATATATATATATATATATATATATATATATGTATACAGTGAAATTTCCCTTCGCGGACAGCCCTCTTACACGGACACCTCCCTTAAACGGACAGTTTCTCATGGTACCGACCGGCTCTCATATAATTTCCATTGTATTAACTCTTTCTTGGACGGACATTCTCTTGAACGGACGCGGACACGAGAAAATGTTCTCTTAACCGGACAAGAAATAAAATAAAAAGAAACGCCTTATCTTACTTTTATATCGAGAGTATTGCTATTGCATTTCTCAATCCCGCCGCGCGCCAATTTCGCTGCGACTTCTCCGAGTAAACCGGAGATTTACCGACTTTAATCTTTCGGTACAAACGCAGCCTATGTCGTGCAAGTTGGTCGGGAATTTACCGTTCTTATTCTTTGGGTGTACGCTTTCGATTGAATCTGTAATCAATATTAGTCTCAAATCTATGCGGAATGGATACAATGGGCGACACATTCATTGTAGAAATGGCTCCAAATAGAAAAATTCTCACGCTTAAACAAAAAATTTTGATTGTTGAAATTTATAATAAAGAGAAATTAAGTGTAAGGAACTTATCCAAGCGTTTTAATATTGGAAAAACACAAGCTGCAGATATAATTAGATATAAAGAAATCCTTCTAAACAAATGGATGTCGAACAGAAATTTGAATGAAGAAAAGAAGCTTCTTGACGGGTGATGGTACTAAAATTGGCAAATTGTGTTATGACTGGTTTACAGCAGCTCGGCATAAGGGGATTCCTTTAACAGGCATGAATATGATTTTTTTAGATAAGGTTTTCTTGTATTAAAGCGTTGATTTTCTTTTCATATTAAAGTCTAACATAGATAAAAATAGTGAGATTACCAATAGGTTTGTCGTGACAAAAAAAGCAAAATAACTTATTTTTTTTAGGTCCGCTAATATGATGTAAAGCAAGAGAAATAGCCGCTTCTTTAGGACATTCTACATTCAGTGTTTCTTCTGGTTGGCTCAATAAATTTAGAATCCGCCACAATATAAGTTTTAAAACGATTTCGGGAGAAGGAGCTTCGGTTAATGCTGAAGATGTTTCATTGTTTTTAAAAAAATGTCCTTCTTTGATTAAGGGATATTCACCGAGAGACATCTATAATGCCGATGAGACAGGTCTACATTTTAGGGCTCTACCCGACAAAACGCTCACATTAAAGAAGGAAAACTGTGTTGAGGGTAAGTATCCCAAAGAGAGGTTTACAATTTTGCATTGTATAAATATGGCGGGTGAGAAAGAAAAACTCCTAGTCACTGGTAGGGCAGCTAAACCCAAAGCTTTTAAAAACATTAATATAAATAACCGGCCTGTAACTTGGAAATACAATAAGAAAGCTTGGATGACAGGACAAATTATGACAGAGTGGTTGCAAGACCTAGATTGGAAAATGGCTAAAGAAAAAAGAAACATTTTGTTATTTTTAGACAATGCGTGATCTCATCCGAAATGCGTTTAAAAATATGAAAATATTAATTTTACCCGCTAATTGTACATCAGCTTGTCAACCACTTGACCAGGGGATTATAAAGAATCTTAAAGCTTATTATCGGAATCTAATACTCAAACATCTGCTAGTAAACATTGAAACTGCTGGTACAGCTTTTGCACTAGTAAACAAAATTATACCACTACATGCAGTTTATTTGGCAAAAACCGCTTGGGACCAAGTAACCAAAGAGACAGTTCAAAATTACTTCCGCAAAGTAGGATTTAATCATGTAAATATGCAAAGTGAAAACCAGTTAACTGAGGCTGATACATCTGACCTAGAAGATAATTTGCCTTTTAGTATACTTTCAGATATCCTCAAAAATAAGAATTTATTGAAATTGACGGATAATGAAAACCCTAATGATTTTTTGAACGTAGATGAAGATTTGTGTGTTGAAGATCCAGATTCAAAACAAGAAATTGCTAATCCAGTTGAAATACAAGAACTTTCAGAAGATTCTGATGTCGATGAGGTTCCAGTGCCAACAGAAGCTATCCCAAATTATGATAAAGCTATTACCCTGTCCAAGCAGCTCAAAAGTTTTGTCGAAAATCACGGAGATACAGAGTCTTTGGAGCTTCTTTCTAAATTAGAAATACGATTTCAAGATGCCATTTTAAAGAAAATGAGAATAAAGAAACAACAATACATTTATTTTTTCTTCCTTAAAGTGACTATTCATTTCATTGTTTTGTATTACGTACTACATCTATGTATCTATGTACATATATTATACTTTGTATGTATATATCTAAAGCGAATAAACTTTTTTTTCTTAAGTTCAAAGTTTCTTATTTATTTTAAAACCATTTATATACATATACGATTTAAATGTCCGAGTTTCTTTAATATATTCATTTTTCGTTAAAACACGATTTTTGTTGTATCTACTACATATTTATTTTATGCGGACACCCGTCCTGAACGGAAATCTATTATCACATGATAGCATCATAAACTTATAATATTAAACTTTTTAATTATAAATTACTGTCGTCGAAAAACATTTCCATTTTATTACCTATGACGTGTCCCTTCATATAAAAAAGAGCGCCAAAAATTTCTGCACGTTACGCATGCTTCTTTCCATGGTGCCATATCGTTTTCGCTGTTAACATCATATTAACTAGTAGCCACTAAATATACGTTTATGAATATGATAAAATAATGGCGTCTTAGTAGGGCCTTACTGCCGACTAACTAATAGCATTCTAACACGCTACTAACTCTCTGACTAGGAATAAGGCTGTTTATGTTTTAAGCATTTTTTTTTACGATTTTCATTACCGTATCAAATCCTAAATACATAATTTGATTACGCATTAAAATCAACACTTTATTCATTATTGTTAATACTAAGGATTTGGTATCACGTATAATCCCGTATTTATTGTATTAATTATTAACATTAGGGCACAATAACTGATGCAATTTTACTAATTAATGATGTTCTTTCTTAATAGAAGACATATATATGCAATATAGATGGTTTCTAAACATCCTGTATAATTGAAAAAGCTTCAAAATCAATAAAAGATTAACAACTTGCGTTAATTTCTTTCCCATATTATTATAATCAGTTCTAGCATAAGAGGGTGGTGCTTAAACGCAACACCCTGTATATACCACATTTACGCGCCCTGAAAGACCTTTCGATAGGGTACAACATTTGCATTTAAATTTTTGTTCTATCCGTTTAAGAATTAAATCAAGACAACTGAAATTCTGCGAATCTTCGAAGGGATGTTTCGCCCCCTCACACGGAATTTCAACACAAACAAAAAAAAATTATTTTCAAGTCTCAACATACTCTACTTACCTACCAAGATCTAAGCTTGACACCCGGGAAACTTTCCTTGTAAGTGAATAACGTAACGTTACCTCATTTTCGATGAGTACCTCTACGAATGCAGTAACGGAACCAACACCGTACGATTTTCACGAAAAACTCCGACGCTTCAAGCTAAACCCTCGAACGGTCACCTCCGCGATCGCGATACTAAAATCGGAAACATCGCTACGAACACGGTCCTCGTCCGGCAACCGCGGCCGCATCAGCGACATCAAGTAGGTAGGTGTACACGGTCGCAATTTGTTCTTCCCGTCGTCGCGAAAGGATGCGATGCACGCACAGTCACTTTCCCGATTATCCAAATTGTCAATTCCGTCGTTTAAATTTGAATATTAAAAAATTTCAACTGCACTTATTACCGCTACAATCTCCATTACGGCGAGGCGTTTCGTCGGATGTTTCGCGCGTAACCGCGATGCTCGATCGTTTTCCGCGCCGTTTTCTTCGATTTCGAACCGCGTTCGACGGCGGAAAATGATGGAGAAGACGCGCGGACGAAATGAACGAACGCAGTGTGTCGTCGTCGTCTCTTGCGTGCGTCCGCGTAAGCGCGTTTTTTATTTTTCGTGAGTGTTGGAGGGCCACGCGAGTCCTCCTGACAAGCGGGCAATTGCCCGTTTCCGTTTCAATTAGTCGGTACAGGAAGAGATCCCTCATCTCATTATGCAGTGTTTTACGAAATTTATTTTTAGATTGATACGAATGTATATGCGGTTACGTATGGTTTTTAGCATCGTTGTATTGCTGTGGAAGGCTATATAGACGGACGGAAGATTTTCGGAACGCCATCAACATTTTCAAGTGCGAATTCTCCCGGGTTCTTTTTTTTAAAGGAATGAGCTTGAAGGATAGTAGGCAATCAGTCGTATACTCATGTTGAATGAGCGGGAATCCCGACTTCCTAGCAAAACCAGTTACCATTGCTACCACAGATATCTTTTAACGCAAATAAAATAACTCTCCTGTAGATCTGATGAAGAAATTATTTTATTTTAACGTATAACTAAGATAAACAAAACAACGTAACAAAAATGAAATCTAGTTTTATTTTGGTAAATTTGTCTTTTAAATAAGCAAAACCTTCACCATCTTTGTTTATTACCTTAAGTTTTTCATCAACCCCAATTTAATGTGAAGAGATGACAGCAATATTTTCTTTTAGAATTGACAACATGCTCATAAACAATATTTTTAAAATTAGGAGTGAGGTTACTTCTTCTTGGCCATGCCTTTTTAGTATAATAATTTATGCTGCCCTTATTGTTCCATTCACAGAGACAATAATATAACTGCAAATCCAGTATTTGGACTGCAGCTACAACTTTTAAATCCACACGAAGTTGAGCATAGGAAAAATGCATATGTAATGGTGAAAAAAGAATCCGGTATAAATTAGTTGTCTTTCCATCACTCAAGTTACACTCAAAGTTACACTTACTAACGTCACAACGCATGTTCGTTATACACGTTATTTTTAGAGCTGCCAAGTCGGTCGACGTGGCTTAGTCGTCGCACACTGGGGCAATAGGTCCTCGAAATTGGAAGTGAATCAAAAAATTAATTTGGATATACACTTGACTCCACCTTCATCAGTCCTACCTCTCTAATCTGCACAGTTATCAGTCCAAGTTAAATTACCCTTGGAGACGATACGTGCGTTGATATTGCGTAGCTCTTAAGCCGTTTTTAAACTGTGTTTGATTTGTATTCTGAACACTTTTTCATTCTTTCGCCTTGGAGCCTCCAAGTTTAATCAAGTGCTGATATACATATAAGTACACAGTTGCAGAAAACTTTATATAATCTTATAAAAATGGTGTAAAATTAACGTTAAAATTTTAAATTATTATCGATTGAGTCGGCCGATACTTGTTGGAAATCCATATTGAATAGTGGTCAAAGAAGTAAAACTCAAATATTTTACAAAAATTTCCAATATATTTTTAGCACAATGTTACTATAACATGTTTCGCTATCACTGTATATCTGACGAAGTTACAGTCTACGTCTTTTCTTTTCAACTACTAACTGCGTTATAAAAAATTTCACGAGTCCGGTGGGATTTGAACCTACAACTCCTGTTCGCTAGACAAACCTTTTCTTTCCATTTGTATTTTTTCTTCATCTTTTAGCTTACATGTTGTGCAAGGAATGCAATATTCACCGGAACCAATGGCAATGGTAAGAATAATTGAAGGATGCCAGGAAGGATCGTGATTAGTTCTTTTAAGAAAATGAATATTTTCATATTCATAAGACCACACACTGGCTTCTTCTCAAAAAAATACAGTAGAAGCTTCAAACGCTCCTTGATCTTTTTAGTGTGCAGAATAAGGCGAAAGCAAAATATTCAATCTACTTTATTTCGCTAAGACGCAGGCCCATTTCGCATCCCCATTTTCCCAGCGTGAATTATCTTGCCTCTACATTATCTTTCTTCTAGAGTAATACGCAAGCAATGACAATTTAACAACTAGCGAACGTTCCCGTTATACGCGTCCTATTGTGGCCTAACGTTATTTGGAAAGAGTCCAGCAGATGGCAGTTCATAAATAACGCGCGGCGCTTTCCAACACGCCACGGTAAACGCGCTCGTCTTCCATCGAGAAGAGCTATCGGCGTCCCTTTTTGGCAATTACTCCGACGCGATTACTTACGATGCAGGAAATAAAATTAGGAAGGTTCTGTCTGTTTTGATCAGAAAGTTCTCTTTAGAAAACATGCGTTCAAATAAATTTTACCTCAAAGTAACCTTTGAAATTATAATTACGTATTGGGTTTGTTAGTCAAACTCTTAATAAAAATTTTGTTTGGTATAAGCTATAGGAATGGCATGACAAATGTCAAAAACACACACAAACGAAAATTTTTAATTGAATGAAATATTTATTTGCAACAAACAATGTGACACTCCTGATATCTTCTTCTAATAGAGGTATAAACGTTTTGTAGGATCACATCGTCAATTTCTTTAATCCTGTCAGCAATTTTCTGATTTCAAGCTCTGCAAGATCGGGTCTATATACCCGACAAATTGAGTTCTTTAAGAAAGACATAAAAAGTAAAAATAAAAAGTAATTGCAAGGGAATTTGTTCTGTGTTTAAACTCATCCACTGATTTTGAAGAAATTGCTGCAGCATATTCATTGTTTCACCTGCTGTGGTTGCTCTAGTTCCGTCTTGTTGAAAATAAACCCTGTGTTAATTCGCCTTCATTCAGCTATTCTATAAATTGCATGAGAATATCTTGTCGATACTTTTCTTCTGTTAATGTCCCGTTAAAGAAATAGGGCCAATAATTTTCCTTCGACTAATCACA
This sequence comes from Trypoxylus dichotomus, assembly GCA_023509865.1. NCBI lineage: Eukaryota > Metazoa > Arthropoda > Insecta > Coleoptera > Scarabaeidae > Trypoxylus > Trypoxylus dichotomus. The sequence continues at coordinate 92,334,920 of CM042074.1, forward strand.
CACCGTAGACCAATTTTCTGCGAAAGAAGTGATAGAAATCATGTGGTTCTCAGTAGTCTACATCCTCATATTCACAGGTATAGCAGTAAACTCCACTCACACAAATTCATTAATTATGCGGAACGCAGCGTTTCGAGAGCACGTGGGCTCTCATTGTCAACAGTGTTACCGACTGCTCGGTGTCGACGGTTGCTATTAGCAGATAACTAAGGCAAAAATATACACGACAAAGAGTTGCCTATGTATACGAAATTTATTTTAGATAAGTCGAAATATTACTGATCGCTATTACTATGTCTGTGTAGTGTCAATTGTCAAATTTCTTCGTTTGGTTTGGTTGTCTATTCGGTTGTGTGTTGTATTTCTAGCTATATTATTCAAAATTGATCTTGTTAGAACACAATTAATATGAAATTTAGGGGAAAGCGGTATTTTTTTTCAATTTTGATCATACAATTACGGTTATTAAGTTTTATTCCAGGATTATTACAACTCTGACATGGCTGATGAAGGGGCCATCGTGCAAGACAATGACCATTTCATGGATCCATCGGAAAATCTTCAAGTGAAACGCATTAGCATTGGACAAAGGCTAATGGATTATAATGCTAACCACCAAACAGCTGAGACTTGGTGAAGTAACCATATGCAACATTGTAAAGGAAATGAAGTCTATAGGAACTGTTAAAGACGCTGTTAAATACATCTTTTCTCGTGGTATTGATGAAATCCTTCACGAGAAAGACAATGCGAAGAGACAAGAAGCGCTAACACACGGACATGTTTCTGCCTACGCGGCGTCATCAGCATGGCTTCGAGCGGTTTTATGATCGATACATTGTAGTTCCTTCTCTGCTACTATCACCATATCTAACCCTACAATTCAAGTGATTATTCGTGGCGCTAACTAGTGGCAGAGAATGATATACTTGTCTGCAAAGTCAGACAGTGCGAAAAGAAGCGGGTACAGCTTCCCACCCCACTCTCGACCAATACATGGAACGGTATATTGTATATCAGTCGAAGGTCCTGGAGCACTGTATTGATGCAAAAGCATCATGAATGAACATCAATATGAGTGTGTATTGCCTTCATGCCATCAATAATTTAGATCCAAATGAAAGACCTTACGCATTCATGCACGATAAAGCACCATGCCCCATGGCCAAACCGATCCAGAGTTTTTTGGAAACGCACGCTCCGACAGCGTTACCTGATAACGTGTGGAATGTTGTAAAATTACGCGTGTATTCGAGAAGAAACACCACAAAAGAGTAATTAGTAAGAGATATCGAGGATGCGTGGCAAGATGACGCTACAATTAGACATACCATTAACGCTTGCATAGACAGTATGCCAAAAAGAATAAGAGCAATTATGAAAGCTAAAGGAGGCATTATAAAAAATTAATTATATAGTTGCAACAATATTTACAAACAGTTCTGAATAGACTTATGCTTGTACAATACGTTGTTCATTATACATTCTAACAAAATCGCTATTTCACCAAGTGGCCCTAATAAATTGGACAGGGACTGTAGTTCACGTGATCATCCAACGCGCGAATATAAAAAAAGGTGCCGTCGCGGCATTCGCCGAAGATAGAAAGAGTCGCTAGACGGGGAAGCTTTTCAAGATATACGCCGCCGGTAAACTGATAAGGGCCGCGCAAAATGACGACCCGATGCTAAGGATGTCATAAATAGAGTCGAGCTTTCCACGATGTGTAGCGAGGACCGGAGACCGCTCCTTTTTATTTTCGCCTAAAGTGAATTATACTGTCCGGATGCTGGCGTTTTTTTATGCGCCGACGTCGGATACAAAAGAAATCTTCGTACGCGATATAACAGCGCTTTCTTTTTCCTTATTTTACGGTCTAAACTCAAGCGGTTCGAGCTTATCGGAATAGGCGGAATTATTCGAGTTTAACTGGAATAAAGAACGCTGAAACCGCAACGTTTTATCGTTATATTTTTATAATAATTTGGAATGATTTGCTTGGATATATTGGCAGAGGTAACTTTTCGAGAGGAAGCTACCGTCGTTGTTAAATGGACTTGAAGGAGTTTACAAGGATAACAACAATAACGAGTCTCAGCAAAGTGGGCCATGTTACAGTGCAGTGCGGAGAACAACGTGGAGGGGCCGAGGCGCCATATCAAGATGAGTGTTCAGTAACGTTTACGTACTCGCATCATTTATGATCGTGACCTTCATGAGTGAGCATAGACGAGCTCACCGAATGATATTTCCAATCGTACAGAATACGATTTTAAAACCAAGATTGGTACAAGAGAACTAATTTAGATGATGAACGAACCAAAAAGAAATACCTCATATTTTTCTCTTTTTAATTGTCAATAAGTTAAAATGCAATCGTATAGGTTGAAAACCACAATATTGATGATATCACTTTCTTCTCCGCCCATTTTCCCAGTTTTGGTCCATGTTTTAACAAGAGCATGCAAAGAAATACGGTCCTGCTTCTTGAAAAATGAACCCATGTTTCGTCTGCAGACACAATTATTTTCAGAAACTTATCCCTCTCTAGACATAAGCGCTGCAAGTGTTGTCAAACTGTTGTTTTTCTTGTTCCTTTATAATGGTCGGTTAATATTCGTGAATGACTCCAGTCCTGCCATGGGCTGAAAAGTCTCGAGCCTAACACATAGATGACGCTAGTTTTATTCCAGTCACCTTTCTCTCAGTCAGTACTAACCTTCAAAAGACAGCTGTTGAAATTTCATGATATTCTATTCATTAGTTTGTGAGTTATTGTGCTAAGAGTCACGCTAGTTTTGTTATTTTCAAAACAATGGATCAAAAACAACTTCGTGTTTTAATTTTACACTGCTTCTTGATGGGATAAAATACCGTTCAAGCGAAGCAATGGCTTGAAAGTGTTATGGGGAGTCCGCTCCATCAGAAAAAAACAATAAAACGTTGATTTGCTGACTTCAAACGTGGTCGTAGAGACACCGATGATGCAGAACGCAGTGGACGTCCAAATGAGGCGGTAACACCAGAATAGTTTTGAATGATCGAAAAGTGAAGTTGCGTGAGTTAGCTGACATCGTGAAGATATCAAAAGAACGTATTGGCTTTATATTGCATGAGCATTTGACTATTAGAAAGCTCTGTTCAAAGTGGGTGCCGCGTTTGCTCATTGTTGACCAAAAACAAGAACGTGTTGATGATTCTGAGCAGTGTTTGGCCATGTTTAAACGTAACAAACCGGAATTTTTGCGTCGATATGTGACAATGGATGAAACATGGATCCATCACTTCACTCCAGAATCAAAACGATCGTCATCTGAGTGGACAGCAACTGGTGAACCTCGTCCAAAACGCCCGAAAGCACAACAATCGGCTGGAAAGGTTATGGCCTCGGTATTTTGGGATATGCGTGGTGTAATATTCATCGACTATCTTGAGAAAGGAAATACCGTCAACAGTGACTATTATATACCGTTATTGGAGCGTTTGAAGGCCGAAATTGCAAAGAAACGACCGCATATGGCAAAGAAAAAAAATTTCTTTCATCGAGACAACGCACCGTGTCACAAGTCAATCAAAACAATGGCGAAACTACGTGAATTGAACTTCGAATTGCCCCCACATCCACCGTATTCGCCAGATTTGGCTCCCAGCGACTACTGGCTGTTCGCGGACCTCAAAAAAATGCTCGCCGGTAAGAAATTTCGCACGGATAAAGAGGTTATCGCTGAAACTGAGGCCTATTCTGAGGCAAAAGATAAATCGTTCTACAAAAGTGGTATTGAAATGTTAGAGCGGCGCTGGAATGATAGCGTTGCTCTTGATGGAGATTACGTTGACGAATAAAGCTAATTTTGAACCAAAAAAAACGTGGGACTTTTCAGCCCATGTGTTATCATTTAATATTTACCATCAACTAGGGCGGCAAAGTGCCATATTTTGTTTCTGTGACATATCTCCTTTGACATCAGTTGAATTGAGCTGAATTTCCAATACAATATGTACTTATATCTTTGCTATTAATTAGTAAATCTTAAAGAAGTTGTTAGTTACAACTGAAGGGAGAGAGGAATTATTTTCTGAGGCAACAACTCACCTTGCTTGTCGAGGCGACTAAGTGTCGCACTGGTTTCTCTTTGAATAGATATTAGAAACGTTTTATGGTTACTAGTCACAGAATTCAAATGTACAGATGTATTATGTTGGAAACTGTTTAAAAAAAGAAGTAAAAAAAGGGGGATCTACGTATGTTTTATATTTGAAAGAAGTCCTTATAAACTTGTAAAACGACAACGTAATTAAAATTTTTAATAACAAAACGGCAAAAGGTTACCAATACAATCCCAAAAAAATAAGAAACAAACAAAATCGTGAGTTGGTAGGAACACTTGTTCTTTTAAAAGATCTGCTGTAAACATTAAACCAAACTCAAGTTAAGAGGAAACTAACTCTAAAGGAACTACGTAGCTACAACTATCTTAAACTTCACTGTTCAGAGTTTAGGAACTTTTTAAAAAATTGAATTAGAGAAAAATGAAAAATAAGGAAATTAGTAGTCCACCTGAAACTTGTGGCATAATTTTCTTTTTAATTAGTTGCTCTTTGGGTACCAAAGAACATCGGAATGCCCAGGTCACTTCGCATACAGGATAGACTAGGTTTCCTACTGCCTTCAAAGTTAATCAGCATTTACCACGATATTGCATGACACCGAGTGAACCCTATAGGTATTTAGTCACCTCGGTTGGCGGTATACATGATCATATAGCATTTAACTCAAATAAATTATGTATGTACGTCTTTAAATTAAAGATGTACCGTCCTTGCCACCATTTAAAATTATAATTTGGTTAATTCAATGCATATTTACTTAATTCAGGAGCTATCTCTCTTTGTGCATAAAAAAAACAGTATATAGAAGATCTATGTGCTTATATCGCTTACCTGCAGCTTCCTTTATAAGTATACGCAAGAAGTAAACACTTCTTAGATTCTCTTGTCCATTTACCTCCACATTTTTTCTTTTTTGATTCACAGGGTACGGTTCACTCGCGTCTTTTTCGCTTGCAAATTCGAGATATAGAGAACAGAACTCACGGCAACAAATCGACAGACGCAATTAATTACGTTTATTTTTGGCGAAGGGTTGATCGGAAAGTTAACCGTCCGATTCAGCGAAATTACCGGGCTACTAACCGCGAACACGTGTTCCTTAATTCTCCGCGAAGGACGAACGTCCTTATCTCTTTATTAGCGTAGTAGCGATGAAAACGCGACTCCCGGTCGGGTTTCCCGTTTCGCGTCGCGAACGCCGAGAATCGCGCGGCGACCGTCCGATGTAACAGGAAGCCAGGAAGCGGATGGGGGTGTGCGAATCGCGACGACGTGCGGAGATCCTGCGGAACGCGGAGCAGCGTCAGGAATGGCAGGAAGCAATATCCCAAGTGGCGGTTCCTCTCGGGGGCGGTTCCCGATCGTATCCCTTCCTTTCCTCTCACCTCATCGCGTCCTTCCACCGCCTTTACGTGTGCACTGCCAGCGGCGCACGTTAGGGAGGGGGAGGAGGGTTGGCGGGGAAAGGATAGGATATATTCTTCAATGGATTTTTTTCAAGGGATGACCGGCGACCAAAAATTGCAGATTTTGATGAAACTTCGCACACCGGAAAGATGTCATGAATTCAGTTCTTATTCATGATTATTATTATTAGTTTTTAAACATAATAATAATAATAACAATATCCCCCAATAAAATAATTTTTTTATCATGGTGCCTGCAAAATGTGAACTGATTTGGGGTATTTCTGATGTGCTGGTTCCAAAGATAACTGGCATTTCTTCCTAGCAGCTCTAATTTTTGAGATACACCACTTATATATTAGTAGAACAAATGCTTTGTAATTTTCACACGCTCGGTGGTAACAGGAACATCAAGATCCATTACCTTTACAGCCGCTTAGGCCGTTTTCCAGAAAACTTAGGTGATGTTAGTGAGAAACAGTGGGAAAGGTTTCACAACGACATCAGCATTATGGAGGAAAGGTACCAAGGAAGATGGGATACCGATATGATGGCAGGTTACTGCTGGAATCTTCAGCGGGATTGTTTAAATTTCACGCAAGAAAATCCTATTAAAAGGAAATTTTTAACTGATGATTAGAAGTTGTACAGGCATATTTTTATGTTAAATAAGTACCTCCTACCCATCTTTTTGTGTTTCAGTTAACAGTTACCAAATAGTAACATTTAAAAGCTTACGTACATAGCAAAACATTACATCTAATTTTGACGAATTTTATCTAAATAATAATAATAATAATAATAATAATAATAATAATAATAATAATAATAATAATAATAATAATAATAATAATAATAATAATAATAATAATAATAATTTTTTTTTTTTTTTTTTTTTTTTTTTTACCCGCCCGTCATATAGGGCATTCCTCCACCCAACTCGCCTCACAATCGCAGCAATAAAGAGATGTGAAGCAGGCCTCCTTTCCAACAAAGATAATTACTTACACAATAATTAAACAATTTAAACAATCTAAACAATTTAAACAATTCAACCAATTTAAACAATTTAAACAATTTAAACAATTTAAACAATTTAAACAATTACATAACCTGCCACTAAGCCAAAAGGCTTGTCAGAGGCAATTTGTCTCAAGTTGCATACTACAGTCTAATTAGAAAGCTAAGTACCTGTCTTGTAACGCTCTAGCCTTAGTATTTTATGTGTAAAACTAGAACAAGTTATACATTTCGATATCATTCTTATCTCTACTTGATCTCATCCTCTAGGCTTACCAACCAGCTGCGAAGGTTTGCCTTCACTTGTGCAAGACTTTGTAGATTCAACATAGTTTCTGGTAAATCATTAAGGATCTTCGGTAACTGCACACTAATCAGTCGATCACCATATTTGTTATTAGCCTTCGGAACCACGTACATGCCACGCTCTCTAGCTCTTGTAGCATGAGGGTGGTGAACAGTCGTCAGATCCCAAGATTTAAAATAGTTATTAATAACTACCCGAAAGATATACAAATGTTTGATACTTAGAATATTGTGTTTTCTATATATATTGCCAACAATAACACTTCGATCCATATTTCTTAGAATTCTATCCTGCGCAGATTTCAACCGATTAATGTGACTTATTGATGCCTGACCCCATATGGTTATTCCGTAAGAGAGAACCGATTCGACTAATGAGTGGTAGATTATACGCAGTACATTCCTTGGCACAAAATCACTCAGATAATAAAAACAGTTTGCAAAATAGCTCAATTTTTTGCCAATCCCTCCTATATGAACATCCCACAGAAATCGACTGTCTATATAAATGCCCAAATACTTTTGGCGGTGTACTAGCTCTATTATGTTATCACATTCACAGTTTCTGTTGTGATTCGTATCCTCCATATGCAGACAGTCTGTATCATGAACAGTTAATTTTAAGTAGCAATCAACCCCCGAATGTGGTGACGCAACATGCATCAGTTTCGTTTTTGAGGTGTTAATTAGTAAATCTTTCTGGTGCGCCCACAGCTGAAATCTATGAAACTCTCTTAATAACATTTGTTCAGCCTTTTTAATATCTTTGTGTACCGCTAGAATCAGAGTGTCATCAGCATACAGAAAACATTTACAATCTTGGAAACAATATTGTACGTCATTTACATACAGGAGATAAAGTAGAGGCCCCAGAATGCTACCCTGGGGTACTCCTGCCCTGAGTTCCCGTAGACTACTAACTTCATTGCCCACCTTTACGCAAAATCTTCTGTTTGCCAGAAAACACCTGAACCAGTCCAAAAGAGGCCCCTAATTCCCAGATCTTCCAATATTTTTAGGAGTTTGTCGTGGTTGATTCTGTCAAAAGCCTTGCTGAAATCAATAAAGTGGCATAACACATGTTTATGTTCATTCAATTTGCCATTCACGATGTCAGCCACGCGCTCCAAGAGATCAATGGTGCCCCTATTCTTCCGGTATCCATATTGCGATTCATTCAAAATTTGATATTTCTGTAGATAGCCATGCATAACCTTTGCCACATATTTCTCAATAATTTTATCTATACAAGACAACACTGAAATAGGCCTATAGTTTGTATATGCGTCCTTTTTCCCGTTCTTATAAATTGGAGTCACCACAGCAACCTTGAGTAAGGAAGGAATAACTGCATTTCTCAGGGATAAATTTATCAGTCTAACAAGTGCGGGACTGATACTGTCGCACGTTTCAATTACGTCTGCTAACATTATGTTATCGTATCCTGGAGACTTCTTTTTGTCCATTGTTGCAATCATAGAACGTAACTCCTGTTCCGTAATATCAGGTATATAAATGGATTCTTTTTGTATGTGTTGACACCTCAAACCACTCCTTTTCATGTAGTTGTAATATAGCTGTTCATGGCAAATGTGGTCTCCTGGTGACACCGCGCAGGCGAAAGTTTCACAGAACTTTTCGGCAATTTCTTTCATTGTAGTTTCCATGTGTCTCTCGAATATATTCTTGCCCTGTATAGATGGAGATCGGCCTAAGACCTCATTGACACATTTCCATGTTTCCTTCATGTTTTTGTCATATTTCACAAATTTATCTAAATAATAATAATAATAATAATACTAATAGCAATTTATTTCCAACAGGTACACTACCCAGTTACAGGAAACACTAAAATTAATATGCATGACAGCAAAATGCAAAAATAAAAGAATACATATGTATATAAAAATAATTGCTAAGTTACATGTATTTAATGTCTCAAAAATACTAAATGCTACTATTACCCTATGGTATAAGAGTATATACAAAAAGGATTATTCGACTAATACTAAAAGTACATTGGTGATGAAAAGTTGACAAATGTTAGGGGGAAGAGATCAGACGAAGAAAGACTGCATCAATGATAGAGCTAAATGGGTCAGCATAGATGTCACAAAGATCAGAGATGCTGTTGAAGTTAGTACACGTCAGGTGCACTGGGGACCTTACAAGGACATTTGTCCGAGTGCCACCACGATAGAAGGCAAATGAGGACCTGGAGCTACCTCTGGGAACAAGAAAACTACACTTGCTTAAGAGCCACGGACAATCAATCTTGTTATGTACTAACCAAATAAAAATTTTAGCAAGGCAATTCTTCTTCTGGTAGAAAGATATGCAAAATTAAATTTTCGCAGCAATACACCATGTTCAAAGCCTCTAGGTGGCTAAGATCCCTCCGATAATAGAGAAATATCAGAAACCTTCTCCGTACCGTCTCAATAGAGTATATGTGTGTTTCATAAATAGGAAACCAGACCAACGCGGCGTACTCCAACCGAGATCGAATGAGAGAAAAGAATAATGTAGATAGAGCTTGTATACTGCGGAAGTCTCTACAATCACGGTAAATAAATCCGTATATTTTAATACATCGCAGTACCAACTGAGATATTTGATCAGAAAAAGACAGAGTGGTGTCAAAAAGCACCCCCAAATCTTTGATAGATGTTGACACCAGCAGTGGTACTTCTTCAGCGTTATAATTGTGAGTAATAGCTCGCTGACGCTTAGTAAATGTCATGGTAGTGCATTTTGAAATATTTAAGGACAATGTGTTAAGCTTACACCAACTGGAAACACAGTCGATACTTCTCTTGAGCAAAACACAATCTGCAGTAGAATCAATGCTTAGAAACAGTTTAATATCGTCAGCGTATATTAGGGTTTCGCATTCGTGTCATGTCGTTTATGAAGAGCAAGAATATTAAAGGTCCAAGATTAGATCCCTGAGGTATACCAGAGGTAGCGATGTGCTTGGATGATACATAATTCCTATAGCATACTTGAAATTCTCTATTGATCAGGTACGACTGTAAGAGTGAGCGTAATGGTCTTAAAAATCCGAACGAATTCAGTTTTCGTAGAAGAATACAGTGGTAAGTAAATAGTGTCAACTTGGCTTTTGTTGTCTATTGCTTCAGATACATATTGCGTAAAACAAGCGAGATTAAAAACGGTTGAACGCTGGGATACAAAACCATGTTGCTTTTGAGAGATCCAACCGCGTAACTCTAAAGAAAGATGAGAAAAAAGAATATGTTCAAACGCTTTTGAAAAGTTATAAAGTAAAGAAATTGGACGATAACTGTGGATTTCAGAGGGATCTCCTTTCTTGAGTACTGGGCATATCTGTGCCAACTTCCAAACAGTTGGAAATTCAGACTGCTTCAAAACAAGATTGAAAATAACCTACAAAGGTTTCGCAAATATATTATCTAATCCCGATGTAAAAGAATCCTTCAACCGCCTAAGTGCCGCCACAATTTCTTCTAATGTAATCGACGTAAATGTTATCGTCGAATTTATCATATCGTGAAAGGCAGGCAAGCGATTATTTCGGGACTGAGGGTATACGCTATTAAAGTATTCCGCAGAAGCATTTGCTATATCAGCAGGTGTAGCAGTACGTCCACGTTTGCTCTGGATATAAGACCAAAAACGTTTTGGATCCCTGCACAGCCCCTGCTCTGCATTAGCAATATAATTTTTGTGAGATGCTGATATAACTTTTTTCAAGTTCGGATCTGTAATATGTCAATCGATCAAGAAAATATTAAATATTGAAAAAAATATTGAATTTCAAAAACTAGATCTTATGGAACAAATTTGACGATATTTTTGGATTAGGTACCCCAAAATTGCTTAATTACACTTGAAATATCCGAGGTACCAAAACGTGCGTTGGCCAGTAAATTATTCGAAACCAATAGCACTTCAAATGATGCCAATTAATGACGTATGCAAAACAGAAGAAGAAGCATCAGCATTATGGTGGAAAGGTACCAAGGAAGATGGCATACCCATATGATGGCCGATTACTGCTGGAATCTTCAGCGAGACTGTTCCGGTAAATTTCACGCAAGAAAATCATATAAAAGGAAATTTTTAACTGAAGATTATACCTAATTTTGGTGATTCTTTCCTAGATATGACAGAAACAAATCTGACGGCAAAATCCGATCGATAATTATAATAATTCTAATAATAACAAATAATACTAATAGTAACAATAGACAAAAGAAATAGACCTTGATCAAAAAAATAGCAGAGGCAACTACAGCAAATATAATCACACATGCGAGTAAAAGAACTGAATATAATTCTGTCTTACTGCGTATGAAACTTGATGCTATATTCTTTATCAATGCGTTATTGGAATTTGATGTAGTGCTATTTACAGAAGCATGGTTAGGTTTCAATATATCTACAGTTTAATCGAAAATTTTAAACAGACACCCAGCCCAAATTACAACCTATAAATTTGTAAAATCAATGTTACGCGGCGGACTTAAATTTGTAGATTTGTCTGAAATATACAATCTGTTCAAAATAAAATTGTGTATGGATTCCTCAGAGATACTACTACAATTACGACAACAGAGTTGTAAATGTAGTAGCTACAACACACGAAATTATTATATATATTACATATTATACAAAATCGGAATCTGATGTTTCCGATTTTGTATAATATACAATAAATTGAAATTATTTATTCACCTTTTTCACTCTACCCTTTGATTTATAAATCAAATTCATATGTTTGTTTCATTTCTTATTGTATAAATAAAATGCTAGCAGTAAAGAAATCTTTTTTATTAAATTTATTTCAGATATGAAGGGAAGAAAACTATATAAGTTTGTAATATGTGCAGTTAAGAGATTGTTATAATTCATTAGTATATTTGGTTTTTTATTGTACTCATTGATATGCATGCAATTATTTATTGACTGTACTATCATTGAAAATGTACATTGGTTTTACTGCAGCCGGGGTACAGTAGATAAGTATACTTAGAATGCTGTCTTCTTCATCACCGAGCAGCTCATCTAATTTCATCATTGATATAATCAAATTCTATGCAAGATTTGGTGTTACCATGTACTCTGAAGCCACTCGATGGACTTGGATACAGTCCCGTTGAGCCCATTATGTATTGTTCATAATCAGCAACATTCTTCCTTGTTTGGCTTTTGCTTGTATATATTGAATTGCTTACTTTCAACCATATGGGCTCGACTCAAGGAATATGTACATAGCTGTAATTAACAACACTTTTAAATTGCTAGAGGTAAAAGAATTATTAGCTCAAGGACTTCACTCGGTAACCCTTGAAGGATGGGAAAATTGCATTGTACACACCATTACCGAAGAAAATAAGATGTATAAGCTACGAGGGGAGGTCCAAAAGTTCGTGGAATGAAAGGGTTTTAAATAAAATAATAAATTAATTTTTCTAAACCGTCATAAAAATATTTTTTATCTTTCGCCCCAAAATGGGTCAAAATTGCCCCCTTTACCTCATTGTCGTCGGAAAGCTTTCTTCCACGTAAGTCTTTTTTTAAATTGGGGAACAAATAAAAATCACTAGGTGCCAGGTCTGGACTGTAGCGTGGATGGACTATTGATTGAAAGCCGTGCTTGTACAGAGCAGCCATTGCAACTGTGCTCTGGTGAACTGGCGCATTATCTTGCAAGAGCAACACACTCTTAGTCAATTTTCCTCGACGTTTTTCCTTGATGGCCTCTTTTAATTTTTCTAATATCGCTGCGTAATATTCTCCGGTTATGCTCCTACCTTTTTCTTTGTATTCAATCAATAATATCCCCTCACAATCCTAAAAAACAGTAGCCATCAACTTTCCAGCCGATTCTGACACTTTGAATTTCTTTGGGGGTCCCCTTTGTATGCCATCGCATGGACTCCTGTTTGGAGTCAGGCTCAAAGTGATGAACGCATGTTTCATCTCCGGTAACAATCCGCTCCAAAATCTGCGCAGGTTTGTCTCCACACAGCTCCAAAAATTGTTTGGACGCACAGACGCGCTGTTGCTTCTGCAGCGGCGTGAGCATTCTCGGTACCCATCTTGCACTGACTTTTGTCATACCCAGGTGATCATGTAGGATACGCAAAATGGTGGTATCTGATACTCCAACTAATGCGGATAATTGTTTTTTCTTCAAACGGGCATCTTGCAGTAGAAATTTTTGCACTTTTTCGACGATGTCTGATGTGGTTGCCTCAACTGGCCGTCCTGAGCGGGGGTCGTCTTCAATCGACTCCCGACCATGTTTAAAAAGACTTATAAATCATTGATTTACTAGGGCACCGTTCCCCATAAACGGTTTCCATTTCATTCAATATGGTTTGAGTGTTCTTTCCTTGCTTTGTAAGGAACTTTATCACAGCGCGGTGTTCAATTTCCTCCATAGTTTCAGTTTTCTTCCGGATTGACTTGTTTAGCAGGCAACTATTCGTAAACGGCTGACGCTATACGGCTGCAACTTAACTTATATACTAATGATGAGTCGCCAATCAGAATGACACATAGCGAGCGATCTATCCCTACTCCATCCCCTCCATTCCAGGAACTTCTGGACCTCCCCTCGTAGATAACGTCGTTGAAGATATAATTGAAGAATTTATAACCACCGTTAATACTGGATCATCATCAGAAATTTCCTCACTCGGTGATGATTCCGAATTATCAACACGTTCTATGCCAGGACTCTCATTGTCAACCGTGTTACCGATTGTAACACGGGCTGTCTCGCTCCGCATAATTAATAATTTTGTGTGAGTGGAGTTTACTGCTATACCTGTGAATTCTACAAAAACACCGCCCTTGCTATCGTTAATTCAAAGAAACTGGCAATTATTATAATACAACTGATATTTTACAATCAAATAACCCGCTATTATTAAAATCGGATTCAGGACGCCGATAGCAGCGCCATCTACTACATTCTTAAAGTGAACGGACTATAATTAAGGTCCTATTCGTCTCTGTTAATACCGATCCTTGCTTTAAGACGGCCTTGATTCCAGAAAATGTTTCACTGTCAGTGTCAAATTTTGGGAAAGATACGTTATAACGAGAGAAATCCGATTTACAATGGTATTTCCTGCTTTCTTAGTACGAGTGGGTTTCTTATGCGTTCTTTTCCGCACCGGATACACGTTCATGTACGAGATCAGGGTTGTACACACTAATAATATACATGCACAACTCGAGCCGATGACAATCAACGATCGTCAAATCGGAGGGGTGGGCAAAGTGATATCTTTTATACAGAGTAAGTATACGGACAAGATACTATTAACCAACGTCGGCGATATATTTACGGGAAGTGACTGGTTTAGGGTGCACGGTGGCAAGATTCTCGCAGATGTAATGAACGAAATGAACATTAAATCCAGAGTGTTAGGTGAACACGAATTGATACACGGTTCGGAGATGTTACTGAAATATTTTCAGAAGTTGCGTCTCCCTAGCCATTTATGCTCAAACTGCAACGCTACACCTGCCGTGAAAAGATACATTAAGCCCTACGATAACAACCAAGGTGTACCCATACATGGTATCATGCATCCTCGGTTTAATATAGGAGTGGACTACTTTAATTTCACCGAGGTACGAAGCGCAGTAGATTCCAATACCAACGCCAAGCCCAAAATGCCCCTATTCGAATTTATCATATCGCACGGCACCTATTCATTTAACAAGAGATTGGCGCGTAAATTGAGAGGGGTGCGCATGATAATCGGTGGTCACGGGGATACGCTACTGTACAACGGTAACGATCCCGAAGTTACCCTTGGAAGACGACCCGCCGGAGAATATCCAACGATAGTGAAGGACGTCGAGGGTAAACCGGTGTTCATACTGCATACAACGTCCCGTACCAAACACGTCGGTTTCTTCGAGATGAACGTAACGGAAACCGGTGAAGTGATATGGTACGAAGGTGCTCCCGTGGTAATGGACGATAAAATACCAGAATCCCCAGCTATCAAACAGATTATGGACAAATACCGACCGCAAGTCGAGGAGCTAAGGAATAGGTTCGTTGGAAAATCGTCGGTCGTATTGGACGGCTACAAAGATACTTGCAGAAGACGCGAATGCAATTTCGGGAACCTCATCACCGACGCGATGGCTGCCCATATGGCCAAAGCGTACGGTAACGCTACGAGCTGGAGTCCCGTCGGTATATACCTAATAAACGGCGGCGCGATTCGAACAGGCGTCACACCAAACTGCGATTCGAAGAAGGTGCGCTTTGGGGATCTATCAAACGCGCTCCCCTTCGCGAACATGCTGGTGGTGATGCGGCTGACCGGCGCCGAATTGCGTAAAGCCCTCGAACATTCCGTCTCCGGATATACGAAAGAACAATTCGAATTTCTGCAGGTGTCCGGGCTCCGGGTGCAGTACGATTTCAGGGCGAGTGTTGGACAGAGAGTACAAACGGTGCTGGCGCGATGTGCCGGATGTTCGCTAGTAAAATACGCACCTCTCGAAGACAATAAGGTATACTACGTCGGGACGATCGATCATCTGAGTGACGGCGGCGACGGTTTCGAGATGTTCGAAGATAAAGAAGTGTGGGAGTACGTGAAACACGTCGAGGTGTTGGATATGGTCGTGGAATATATGAGACGGCCGGGGATGATCGAACCGGTTGATGAAGAGAGGATTCTTCTATGTCACTCGCATCGCCTGAGCTCATTTTCGAAGACTTCGGCTGTGGAACGCGTTAAGCCGTATTTATTCTTCTTTTACATGTTGCTTTTGTTCCTTTTGTAATATTTCTGTAATATTCCTCGAAATTAAGGAGGCATTCCCTTGTTGGAGAAGATAAATAAAATGCCAGTACAATAATGTCTGCGGTTTACAGAGGTTACTGGTTTGGTGACGTGTGTTTTTAGAACGTGTATATAAAGTAATAAAATGTGTAAATCATTTCTTGTTTCTGTTCAATAACATAACGCGTTTACTGAATCAACTTGGGCAGATCATCTTGCTTCAGAAAGACTTTTATATTGGTTAATTTCTTTTTATTTGGCTTTACAACTTTATTCTTAAGTTAGCTTTTTGCTTTTGTTTCTTTTTTAATTTATTTTACTTTAAAAGGCAACGTTTCATTGGGGTGGTACCTAACTTGTTAAAGCTAGCGTGTACACTCAAAAAATGATAGAAATTTCACTATCATCAGTCAGTAGTGTTACCAGCACCAGCGTGTCAAATGTGCGATAATTAACACATGGACTGAAAGGTCCCGGGCCTAACACATAGATGACGCTAGTTTTATTGTAGCCACTCTTCTCTCAGTTAGTACTAACCTTCAAAAGAGAGCTGTTAAAATTTCATGATATTCTATTCATTAGTTTGTGAGTTATTGTGCTAAGAGTCACGCTACTTTGGATCCAAAACAATTTCGTGTTTTAATTTTACACTGCTTCTTGATGGGAAAAAATACCGTTCAAGCGAAGCAATGGCTTGAAAAGTGTTATGGGGACTCCGCTCCATCAGAAACCACAATAAAACGTTGCTTTGCTGACTTCAAACGTGGTCGTAGAGACACCGATGATGCAGAACGCAGTGGACGTCCAAATGAGGCGGTAACACCAGAAAACATCAGTAAAATCCACAAAATCGTTTTGAATGATCGAAGAGTGAAGTTGTGTGAGTTAGCTGATAGCGTAAAGATATCAAAAGAACGTATTGGCTTTATATTGCATGAGCATTTGACTATGAGAAAGCTCTGTTCAAAGTGGGTGTCGCGTTTGCTCACTGTTGACCAAAAACAAGAACGTGTTGATGATTCTGAGCAGTGTTTGGCCATGTTTAAACGTAACAAACCGGAATTTTTGCATCGATATGTGACAATGGATGAAACATGGATCCATCACTTCACTCCGGAATCAAAACGATCGTCATCTGAGTGGGCAGCAACTGGCGAACCTTGTCCAAAGCGCCCGAAAGCACAACAATCGGCTGGAAAGGTTATGGCCTCGGTATTTTGGGATGTGCGTGGTGTAATATTCATCGACTATCTTGAGAAAGGAAATACCATCAACAGTGAATATTATATAGCATTATTGGAGCGTTCGAAGGCCGAAATTGCAAAGAAACGACCGCATATGGCAAAAATTTTGAAGGAAATTTTGTTTGATCGAGATAACGCACCGTGTCACAAGTCAATCAAAATAGTAGCAAAACTACATGAATTGAACTTCGAATTGCTCCCACATCCACCGTATTCGCCAGATTTGGCTCCCAGCGACTACTGGCTGTTCGCAGACCTCAAGAAAATGCTCGCCGGTAAGAAATTTCGCACGAATGAAGAGGTTATCGCTGAAACTGAGGCCTATTTTGAGGCAAAAGCTAAATCGTTCTGCAAAAGTGGTATTGAAATGTTAGAGCGGCGCTGGAATGATTGTGTTGCTCTTGATGGAGATTACGTTGATGAATAAAGCTAATTTTGAACCAAAAAAACCTTGTTTTCTTTGTTAGGCCCGGAACTTTTCAGCCTATGTGTTAAATCTCATGGTGATGAAACCTACGTTCATTGGAAGCTACTCGAGGATACAAGAGCACACATTACTGTTATTATCATTATCACATGATAGCATCATAAACTTGGTTTCACCGACTACGTAGTGACATGATGCCAAATGTTTTCAACAACACCGCATGACCTTATCCTTGAGGAGGATACAAACCAGATTGTCTGAATTGCAAACATTTAAAAAAAAAATTATGAACAGCTTCCAACAACCTTGCTTTTACTATACCACAGTAAATGTTTGTTCTCATATGGTAAATTTTTGGTGCTGCCCTTATGTTTTAATGATTCAAGATGTAAAGTATGACTTACTCATTTTTTAAATTTGCATAAAATCAAAAATTCCTCAGAACAACAGTATATCGGTAGCATTAATCAACTACTAAAGATGAAGAAATCTTTCACATATGAGGAATATGAAGATGAAATTCCTTGCTGAAATTTAAGAAATATATCTGCCCTCTCAATATCTCACTTCTCGAAGTTGAGTTTGATTATCGTCTCTTTTTATCAATTGGAACGAACCATATCGCTAAAATACGCTAGCAAATCCGGTTTGTTAATGGTTTATTTATTCTTTAAAACATTATATTCATTCGTAACTAAAATTTGTACCATTTGCATCTTCGTCTCATATTACCAGCCTTTACACTGGAATCAACTAGCGCTTCATCAAATTAACATCGCACTTCCATGACGGGGATGATTTCCTTCCTCGGTACTTTTTTTTGCGCATTTCATTCATACTTTTCGATCAACTGGAAATTAATAAGGTGACAGGAAAACGTAATCAATACAACAGCTTGTATTTATTATGTACGTGTATTAACTCATTTAAATATACATAAAAAATTGTTGCAGAAACACCGAAATAGTTAGCGTAGTATCGAACATGACTAAAGATGGAGCCATGTTCTGCTTGATAGTCCCCTCTCCAACAATATCGTAATCGCTGTAGTATCTTCCTTCCGTACGCCAGGTTATCCAATAGTCGCTGTAGCACACATTGAAAAAACGATAATAGCCGTATTGATAAAGGCATTCCTCCGTATCCTTCCGTACGCCTGCCAAACGTCCGTTGCATACCAGCACCGACCCTATCGGGTTGAAACAAGCTTTGACGAAATTTGGACGGACGCAGATAGTTCTCCTACTGCAATTCTCTTCATTCGTTATTAAATCCACGCTGTACTGTAATTTTTCCAGTTTCTCAGTGGTCGCGAAGACGTAACAGCTCGTATCCGCCAACGTCATAGTTCGCGACGCGATCGGGATCGTGTTTAATCGTGTCTGCGGTAAAGGCTCGTGACGAACTCCTATTATCGCTACGAAGCCGTGCCGTTTATCATCAGGCCCAGTTATACTGATCGTTAAAGGCTTCAACATAACCAGCGATCCCTCATCGTTAATGTACTTCATCCTAACGAATGCGGTGAGATCTGCATCGTTTATGAAGTTTGAGGTAACCACCACGTAAGGCAGCACACGCACTCCCGTACCCCACTGCTTGGTGTCCTCTCTCGTGACGTAGGCGAGGAAATTTCGTCGATTGGTGTTGATAGGTGCTAGCCCAGGCGGCTCTGTAACCGGCCACCTCTTTGTAGTCGTCCACTCGGTAATTGTCCGTTTCGTAGTCGTCCCCAAAGGAGGTATCCATGATTCAGTAGGTTCATCTTCATAAAATTGTAGATCCTTTTTCGGGTCCTTACTTTTGCAAGCGTCCACCCTCATCCGCAAATAGAAAAGTAATAAACAGATCGCGCCATTTACACCAATTAGCGATTCCAAAGTGCGTTTCGACATCTTTCAAGTTTAATACGGTATCAACTGATTGACAAACATATGAATCGTCGCTTAGTTATATCCGCAATAGTTTGCTTTTACGAGGGGAGGTCCAGAAGTTCGTGGAATGAAAGGGTTTTAAATAGAATAATACAATAAATCTATTTTGCCTTTTCAAGATAATCACCCTTAAGCACAATACATTTATTAGATCTATGAATTCATTTTTCTAAACCATCATAAAAATATCTTTTATCTTTCGCCTCAAAATGGGCCAAAATTGCCTCCTTTACCTCATTGTCGTCGGAAAACTTTCTTCCACGTAAGTCTTTTTTTAAATTGGGGAACAAATAAAAATCAGTAAGTGCCAGGTATGGACTGTAGGGTGGATGGACTATTGATTGAAAGTCATGCTTGTGCAGGGCAGCCATTGCAACTTTGCTCTTGTAAACCGGCGCATTGTCTTGCAAGAGCAACACGCCCTTGGTCAATTTTCCTCGACGTTTTTCCTTGATGGCCTCCTTTAATTTTTCTAATATCGCTGCGTAATATTCTCCGGTTATGGTCCTATCCTCTTCTTTGTAATCAATCAGTAATATCCCCTCACAATCCCAAAAAACAGTAGCCATCAGCTTTCCAGCCGATTCTGACACTTTGAATCTCTTTGGCGGTGTTGTCTCCTTTTTATGCCATCGCATGGACTCCTGTTTGGAGTCAGGCTCAAAGTGATGAACCCATGTTTCATCTCCGGTAACAATCCGCTCCAAAATCTGCGCAGGTTTGTCTCCACACAGCTCCAAAAATTGTTTGGACGCAAGACGCGCTGTTGTTTCTGCAGGGGCGTGAGCATTCTCGGTACCCATCTTGCACTGACTTTTGTCATACCCTGGTTGTCATGTAGGATACGCAAAATGGTGGTATCTGATACTCCAACTAATGCAGATAATTGTTTTTTCTTCAAACGGGCATCTTGCAGTAGAAATTTTTGCACTTTTTCCGCCGTCCTGAGCGGGGGTCGTCTTCAATCGACTCCCGACCATGTTTAAAAAGACCATACCACCTATAAATCCTTGATTTACTAGGGCACCGTTCCCCATAAACGGTTTCCATTTCATTCAATATGGTTTGAGCGTTCTTTCCTTGCTTTGTAAGGAACTTTATCACAGTACGGTGATGAATTTCCTCCATAGTTTCAGTTTTCTTCCGGATTGATTTGTTTAGCAGGCAACTATTCGTAAACGAGTGACGCTGTAGGGCAGCAACTTAACATATATACTAATGATGAGTCGCCAATCAGAATGACACCTAGCGAGCGACCTATCCCTACTCCATCCTCTCTATTCCACGAACTTCTGGACCTCCCCTCGTAGATAATGTCGTTGAAGATATAACTGAAGAATTTATTACCACCGTTAATACTGGATCATCATCAGAAATTTCCTCACTCAGTGATGATTCCGAATTATCAACACGTTCTATGCGAGGACTCTCATTGTCAACCGTGTTACCGATTGTAACACGGGCTGTCTCGCTCCGCATAATTAATAAATTTGTGTGAATGGAGTTTACTGCTATACCTGTGAATTGTACATCCACACAGTCCTTGCTATCGTTAATTCAAAGAAACTGGCAATTATTATAATACAACTGATATTTTACATTCAAATAACCCGCTATTATTAAAATCGGATTCAGGACGCCGATAGCAGCGCCATCTACTACATTCTTAAAGTGAACGGACTATAATTAAGGTCCTATTCGTCTCTGTTAATACCGATCCTTGCTTTAAGACGGCCTTGATTCCAAAAAATGTTTCACTGCCAGTGTCAAATTTTGCGAAAGATTCGTTATAACGAGAGAAATCCGATTTACAATGGTATTTCCTGCCTTCTTAGTACGAGTGAGTTTCTTATGCGTTCTTTTCCGCACCGGATACACGTTCATGTACGAGATCAGAGTTGTACACACTAATAATATACATGCACAACTCGAGCCGATGACAATCAACGATCGTCAAATCGGAGGGGTGGGCAAAGTGATATCTTTTATACAGAGCAAATATGCGGACAGGATAATATTAACCAACGTCGGCGATATATTTACGGGAAGTGACTGGTTTAGGGTGCACGGTGGCAAGATTCTCGCAGATGTAATGAACGAAATGAACATTAGATTCAAAGTGTTAGGTGAACACGAATTGATACACGGTTCGCAGATGTTACTGGAATATTTTCAGAAGTTGCGTCTCCGTTGCCATTTATGCTCCAACTGCAACGCTACACCTGCCGTGAAAAAACACATTTATCCCTACGATAACAACCAAGGTGTACCCGTACACGGTATCATGCATCCTCGGTTTAATATAGGAGTGGACTACTTCAATTTCACCGAGGTACGAAGCGCAGTAGATTTCCATACCAACGCCGAACCCAAAATGCCCCTATTCGAATTTATCATATCGCACGGCACCTATTCATTTAACAAGAGATTGGCGCGTAAATTGAGAGGGGTGCGGATGATAATCGGTGGTCACGGGGATACGCTACTGTACAACGGTAACGATCCCGAAGTTACCCTTGGAAGACGACCCGCCGGAGAATATCCAACGATAGTGAAGGACGTCGAGGGTAAACCGGTGTTCATACTGCATACAACGTCCCGTACCAAACACGTCGGTTTCTTCGAGATGAACGTAACGGAAACCGGTGAAGTGATATGGTACGAAGGCGCCCCCGTGGTAATGGACGATAAAATACCAGAATCCCCAGCTATCAAACAGATTATGGATAAATACCGACCCCAAGTCGAGGAGCTAAGGAATAGGTTCGTTGGAAAATCGTCGGTCGTATTGGACGGCTACAAAGATACTTGCAGAAGACGCGAATGCAATTTCGGGAACCTCATCACCGACGCGATGGCTGCCCATATGGCCAAAGCGTACGGTAACGCTACGAGCTGGAGTCCCGTCGGTATATACCTAATAAACGGCGGCGCGATTCGAACAGGCGTCACACCAAACCGCGATTCGAAGAAGGTGCGTTTTGGGGATCTATCAAACGCGCTCCCCTTCGCGAACATGCTGGTAGTGATGCGGCTGACCGGCGTCGAATTGCGTAAAGCCCTCGAACATTCCGTCTCCGGATATACGCAAGAACAATTCGAATTTCTGCAGGTGTCCGGGCTCCGGGTGCAGTACGATTTCAGGGCGAGTGTTGGACAGAGAGTACAAACTGTGCTGGCGCGATGTGCCGGATGTTCGCTAGTAAAATACGCACCTCTCGAAGACAATAAGGTGTACTACGTCGGGACGATCGATCATCTGAGCGACGGCGGCGACGGTTTCGAGATGTTCGAGGATAAAGAAGTGTGGGAGTACGTGAAACACGTCGAGGTGTTGGATATGGTCGTGGAATATATGAGACGGCCGAGGATGATCGAACCGGTTGATGAAGAGAGGATTCTTCTGTGTCACTCGCATCGCCTGAGCTCATTTTCGAAGACTTCGGCTGTGGAACGCGTTAAGCTGTATTTATTCTTCTTTTACATGTTGCTTTTGTTCCTTTTGTAATATTTCTGTAATATTCCTCGAAATTAAGGAGGCATTCCCTTGTTGGAGAAGATAAATAAAATGCCAGTATAATAATGTCTGCGGTTTACAGAGGTTACTGGTTTGTGACGTGTGTTTTTAGAACGTGTATATAAAGTAATAAAATGTGTAAATCGTTTCTTGTTTCTGTTCAATATCATAACGCGTTTACTGAATCAACTTGGGCAGATCATCTTGCTTCAGAAAGACTTTTATATTGGTTAATCTCTTTTTATTTGGCTTTACAACCTAATTCTCAAGTTAGCTTTTTGCTTTTGTTTTTTTAATTTATTTGTGTGTACACTCAAAAAAATAATAGTAATTTCACTATCATCAGTCAGTAGTGTTACTAGCATCAGCATGTCAAATGTGCGATGACGTCATAAATATGCAATGCGACCACACAAATAAATTAAAAATATTTCATGTTAGTATAATTAACACATGGACTGAAAGGTCCCGGGTCTAACACATAAATGACGCTAGTTTTATTGCAGTCACCTTTCTCTCAATTAGTACTAACCTTCAAAAGACAGCTGTTAAAATTTCATGATATTCTATTCATTAGTTGGTGAATTATTGTGCTAAAAGTCACGCTACATTTGTTATTTTCAAAACAATGGATCAAAAACAATTTCGTGTTTTAATTTTACACTGCTTCTTGATGGGAAAAAATACCGTTCAAGCGAAGCAATGGCTTGAAAAGTGTTATGGAGACTCCGCCCCATCAGAAACCACAATAAAACGTTGCTTTCCTGACTTCAAACGTGGTCGTAGAGACACCGATGATGCAGAACGCAGTGGACGTCCAAATGAGGCGGTAACACCAGAAAAAAGACTGCAGGTAAGAGGTTTGTTCAATTGAAACGAACCATATCGCTAAAATACGCTAGCAAATCCAGTTAGTTAATGGTTTATTTATTCTTTAAAAGATTATGTTCATTCGTAACTAAAATTTGTACCATTTGCATCTTCGCCTCATATTACCAGCCTTTACACTGGACTCAACTAGCGCTTCATCAAATTAACATCGCACTTCCATGACGGGGACGATTTCCTTCCTCGGTACTTTTTTTGCGCATTTCATTCATACTTTTCGATCAACTGGAAATGAATAAGGTGACAGGAAAACGTAATCTATACAACAGCTTGTATTTATTATGTACGTGTATTAACTCATTTAAATATACATAAAAATAGTTGCAGAAACATCAAAATAGTTAGCGTAGTATCGAACATGACTAGAGATGGAGCCATGCTCTGCTTGATAGTCCCCTCTCCAACAATATCGTAATCGCTGTAGTATCTTCCTTCCGTACGCCAGCTTATCCAATAGTCGCCGTAGCGCATATTGAAAAAACGATAATAGCCTTTTTGCGAAACGCATTCCTCCGTATCCTTCCGTATGCCTGCTAACCGTCCGTTGCATACCAGCACCGACCCTATCGGGTGGAAACAAGCCTTGCCGGAATTTAGACGGGCGCAAATACTTCTCTCGGTGCAATCCTCTTCCTTCGTTATTAAATTCACGCTGTACTGAATTTTTTGCAGGTACTTAGTGGTAGCGAAGACGTAACAGCTCGTGTGCGCGAGCTTCATGGTTCGCGACGCAATCGGAATCGTGTTTAGTCGGATCTGCGGCAGAGGTTCCGGACGAACTCCTATTATCGCTGCGAAGCCGTGCTGCTTGTCACCGGGCCCACTTAAACTAATCGAGTAGGGCATCAACAGAACCAGCGATCCCTCATCGCTTAGGTACTTTACCATAACACACTCGCTGAGACATGTGTCGTTTATGAAGCTTGAGGTAACCACCACGTAAGGCAGCACACGTACTCCCGTACCCCATTGCTTGGTGTCCAGCCTCATGATGTAGGTGAGGAAATTTCGTCCATCGGTGTCGATAGGTGCTGGCCCGGGCGGCTCTGGAGTCGTCGTCGTGGTAGTCGTCTTCGTTGTGGTAGTCGTCGGCGTGGTAGTAGTCGTCGTCGTGGTGGTAGTCGTCGTCGTGGTAGTGGTCGGCCGCTTTGTAGTTGTCCGCTTCGTAGTTGTTGGCGTAGTAGTCGTCGGTGTGGTAGTCGTCGACGTGGTAGTCGTCGACGTGGTAGTCGTCGGTGTGGTAGTCGTCGACGTGGTAGTCGTCGACGTGGTAGTCGTCGGTGTGGTAGTCGTCGACGTGGTAGTCGTCGACGTGGTAGTCGTCCGCTTCGTAGTCTTCGATGTAGTACCCATCCCTTCCATAGTACCATCCGTCATATCCCACGGCGGCCCTGTGGCAGCAGTCGCTGTAGGTTTTGCGGTGTGCGGTGGGCCAGGCCACGGCGGTAGCACGGGAGGCCTCCATGGTTCTTTAGTCGGTTCAACTTCATACAAATGTAGAGCTCTTCCTGGGTCCTTACTTTTGCAAGCGTCTACCCTCGTCCATAAGTATGAAAGTAATAAGCAGACAGCGCCATACACCCTCATTAGCGATTTGAACGTGCGTTTTGACATCGTTCAAGTTTAATACGGCATCAACTGATTGACAGATTAATAGATCGTCGCATAGTTACATCTGCAGGAGTTTGCTATTATGATGATAATATATAAGTTAAGACAATCTATTCTTTTAACGATCTTTCTGCAGTACTGTTGTTGCAAAAAGGAAGCAAGATTTGCGCTTGTCTCAAAGACAAATATTACTTGGTTTGATTTTATTAGAGTGACAGACAAGGATAGTGGTATATACATACTACGGCGTTATTCAAGTTACGTGAACTGTTTATCTTCTAGCGTTTGTTGTCGGTTGTCAAATGTAGGTTAGCATCGTTTTTGTATTCACAGTTTAATATTTATACCTTCTCTCTGAATTTTACGAGTAATTGTTCTTTTCAGAACACAGACTACGACTACAGTCTTTAGTAAGTTATTTTAAATAAACACAATGCATCGAACAGTGGTCAATATTTTTACTATCGTTACAGCGAATGTCTGGAAAAGGATTGAATTTCAAGGCGCAGGAGCTTGGAATTTTGGCATATTTGGAGAAGGGGGAAGAGAACGGGGGCCCTCTGTTATTTTTGAATGCTGTTTATGAGGTAGATATCTTAACACATTCACAATTTTATTTACAAAGAGCGTATTGTTGTAGAGAGACTCGATAAACTACTTGTGTTGTCAAGAAGAGGAAATTTCAACTTCCATTTCTGTCATTTCTTAGACCTAAGGTACTAAACCAAAAACAAGTGTTCTGCGAGAGACAACAAAAATGGAAGTGCGAAATGCTGTTTACAACATGTAATCAACAAAGTAACAATAGTTATATAATTGGTTTATGATTTTGTTATCAAGATATTGTTTTATGGAAACATGTTACTTTACAAACCCTTCAAGATGAAACTAAAACCAAAGGCATTGTGTAAACAATCGTTTAGTAGTTTGTTGAAGGAAATTGTTTTAAAATATGGAAAAGAAAACAACAGACGAGCATTAATTACGAAACATGATATCACGTTATTGGGAAGTACCTTTCTGTAAAAATATAATGGCTAACCTTATGTCGAGTTCTGCGAAACTAATGGTATTCCTGGATGAGATGTGGATCTATTCTAAGGGTAATAAGATTACGTCTTGGCAAGGTGATACCGTTAAAAGTAATAAACGAACTACTTCCGGAATTGGACCGAAGCATGTCGTGTCTCCTTGCCGGATCTTTCCAAGAATGCGAATGAAAGATGAACTGCCCGATGGCACACCACCCGAAACGGTTTATACTTCTCTTCCAAATGGATGGATGCAAGACCATATTTTCATTGATTGCATACACCATTTCATCAAACACGTTAAGCCATGTAAGGATGATCCACTTCTATTGTTACTGGAAGGCCAGGCAACGCATACGTGCGCTGTCATCCAACGAGGGCGACCTCAAGTGTTTCCGGAATCGGCAAGAGATGGCGCATGAACGTCGAAATGGATAACCTTTTTTATGGCAACTGTCAAAATTTCAGACGTCTACTGCCGACAGTTGTTATTTAAGAGTGTGCTTTTGTGTAGCAAATCAGGCGGTTTCGCAAAAATGGATAAAATCGAATTTCGTGCAGTAATAAAACACTTCTGGTCGGCTGGGAAAACGGCCACGGAAATTCGAAATATTTTACTGGAAGTTCACAGCGGATGTACTCCATCACTTCCGACGATCAGTTTCTGGGTGAGCGAGTTTAAACGTGGCCGCACAATCACAAGTGACGAACCTCGCAGTTGACGTCCAAAAACCGTTACCAACGATGAAATGGTCGCGTTAGCCGATCGTCGGCTGTGGTGGAAACAGATAGCAGAAACAACAGGCATCTCAGAAAAACGCATTCGCCATATCCTATTTGAAATTTTGGGTATAAAAAAGCTTTTGGCGCGATGGGTACGGCGTTCGCTCACACCGGAACAAAAACAAATTCGGGCGACCGTTTCGGAGGAGTGTCTGGCCAGGATCCAACGTAATCCAAGGGATTTCCTCATGCGTTTCGTAGCCGTGGATGAGACTTGGATCCACCACTATATACCGGAGGCCAAGGAACAGTCGAAGCAGTGGACTTTTGAGGGCGAATCGGCTACGAAGGAAACAAACACAGTACCGTCGGCAGGATAGATCATGGCGACCATTTTTTGGGATTCCCTAGGTGTGATCCTCATCAACTATCATCAGAAAGGAATGACGATTACAGGGTAATACTACGGCGATTTATTGACCAGTTTCGATGCAGTATTAAAGGAGAAACGGCCGCGTTTGCGACGGATAAAGGTGCTTTTCCACCACGACAATGCACCTCATTCATCCCGCATCGTTGTCTTCAAATTGAATGAGCTATGTTACGAATTAGTCTCCCATCCTCCCGAGCAGATTGTTTGGTCAGGCTTATGCTAGACTCCGCAACTATTCAAACCGTTGTGTCTGGATTTTCTAAGAGAGGAATATATCTTATTAAACAATACGCATTTGGAGGACTTGACATTACTGCCACTTAGACAACTGAGCGGTGGCTTGCGGACTTAACGGAAGATATAACCTGTTTCCATACTCCAGACTACGTTTACTTTACCGTGTGGAGATGGTTGAGGCTTGATTTGCGTGTTTGCATATTATTTATGGTTAAAACTGAGTTACTACAAACAAATATATTTCAGTATATGTAAGTGTATATTACTTGTATTCAAAACTACACCACTACAGTATAAATTGATATCATCATCTACTGCCTACGCAGCTTACTAGATTTCTTACTCACATGACTAATATCACCCAATAAGAATTGGTTACCTCATACATAATATTACTACACCAATAAATATTCCCAACCAGTCAAACCATGCACGAATACATTTGGTGTAGGAATATTGGCTTTACTACAAAGTACATGTAGAATTATCTCAGTACAGGTAGTTTCAAGGCACTTTTTCTCTGTTGTTTTAAAATGTATTATTAAATATCTTTTCCTTCTTCTTAGTTTCTTCTTTGTGTGACAAACTTTGTATTACTCGTGGTGGCAACTGACATCTTAATTAGATGAAATGTTGCTTTACTTTTGGCATATAAATACATAATGATAAGTGAATTCTAGGTGTTCTACCCTTCACATTTGTTAACGATCCTCTTTATTAAAACAAATTTTGCATTGCGTTAGCTGGGTACGTTGTCGGGGCCTGAGCAACCAAGCTTCTATCATAAAACTTTCTCAATATCTTTCTTCTGGTTTGAGAAATATACTGATTAGGGCGAAGTCGGATACCATCACACTTAATAGTATACGCGAAACATGGAAAGAGAAACCTAATGAAAAAGGTGACAGGAAAACGCAATCAATACAATTTGTATTCATTATTTATAGGCACCAACTCATATAATTAATACGCACAAAAATTGCTGCAGAAACACCAAAATAGTTAGCGTAGTATCGAACATGACTAGAGATAGAGCCATGCTCTGCATGACATTCCCCTCTCCAACAATATCGTAATCGCTGTAGTATCTTCCTTCCGTACGCCAGGTTATCCAATAGTCGCTGTAGCGCACATTGAAGAAACGATAATAGCCTTCTTGCGAAACGCATTTCTCCGTATCCTTCCGTACGCCTGCTAAACGTCCGTTGCATACCAGCACCGACCCTACCGGGTTGAAACAAGCCACGCCGGAATTTAGACGGGCGCAGATACTTCTCTCGGTGCAATCCTCTTCCTTCGTTATTAAATTCACGCTGTACTGAAATTTTTCCAGTTTCTCTGTGGTAGCGAAGACGTAACAGCTCGTGTGCGCCAGCTCCATGGTTCGCGACACGATCGGGATCGTGTTTAGTCGCGTCTGCGGCAAAGGTTCTGGCCGAACTCCTAGAACCGCTATAAAGCCGTGCCACCTGTTATCAGGCCCAGTTGAACTGAACGATAAGGGTTGCAACATAACCTGCGATCCCTCTTCGTTTATGTACCTTATCTTAACAACCGTAGCAATATCGGTATCGTTTATGAAGTTTGAGGTGACCACCATGTAAGGCAACACGCGTACTCCCGTACCCCATTGCTTGGTGTCCTCTCTCGTGATGCAGGTGAGGAAATTTCGACGATCGGTGTCGATAGGTGGTGGTCCAGGCGGCTCTGGTGTCGTCGTTGTGGTAGTCGTCGTTGTGGTAGTCGTCGTCGTCGTCGTGGTAGTAGTCGTCCGCTTTGTAGTCGTTCGCTTTGTAGTAGTCTGCTTCGTAGTTGGCCGCTTCGTGGTCGTCGGTGTGGCAGTCGTTGGCGTGGTAGTCGTGGGTGTGGTAGTGGTCGGCCTGGTAGTCGTTGGCGTGGTAATCGTTGGCGTGGTAGTCGTGGGCATGGTTGTTGTCGTCGTGGTACTCGTCCGCGTTGTAGTCGTCGGTATGGTAATAGTAGTCCGCTTTGTAGTCTTCGGCTTGGTAGTCGTCGGCTTGCCATTCTCCGATGTAGTACCCATCCCTTCCATAGTACCATCCGTCAAATCCCACGGTGGCCCTGTTGCGGCCGTCCCTGGAGGTTTCGCAGTGGGTGGTGGTCGAGGCCACGGCGGTAGAATAGGAGGCCTCCATGGTTCACGAGTAGGTTCAACTTCATACAAATGTAGACTCCTTCCAGATTCCCTGCTTTTGCAAGCGTCCACTCTCATCCACGAATAGAAAAGAAACAAGCGGACCCCTATTAGCGATTTCAGACTGCGTTTTGACATCTTTCAAGTTTAATACAACATTAATTGTTTGACAAGTAAATAGATCGTCGCGTAGTTACATCCGCAAGGATTTGCTTTTACGATGACAGACGAATGTATATAGTGGAGATTGCATAAGTTCCGTTGCGTGTCGTTAAAAGTTTATGCGCCTTCAGCTTTGCAAATTCGCTTATAATTGTGGATCCTAATCTTCTGCGGAAGAACCTAAAATCATTGAATATTTATAACAATACCAATATCTTTGAATTACGACCTCACTTATCGGACGTGAATCAAATTAATAATCATTTCTTTAGTTTCTACATTCAATTTCATGTTATTATCAGTTAATGATATTAATTCTTTATTCAGTTGCATTAAACCTCAATCAACTCTCTCTTAAAATGTTAATTTTATGCTGCCCACACTTGCTGCAGACAATTATACATACTTGTTGCAGTGTGTATTTTTGTTATTGCTGGAAAAGAAGCATTATTACACCTGTTCGAAGATCTACGACACGTGCAAATTTCCCATATTGTCAAAACTTCTAGAGAAAGCAATTAGTTGCGGACCCTCCACGTTGTTCTCCGCACTGCACTGTCACTTGCCCCACATCGCCGAGACTACTAGAATAAGTAATGGACTTAATATTCTAAATTTAGAGAAGAATCTAAGTCATCTGAAATATGTCAAAATGCGTATGCAACTGAAGACTTTGATGACTGGATTATAGGAAAATTATCATGGCGAAATACTTAATTTTCTAAAATTAGAAGAAGATTTTCTATATCCATTTCTAATTCTCTCACTTTATCAATAATTTGAGGTGACGTTTCTCGCTGTCTATAATAAGTTTTTAAAAGTGTTATGGCACTTAGGGCTTCTTCGTTTTCCGGTACGTGTTCTGCTTCGTCGCATGAATCTTCTTCCTCTTCGATTTCATTATCGTTTTCGTTATCCCGCTGTTTTATGTCCTCCACGATATCGGAATCTGAACGCATTCCCGACGTAATAAGGCAACTGTCCACGGATGCAAAGTCGTCGAAACAAAACTGGTTTTCGTCACTCTGATTTTGCTGTCACTTTTTAATAAGTTCACATAACGGAACGTCATCTTCATTTAAGTTGTCACAAACTGGATTATTCCTTAATCTTGAATGACTAAAGCAGTTTGCTATAGCCTCAGAGGTTATACTACGCCAAACCGTCTCTAAAAAGTCCAACGCGTCGAGAAGTGAAACTGCACATGGTACGTTCGTGTCCATACCCGTAATAATTTTCTGCAGAAGAAATTTTCTGTAAAAACAATTTAAGCTTCTTATTACGCCTTTGTCCATTGGTTGAAGGATGCTAGTGCAATTTGGGGGCAGAAACACCAAATTAATATTTTTTAAGTGGGCTAATGATGGATGTGCTGGGCAGTTATCGACTAAAAGCAAGATCTTTTTATCTTTAACCGCAAGTTCTTTATATCATTTTCGAATTTCATTTTCAAAGATTTCTGAAGTCATCCATGCTCTTTTGTTTGCGTAGTAATTTGTTGGGAGTGTTTTTATGTTTTTGAAGCAGCATGGCTTTGTTGACTTTCCTATGACAAGAATTTTACGTTTCTCCGTACCGGTCATATTAGGACACACAAATGCAGTTAACCGTTCCTTGGCTAGTTTACCGCCTACACATTTTTCGAATTTAAACCTCAGAGTCTTATCTGGAAGAAGTTTATAAAAAATTCCCGTTTCGTCGCCATTGTAAATTTCATTGTCTTCATAATCTTGTCTTAATTTAGGCCACACTTCATTTAGCCACGTCTCTGCTTCTGTCATATTAACACTTTTCGCTTAGCCGCTCATTTTTCCGTTATTGAATGTCTCCGTTTGAAACGCTCCAGCCACCCATTGCTGCACTTAAAATTTGTGTCTCCAAATAAACTTCCAAATTCTTCGGCCTCTTGCATAAGCAGTGGTCCATTAACGGGTAAATATGCACTTCCACATTGCTTAAACCACGTAATAAGCGCTTCGTCGATTTCAACCTTTTCGCACGATCGAATTTTGTTTGACTTTTCTTTCCCTTTCACAAAGGTATTCATGGTTTTATTCTTATTTTTCAGAATTGTACAAACCGTAGAATTAACTAACCCAAATTCGCGACACACGTCCGCTTTCTTCCTTCCACTTTCGACTGCTTTGATTATCGCGACTTTGTCGTTCACGCTTAAACTTTTTCGCTTTAAACCTGACATTTTCGATAAAGAAATCTCGATGATTCACTCACGCGATTCAAATGCCGACTGAGGAAATTTCTTACGAACTTTGCCTGGCGCATTGCAAGAAACGGTAGTATTCTTGGAATCCCCGAACGGTCGGTTGCAGGCTAGGCAAATATCGGGAATTGAGCCATAAATGATAATATAAATACATACCGCAAGTGGTAAATATTTGTCGTTATATCAGGGGTTATTGACGTTAAAACCGGGTTTTTCCCTGTACGTTTGAAGAGTAAAGTACGGGACCGCTTAAAATTTGACGTTCGAAGTTGTTATAACCAGGTTCTACTGTATATTATGTATATATACAAATTATGTAAACATACTAACATAAATAATAGTTTAAATGTAACTACAACAAAAAGTAATTAATTCCCCTTCCTCTTTTTTTCATATTTTGCTCTGCAATATTTTTGCATAGCGTCATTGGTATCGATCCTCGCATCTTTCCCTAGCAAAATATTATTGAGACCAGTGCAATAATTAAATAATGAAACCTCCAGAAATTTATCTAGAACAAGATTTTTGGTATCGTGTTCCGTACAAGTTATGTTAAAAGCGCAGTGTTCTTCTTTCATGACAAATTTGAGGCAATATATCCAAACACATAGTATATATGTTGAAGAGAGTTTCCTCGAATTCTTTAGTACAATAATGTAATCTTGGACTTCCGGATTTCTGCCTTAGTTCAGTTAATCTGTGGGCGAAACTTTCCCCATGAGTGGCTAATATATCGACAACGCAGCCTATGGCAATCGTCAACAATTTTTCAAACTGCTTATTCGTAAACAATATACTCAATCATGTTGCGTTGGCATTCTTTAAGCGTAACTTTGCTTCAGAAGTTTTATTTCATGCGACTGTTTCCATATCTCCCATGCCCCTTGCCAGTTTTCCTTAAAAGGAAAAAAAAACAATTAGCAGCGTACATATTGTATGCTATAGAAAGGACGAACACCAATCGATAGCAAAATTATTTATTATGCTGCAAATTAAATAAGTTTTTCCAAAATTTAATACATACCCTCTTTCACCTCTGGGATATTAAATGAAGTTCTTCACACCAAGACAAGAAAACGCTGTATTAATGAAATCAATTCACGAGAAAGACAACGTGAAGAGACATAAAACGCTAACACACGGACATGTTTCTGTCTACCCGGCGTCATCAGCGTGGTTTCGAGTAGTTTTATACTAAACACATGTAACTCTCTCGCTGCTTCTATTGCCATACGTAATCCCACGATACAAGTGAATATTTCTAGCGCTAACTAGTGCCAAAAGAAGGTAACACTTGTCCGGTTGTTAATTTATCATCTCCAGGAGCTTTTCCGTTTTTTAATCTTTTTAGCACTTCTTCCAGATGTTCTCCTGTGATCTTCCCCTCGTCTAAGACTCCGCCCGGAATATCCCGACTGTCGCCTAGACCATGCATCTGCTGTATTGTCACTTCACTTGGTGTATTTAACAATTGTTCGAAATATTCTTTCCATCGCCTTTCTAATCACTTCCCGATCTGTGAGTGTTTGTCCTCCTTTGTCTTTTAATGCTGCCGAATTCACTTCTCTATCACTTCTC
Source organism: Trypoxylus dichotomus (assembly GCA_023509865.1). NCBI lineage: Eukaryota > Metazoa > Arthropoda > Insecta > Coleoptera > Scarabaeidae > Trypoxylus > Trypoxylus dichotomus. Next base: position 92,368,739 of record CM042074.1, read on the forward strand.
GTACCTTTGAGTACTTTAAAAGACAGCTTTTTGTTTCCTTTACTATCTTTCTCTGTTTTAGTCCAAATTCTTTCCATGATTTTCGTTTCGCTTCCATTACTGCGATCTTGACTTTCTTTCGTTGTACTTTGTATATTTCATACGAGGGGAGGTCCAGAAGTTCGTGGAATGGAGGGGATAGGGGCGCTCGCTAGATGTCATTCTGATTGGCGACTCATCATTAGTATATAAGTTAAGTTGCAGCCCTATAGCGTCAGTCGTTTACGAATAGTTGCCTGCTAAACAAGTCAAAGTTTCTTACAAAGCAAGGAAAGAACGCTCAAACCATATTGAATGAAATGGAAACCGTTTATGGGGAATAGTACCCTAGTAAATTTATAAGTGGCATGGTCTTTTTAAACATGGTCGGGAGTCGATTGAAGGCGACCTCCGCTCAGGACGGCCAGTTGAGGCCACCACATCAGACATCGTCGAAAAAGTGCAAAAATTTCTACTGCTCGTTTGAAGAAAAACCAATTATCTGCATTAGTTGGAGTATCAGATACCACCATTTTGCGTATCCTACATGACCACCAGGGTATGACAAAAGTCAGTGCAAGATGGGTACCGAGAATGCTCACGCCCCTGCAGAAACTACAGCGCGTCTGTGCGTCCAAACAATTTTTGGAGCTGTGTGGAGACAAACCTGCACAGATTTTGGAGCGGATTGTTATCGGAGATGAAACATGGGTTCATCACTTCGAGCCTAAGTCCAAACAGGAGTCCATGCAATGGCATAAAAAAGGAACACCACCGTTAAAGAAATTCAAAGTGTCAGAATCGGCTGGAAAGTTGATGGCTATGACAATGCGCCGGTTCACAAGAGCAAAGTTGCAATGGCTGCTCTGCACAAGCATGGCTTTCAATCAATAGTCCATCCACCCTACAGTCCAGACCTGGCACCCAGTGATTTTTATTTGTTCCCCAATTTAAAAAAAGACTTACGTGGAAGAAAGTTTTCCAACGACAACGAGGTAAAGGAGGCAATTTTAGCCCATTTTGAGGCAAAAGATAAAAAAATATTTTTATGATGGTTTAGAAAAATTAATTCATAGATCTAATAAATGTATTGTGCTTAAGGGTGATTATATTGAAAAGGAAAAATAGATTTATTGTTTTATTTTATTTAAAACCCTTTCATTTCGTGAACTTCTGGACCTCCCCTCGTACCTTTCTTTTTCTGTTTTTACTATTCGAATATCCCTGCCATGTCTTCTTTTTTATTTTCACTGAGTTCTTGATTTCATCAGACCACCATGAAGTTTGTGTTTTATAATTATTTATCTGCGTTGTGCCGCATATGGTCTTAGCTGTATCTATAAGCGTTGTTGGGATTTATCGTTTATAACTTTTTCGTATTCTTTTGCTATTTCCGCATCTTTCAATTTACAGGAACGTATTGTCTCATAACCAATCTTTGTATTGTCTTTCTACTAATAAATAATCTATTATAGACCTTTCTCTCCGATTCGAATCTTCTCTTGTATATTGTGCTAATAAACCGCGTGTTATTATTATTAAAACCCGATCAAATTAAACTCATATTACCATCAACTTTATTTCACGAAAAACAAATGAAGAAAGAAAATAACAATTGAATTTATACAGGAAGCGACCAAACTCGAACCTATACTATATAAAAAATACGGTTCACCGACGATATCGTACTCCCCGTAATATCTCTTCATTTTCTCGGCGGCCCAATAATCGGCGAAACGTACATTGGCGAAGACGTAGTAGCTATCCCAGGAAACGCAAGGCGAGGTATCGATACGGATGCCCGCCAAGCGTCCGTTGCACACCAACAACGAGCCTTCCGGATGAAAACAATAGTCCCAATCCGGACGAGCGCAGGTCCTCCTCTTGCTGCAATACCACGTATTCTTTATCAGCCGTACGGTGTACTTCGTCGTTTGCATTTTGCGATCGATCGTATAGACGAAACATTTCACCGTCGTCAGCGTCATCGTTCGGGAAGCGATCGGAATCGTATGCAATATGACCGGCAAATTACCCTCCGGACGCTTCCCCGTTACGATGACGAACATGTTGTCCTTAGACGATTCGTAGAAGGTGAGCAGTTCGATCGTAAGCAACATCGGTAAATCGTGATCGTCAATGTAACGCACCTCCACGTCCGACGGCTCCTCCCATTTTATAAAGTCCGCGGTAACCACCACGTAAGGTAGCACCCGGGCTCCACCGCCCCATTCGCCCGTCCTTAAATTGGTGACGACGGCGAGGAAGTGTCGTCTATCCACGTCTATAGGCGGCACCGGTGTAAAAAGTGGCAGTTCTACGGATGGTATCTCCGGTGTCGTCGATGTTACGTCTTCCCATTGGAATTTTTTCGGTGTCTCTTTCGATTTGCACGCTTCCGTTACCATCCACAAGTAGAAAAGAAGTAAACAGATCACGATTTTTATCGTTGTCAATGATTCTCGACTATTTACTGACATTTTAGTACTTTTTATTCATCAACTATGTTTCCTATAATGACATGTGACGTATGAACTGCCTCCTAACGCAGGAACATCTTTCGGAACACACCATAATGGCCGCTTTCGTTTTCCGGGTTGTAGTAGAATACGTGAAACCGAGGTTACTGTACCTTCTCTTTTACCCCCACTCCATTTTGAAAAATGCGAATTCTAACCAACAAAATTTGATGTCGAAATGCGGTTAGACGAGATGCTTGATTGAATGTATTTCTAACGGATATTTTCAGTGATAATACTCAAATGTCATTTGACTTATTTCTTATAACTTCTATCTGAGAGGATGATTATTGATAAAAATATACCATTCCATTAGGGCTGCCTTATAAAAATAATCTACAGAGTGATTTTATATGTTTGAGGACAGTTTAAATTTCGCGCGGTGGATTCTAGGGGATTTGACATGTTAAGAGTGGCCATTGTGAGTATCGGTCCCGGCAAACTGCCTGTGCGACACGTTATTTATATTCATTCGTTATTATTTGCTTCATTTTTACTTGTAATCTGTTCTTCTTAGAGCTACTGTTTATCAGTGTTATTTTCCAGGTATGTTTTTATGCATTTCTATTAAATTAAGTGAACTTAGTGGTTAGTTTTAAGATGCCGTTTACGGCCGAGCAAGACGCTTTTATTTTAAAAGCGCATTATCGCATTGGCACTCATCACGAAGATGGATCATGGATATATTCATTGCAATTATACCTGAACCAATTTCGTGAAAATTATCCGGATGTTGTCGTACCATACAAAGTGTTTTGTAATCACAGAGACAGAATTATTGAACGAATCGAAGGGAAACACTGCATTTGTAAATGAAAATCAACTGGACGACCAACAGTGTTAACAGAAGAGACTGTTGATGATGTTAGACAACGGATAGAGGCAACTCCTAAAAAGTCAATTCGCAAAATAGCAGCTCAAACTGGTGTGATGCTTCTTCTATTTCTAAGATGTAGGTATTTTTCATTTTCGTTATTTTAGATTTATCGTTCAGTACTGCAAGAAAAGCATTGGTTAAAAATCTACACATGCATCCGTATGGAGTAACCGTAACACAGCTATTATTGCCAATTGATATTCCACGACGAATTCAATATTGTCAATGGTTTAATGAAAATCTTCAAAATGATGATATTTTAGATTTAACATTCATGTCAGACGAGGCCTGGTTTCACTTGTCAGGCTGTATTAACAGCCAAAATTACAGAACATGGGCTACAGAAAATCCTCATAATTTTGTTGGGACTTCTTTACATTCACAAAAAATTGGGGTCTGGGTGGCAATGTCTAGACGTCGCATAATTGGCCCTATTTTTTTTCCATGAAAATATCAATGCGGAAAGATATCGCACTCAAATTTTGGAAGTGTTTATAAACCAATTACATGACGATGAATTGGAAAGGGGGTATTTTCAACAAGATGGAGCACCACCTCATGTAGCGCATGATACATTGGAATATCTAGAAGAGTATTTTGGTGACAGACTTATTAGTCGCGATCGTTGGCCATCACGGTCACCTGACCTAACCCCTTTAGATTTTTATCTGTTTGGGCATTTAAAAAATAAGATACATCAAAATCGACTTCACAATTTGGAAGTACTACGAGCAGCCATAGAGCAGGAAATTCGTAATATCGATCAAAACCAATTACAACGACTGTTTGACAATATTAAGAGGCGAATACATTTATGTCTTGAACCAAATGGAGGCCATTTCGAACGTACATTATACTGTAATTGTTTTTTTGCAATAAAATTATACGAAAAACGGAATCGTTTGCTTTTAAATGTGTAGTGCTCAAATTTAAATATTTGTATTAATTCAAAAGCTATTTGAAATCATCTATATTTCATTTGATTTTTTTATCACATTTACATTAATTTTCTGCTTAGAAAATCAATATGAAATTGATTGTTTGAAGATCTGTCAATATTTTATCACCCATCCAAAATCTATTTGCTACGCTACTGGTTACGAATTCAAAACCAAATCGCCAACGTGACAAAAATTTAGCAAGGCGCGAAATTTAAACTGTCCTCAAACATTTAAAATCACTCAGTATTATGTTCACAGGTATAGCAGTAAACTCCACTCACACATATTTATTAATTATGCGGAACGCAGCGTTTCGAGAGCACGTGGGATCTCATTGTCAACCGTATTACCGACTGAAAGTAAAAACTGTATCACACATGCAAATTATTTTCTACGCAGGCTCTAAAATTTCTAAAACATATGACTATTTACAATCTACTCGCCGGTCTAATGCCTATTTGCCATTGATGTAGCGAGGTACAATGGTTTCTTTTCCATGGTAAGTAAATAAGCGAACATACTCTACAAGTAAGTATTGGTCAAGTAATTCAGGAATTTACGAGCAGGCTACAGCGGCGCTGTTCTTCAAACCAGGAGAACGTAACAAATGATTTCAAATAAGCTCTAACCTGCCATTTAGTACTGGTCCAGTATCTTGAAAGCATTGCTTGTATCAGAGCTTACGGATTCTTTTCGAAATCATAAAAATATTACTACTGTTACTACGTATGAAATTTATTTTGTAAGGAACAAATATAAAGATGCTATGACAATGAGGAGTCCAGAAGACGCGGCTGGAATTGCAGTCACATTGGTCTGCTCCGACGCTACCGTAGACTAGTCGTTTCTAACCGATAAAGGACCAGACTTGTATTTCGGTGACGATTTTCCACCATACTCGTGCAAATAAAGATTGTCCACTTTTCGCGCTGACTTGCAAGCCTCCGTCACCATCCATAGATGAAGTAGAATCAAGGCGCTCAGCCCTACACTTAACACAATCGATGAGAACCATGCGCATCGCGGCATTCTTTAACTTCTTCAGTCGTCGACTGACTGCGACAGTCAACCCGAAGTCTTAAACTACACCTTTAACGGCCGGGTGAAAAATTCGCGCTTTTAAGTCTTGCATTAGTTCGCAACGAGTTTCCAGAAATTACGTGTCATTTTAAACGTCAAGGCGTTTTCGAACGGTAAAAGTCGATGACAATTCGCTATGAAAATGACAGAAAAGTTTCGCAGAAACTGTTCAGAAAATTCGTCTCGAATTCAGCTAGCATGAAGTCATCAGTCCAAAATTAAGAAATCAGAAAGCCATCAGTCCAAAATTAAGAAATCAGGAAGTCATTGTGCTGCAAGATCAGCGTGGAATTTGCATGCAGTTCCGAGATCTGAGATATTGGTAGAGAATGGTAACTTATTTTTATTATTATTGGTAACTTAATAACATGAAATCACAATTGCGTGTTATGCCCTCTACCTTAAGAAAATAAATTAAAATCCGTAACGCGGCATGCACTTTACACCGCACCTAAAGGTAGGGTTATCAACATTGAATTATGAATAGCATTAATCCATTTTTTGAATATGTCAAAACTCCTTCTTCACAATTAGTGACACTACGCTTTATGGAGGGCATTGCCATTAGAGAAATATAATTAATTGACAGTACATATATGTATATAATTAAATATATATATATATATATATATATATATATATAACGACTTACCCTAAATATATGAATTTTGTGCAATTTAAATTCTAATAATTGTTAATAAGAGGCTGTACTACATTAGTCACTAAATTACTAACTAAATGTAACTAAAAGCTAAACATAAATATCAGAAGAAAACGATAGCAGCCGCAATCCTCTTATACGGCAGAAATATATGGACAAGAAATGAAATTTTTAAGGAGTGAAAGGTTCCACAAGATCTGATAACATAAAAAATGGAGATATAAGAACAGAACTAAAGATCTTGGACATAAATGAGAGAATAAAGGAAACCAAAAATAAGTGGAAGGAATATTTAGAACGCATGCAAGTGACGATGTTTAAGAAGAAGAAGTGCTTAAAACCTGAAGTGAAGAAGAAAGAGAATGCTTTTAACACATGGGCTGAAAAGTCCCGGCCCTAACAAAGAAAACACGGTCTTTTTTGGTTCAAAATTAGCTTCATTCATCAACGTAATCTCCATCAAGAGCAATGCAATCATTCCAGCGCCGCTCTAACATTTCAATACCACTTTTGTAGAACGATTTATCTTTTGCCTCAAAATAGGCCTCAGTTTCAGCGATAACCTCTTCATTCGTGCGAAATTTCTTACCGGCGAGCATTTTTTTGAGGTCTGCGAACAGCCAGTAGTCGCTGGGAGCCAAATCTGGCGAATACGGTGGATGTGGGAGCAACTCGAAGTTCAATTCATGTAGTTTTGCCATTGTTTTGATTGACTTGTGACACGGTGCGTTGTCTTGATGAAGCAAAATTTTTTCCTTTGCCATATGCGGTCGCTTCTTTGCAATTTCGGCCTTCAAACGCTCCAATAACGCTATATAATATTCACTATTGATGGTATTTCCTTTCTCAAGATAGTCGATGAATATTACACCACGCACATCCCAAAATACCGAGGCCATAACCTTTCCAGCCGATTGTTGTGCTTTCGGGCGCTTTGGACGAGGTTCACCAGTTGCTGTCCACTCAGATGACGATCGTTTTGATTCCGGAGTGAAGTGATGGATCCATGTTTCATCCATTGTCACATATCGACGCAAAAATTCCGGTTTGTTACGTTTAAACATGGCCAAACACTGCTCAGAATCATCAACGCGTTCTTGTTTTTGGTCAACAGTGAGCAAACGCGGCACCCACTTTGAACAGAGCTTTCTCATAGTCAAATGCTCATGCAATATAAAGCCAATACGTTCTTTTGATATCTTTACGATGTCAGCTAACTCACGCAACTTCACTTTTCGATCATTCAAAACGATTTTGTGGATTTTTTTTATGTTTTCTGGTGTTACCGCCTCATTTGGACGTCCACTGCATTCTGCATCACCCGTGTCCCTACAACCACGTTTGAAGTCAGCAAACCAACGTTTTATTGTTGTTTCTGATGGAGCGGAGTCTCCATAACACTTTCCAAGCCATTGCTTCGCTTAAACGGTATTTTTTTCCATCAAGAGGCAGTGTAAAATTAAAACACGAAATTGTTTTTGATCCATTGTTTTGAAAATAACAAAAGTATCGTGACTCTTAGCACAATAACTTACAAACTAATGAATAGAATATTATGAAATTTTAACAGCTGTCTTTTGAAGGTTAGTACTAACTGAGAGAAAGGTGACTGCAATAAAACTAGCGTCATCCATGTGTTAGGCCCGGGACTTTTCAGCCCATGTGTTATATTGTGTGCTCTTAATGGAAAGGTTAATGTTCTGTTGCGCAATACACCATGTTATTCTTATTGTTATATGTATGTTTATGATGCAACAGTGAAAAGTATTTAAGCAACAAGAGAATGACTTCCGGAACTGACGAATTAGAAATAAAAATAAAGGAAAAAAAGTTAAAAGAATTAGTCTTACTTCATTTCTATATATCTCATTATGACACTGTCTAATTCCGGAAGTAGTTCGCCTATTACTGACTCTGGCCGTGGAAGCCTACGTATTCAATGAAAAGTATATGATCATATTACTATTTGTATACTTTATTTAAGCTAGAGTTTACCTTATATATACAGCGTCAACTATACTTAAGCTATAGGTAAAAAAGATTGTGGCTAACGCCAGCGAAACAGATTTGAAAAGCGGGCGACATAAACGTGGAAATGCGCTACGGGATCGTTCCTCGAGCTTCTCTAGTTCGTAGTCGTAATATCCTCCCGGATATATACGGGACAACGGCCAAAAGTCCTCGTATCTCATATTGGAGAACGTCATAGAAATATTCTCTTTAATGCACCACTGCGTATCCAATCGAATTCCCGCCAGTCGTTCGTCGCATACCAAAGCCGACCCAGCCGGCTGAAAACACTCCTGCGTCTTGATATTGGCCGTAGCATGCAGCCTATTCGGATCGGTGGAGTATTCATCCCGCGAATTCAGAATGACTTTCATCTGTGATTGGATAATCCGCATTAAGTAAAATATGAATTCTCAATTTGACAAGTTAATATGAAGCTTCCCTTGGTTTTGTTTTTGTAATGATACGAGGGCGAGCTGAAATGTGTCCGGAATCGACAAGAGAAATTATTGTGCTTCGATGTAGTCTTCTCGAAGTGCAAAATAGTCATCTGTAGCGGCGATGATCTCCTCATTTGAGGTAAATCTCCTTCCTCCCAGTGATTTTTTCAGGTTTGGGAATAGGAAAAGGTCGCTGGGGCTAGGTGAAAATGGAGGATGAGGGACCGCAACTCATTCGATTTGGACACGACGATAAGCCATTGTCGTGGTGGAAAAGCACCTTCTTCCGCTGCAAACGAGGCCGTTTCTCCTTCAATACTGCATCGAATCGGGTCAATAAATCGCTGTAGTATCGCCGCGTGATCGTCCTTCCATTCCGCATATAGTCGATGAGGATCTCACCTTGGGAATGACAAAAAAATGGTCGTCATGACCTTTCCGCTCGATGGAACGGTTTTTGGTTTCTTCGCAGCCGATTCGCCCGGAAAAATCCACTGCTTCGACTGTTCCTTGGTCTCAGGTATGTAAGAGTGGATCAAAGTCTCATCCACGGTTACGAAACGAGAGGAAATGCCTTGGATACCGTTGGATCCTGACCAGATACTCCTCCGAAACAAACAGGAACCCATCGCGCCGAAAGCTTTCTCATATGCAAAAGTTCGTGTAGGATATGGCGAACACATCTTCTGCAATGCCTGCTGTGTGTGCTGCACCCAGAAGCTGATGGTCGAAAATGATGGAGTACGTGCGCCATGAACCTTTAGCAAAATATTTTTTAATCACTGCACGAAATTCGATTTTATCTATTTTGGCGAAACCGCCTGACTTGCTACACAAAACGCACTCTTAAACAACAACTATTGACAGTAGATGTCTGAAATTTTGACGGTTGCTCTTGACGACCAATGAATCTACTTCAACCTCCGTGCGCCATCTCTTGCCGATTCCGGAAACATCTCAGGTCGTCGTCGCATAAGATTCTTCGTGATGACTGAGGACGTAAAGATTAATAGCAACGCATGCGCGTTATTTACTGCAAATATTAATATTATGGATACTACAGCAAAAGAGACGTACCCTCACGATGTACATATCAATGTTGCGCACCGCATACAACTCGCATTCCCTCGATTTAAACGGATCCGTCCTTGTGGTAATCGGGATCGTGCTGATCTGATGTAAGATTCCGGGCGGTTTCTTAATATCCGGTCGCGCCTTGCACCTTACCACTACGTAGTCGGCCTTTGAGCTGGTGTAGAGGGCGTGAATGGGTTCTTTTAGTACCATACCGTCATCGTCCATGTAGTGAATTCGAAAACGCTGTTTGTTGGAATCGTTTATCACCTTTACAATGAAATACCGAGATTACGTATTATCAATGTGTAGGGCATTATGGCAACTATTGGTGAGTCTGCAGGTTCTTATGATATAATTAAACGCTAGTGTTGAGAGTTTAAATGCGGAAGAACATCCTGTGAAAATCAAGATGTCGGTGGTCCTCCTATAACGGTAACAACAGACCAAGACATTAAAAAGGTACACGATATCGTACTGCAATACCGACGAATACGCATTGGGGACATTGTGGAAGATACTGTCCTTTTATATCACGTGGTGCACAACATACTGACTAAAGAATTGGATATGAAAAAGATGAGTACAAGATGGGTGCCACGAATGTTAACCATTGACCAGAATAGAAATCGGGTGTTCATTTGTATGAGCCATTTGGAAAGGTACCAAGCAAACAAAGCAAACTTTCTTAATCGGTATGCGACCATGGATGAATCATGGGTGCACCACTATAATCCCGAGGCCAAACTACAAAGTAGAGAGTGGAAACATGACGGTTTTCCTCCTCCACGAAAATTTAAGGTTGTGCAGTATGCTGGAAAGCTTTTGCTATCAGTGTTCTTGTATGCTCGAGGAATCATCCGGACTGATTATTTGCAAAAGGAACAGAGCATTACAAGAGCCTACTATGCACGATTGATGAGTTGCGAGTCGCTATTAAGGAGAAACGCCGAGAAAAGTGCCACGGTGTTCTTTTCCATCAGGATAATGCTCCCAGCCGTACATCTAGTACTGCTGTGGCTGCTATAGAGCAAGCAGGCTTTGAATTAATGGCGCACTCGCCATATTCGCCGGATCTGGATCTTAGCAAATACAGACTGTACCAAATTAAAAGAAATCTTACGTGCGACAAAATTATTATTGATGTAAGCTATAGAGTGGTGGTTTGCAGCGGTCGGACAAAAATTTTTCCAAGAGCTGTTAGGATATTGGAACACCGATATACCAAGTGCATAAGTGTAGAGGGAGCCTATGTCGACAAATAAAAAATATAACGCTCTAGTTTTACTATAATTGGGTCAGGGGTACAGCATAAAGATCCACCCTCGTATGTCATTTGTCAAAAACTCCTCCTCATACAAATATATAAGAAAGTGTCAAGCATTCTCTTTGCTCCTGAACCGGTAATCTAGGGTATCTTAAATCAAGTGAGGGCTCCTATGGATATATGTATAGGCCCCCTTTGAGAAAAATTTAAGATTGATTCAGGAGGTTATAAAGTTACTAAAATATACGGACCACAACATCCATCTGCATGGACCTCAAACTGATTAACTCTTTACTTCGCTTTCAAAGAGGATATACAAAATGTCCGTGCTGTTTGTGCCTGTAAGATACTCGAGGTGGAAACCAACACTGGGTACAGATACATTGGCCTCCCAAAACACCCTTAGATGTTAGACAAAGGAATATTGTAGGTGAACCTTTAGTCGTCAGACAAAAAATAATTTTTCCATCTCTTCATATTAAATTGGGTCTTATGAAGTAATATGTTAAAGCTTCAGATTTGCAAGGGAACTGTCTCCAAAGTACATACATATTTTCACGACTCAGTTATGAAAAAGTTAAGGCTGAGGTATTTGTTGGACCTCACATTAGAACTTTAATGACAGATCCAAATTTTTCAACCAACTCTGAGAAAGAACTCTAGACTTCATTCACTTTATAATGGGAAACAAAAAAAGCCTCCAATTACAAAAATCTAGTGAAACCAATGTTTTCAAAATTTCACCGTCTAGGTTGTCACACGAGCATAAATCTTCATTTCCTTCATAGCCATCTTGATTTTTACTTTATCGATGAAACAATGATGTAACTACAAACTTTCGTGGTTTGATCCGTATATAAATAACTGCATCTGTCAAAAGAATGACAGAAGACAATATAAACGTGCATCATCTTAATCGAGATACCATCGGAATTCACCGACTGAGATTTAATAAATTTGTTCGAAAGAAAAGCGCTACACCCAACACAATTCGTATACCTATACCTTGGCGGTCAATAGTACATTCGGAAGAACTCGTATTGCCGTGGCATTGTGAACGCCAGTGTCGTCCAAGGCGAGACCCACGAAATATCGGGAACGTACAGGCGGCGGTACGAACTCCGTTGTAGTTGGTTCGGTCGTCGAATCGTGCCAATCGACGTTGTCTTCAAAATCGTCTAATGTCCTCTTAGATTTGCAGCAATTGACGAGGACGATCGCGCCCAAGAAGTACGGAAGGACCAAACGGCATACCGCGAGAAGTCGATATACGAATTGGGAACTTCCCTTCATTCTATCGCGTCGAAATTTACTTTGACGTTGCACTGACGGATTCACTGCGTGACAGGTTAACTGTACCAGCTAAAATACACCCCTATATGATGTTAATTTTGGCAACTTTCTATTATGTCTTTTTTACGAGGAGCATTCACCCTTTCAGACTGAATTTTCGCGGATAAAACTGTCAAGTTTCATACGATTCTGAATTTGACAGATGGGAGACATTTGTTAGTTTTGGGATTCGATGTTTCGTTGTACATCGAATAATGAGAATGTATTGATAGAGCGACATGATATGTGACCATTAATTACTTGCAAAAAATTTAACATTTTCGTGAAACAAAACTCGGCAAAGAGGGGCGAGTTTCAGTCCCGTATGAAACGGTGAATTAATTAAAAAGAGGGCAAATTTATTGAATGAAAACCTAAAACACAGAAAATTTTGTAGCCAGTGATAGCTGGCTGAAAAGATTTAGAACGAGGTATAGAACTCGACTGCTGTCGATGTCTGGTGAAAAATGATCGGCACCATCGCAACTAGTGCAACCGTTTAAGGAAAAGTTAATGAACAAAATCAAAGAGCTACATTTAAATGAGGAGCAAATATACAATGCAGATGAAACCAGTCTTTATTGGAAATTATTACTTACGAAAACCTATGTTGCATCACGTTAAAAATCTGCTCCGGGTGGAAAGGTGGAAAGGCATCACATAACTTTTCTAGTGTGCACTAATGCTACGGAAAATGGGATTAGAATATACCAAGTGTAAATTTACGCAAAAAAATAGGACTTTATTTTTCAAAATAATGTAAACTTTATTTTTTATTTTTTAATAAATATACATATTTTCTTTTATGCAATTTCTGTCACTTATACAGGTTTTATGTTTCTCACTTATGGAGGTTTTAGGAGGGCAAAATGACGGGACCTGGTAAATGCTCTCATTAATAGAGTTTTCTCGCTTACCCAGTTCTCACTTACTAAGGTTTGACTGTACATGGAAATAAAATACGTTTTTTTGTATTGTGCTATATGTGTGAGTATATGATACATTTTACTAAAGACACTTCAAGTGGGAGTATTGTCCCTAACCAGGTGCTAGCTGTCTCCATTTAGCAGTTGTAACACATGGGCTGAAAAGTCCCGGGCCTAACAAAGAAAACACGTTTTTTTTTTGGTTCAAAATTAGCTTTATTCATCAACGTAATCTCCATCAAGGGCAACGCAAACATTCCAGCGCCGCTCTAACATTTTAATACCACTTTTGTAGAACGATTTATCTTTTGCCTCAAAATAGGCCTCAGTTTCAGCGATAACCTCTTCATTCGTGCGAAATTTCTTACCGGCGAGCATTTTTTTGAGGTCTGCGAACAGCCAGTAGTCCCTGGGAGCCAAATCTGGCGAATACGGTGGATGTGGGAGCAATTCGAAGTTCAATTCATGTAGTTTTGCCATTTTTTTGATTGACTTGTGACATGATGCGTTGTCTTGATGAAACAAATTTTTTTTCTTTGCCATATGCGGTCGTTCCTTTGCAATTTCGGCCTTCAAACGCTCCAATAACGCTATATAATATTCACTGTTGATGGTATTTCCTTTCTCAAGATAGTCGATGAATATTACACCACGCACATCCCAAAATACCGAGACCATAACCTTTCCAGCCGATTGTTGTGCTTTCGGGCGCTTTGAACGAGGTTCACCAGTTGCTGTCCACTCAGACGACGATCGTTTTGATTCCGGAGTGAAGTGATGGATCCATGTTTCATCCATTGTCACATATCGACGCAAAAATTCCGATTTGTTACGTTTAAACATGGCCAAACACTGCTCAGAATCATCAACACGTTCTTGTTTTTCGTCAACATGAGCAAACGCGGCACCCACTTTGAACAGAGCTTTCTCATAGTCAAATGCTCATGCAATATAAAACCAATACGTTCTCTTGATATCTTTACGATGTCAGCTAACTCACGCAACTTCACTTTTCGATCATTCAAAACGATTTTGTGGATTTTTTTGATGTTTTCTGGTGTCACCGCCTCATTTGGACGTCCACTGCGTTCTGCATCATCGGTGTCTCTACGACCACGTTTGAAGTCAGCAAACCAATGCTTTATTGTTGTTTCTGATGGAGCGGAGTCCCCATAACACTTTTCAAACCATTGCTTCGATTGAACGGTATTTTTTTCCCATCAAGAAGCAGTGTAAAATTAAAACATGAAATTCTTTTTGATCCATTATTTTGAAAATAACAAAAGTAACGTGACTCTTAGCACAATAACTCACAAACTAATGAATAGAATATCATAAAATTTGAACAGCTGTCTTTTGGAGGTTAGTGCTAACTGAGAAAAGGGTGACTGCAATAAAACTAGCGTCATCTACGTGTTAGGCCCAGGACTTTTCGGCCCATGTATTAAACATTACTGGGACCGCATCGCCTATGTTTACTCATGAAGATCCACGTTGTTCTCCGCACTGCACTGTAACTTGCCCCACTTTGCCGAAACTAATTATAACGGCGAGTTATTTATACTAAGAATCCCTATTTTCAAATATTCTGCGAGATTTTCTTGAATCAGGTTGACGTATTTCTTAAGCAAACAAAGACAAGCAAACGTTTATTTGCGTGTATGAATTGAATCATATATCAAGGGGGTGTACATCCTTTTCAAGAGACTCCTCTCGCCTTCTTCTATTACACATCTAAATGTAAAGAAAACCATTTACATGAATAAGTGACACAATTCTTTTCAGTGTAAATTTTAGACACTAGAAATACCAAGAAATATTCAACTGCGTATACACATTAAAATTTACCGTGTATAAAGGAATCAGATTCGACGAAGACCGTCAGCCATGCATCCGAAATATCGAAATCGGTTTGATTTGCAACGTTCATTGCCTACAGTCTTCCGTGATCGTGAAGAGGATGATGCATGGGTTCCTGCATCGCATGTATAGGAAATTAGCAAGCGTCCACTAGCTGGACGCTAATAAATTTCTCTACAAGCTGCGTATAAAGCGACATGGTCTTTCCCAAAGACAAGAGAGACCTTCGGACCGTCTCTATGCTGGTCCGAAGCCGTTGCAATGTCCTCCGTTGTTGAATTAACTGCTAGGTCTGCTAACTAGTGTACAATCGTAGCGGTACAGATTTATCGTTCTAGTACGGAATGTATAGGAAATCGAATGCGTTATATATGTGCGTGTCATGTTTAAGGAAATGTCCGTTGAAGTAATGGTTCGGATAGAACTATTCGTTCGTCTACGAAATGCCTATTGTGTTACGGTTAAATACGTATATTGTTTATGATGCATTGCATGATCGCATTACGATGCTCGAAATTACTTCACGCTTTTTACTATAACTTTATTTCAATAACGTCGCAGTCCCGTGATGGTCACATGGGAGGAGTTTCAATTAATCAAGTTTTTGCTCGCTAATATACTTTATTTAGACTTTTTCTGTCTTTGAAGTTTTAGAACCTAGAAATTGTGTTGATATCAAGTGAATCGTATTTAATAATCTTTTTTTAAGAGGACGATCTGAAATGTTTCCGGAATCGGTAAGAGATGGCGCACGAAGCTTGAAATGGATTTATTAGTCCGCAAGGGCAATCTTTTTTATGGAAACTATTAAAATTTCAGACGTCTACTATCAATAGTTTAAGAATGCGTTTTGTGTAGCTAAAGCACTTCAGGATGGCTGGGAAAACGGCCAAGGAAATTCGAAATATTTTGCTAGAAGTTCATGGCGGATGTACTCCATCATTTTCTACCATCAGCTTCTTGGAGAGCGAGTTGAAACGTCGCCGCACCACCAACGATAAAATGGTCGACAAGATTCATGTTATGGTGTTATTCGATCGCCGATTGAAGCTAAAAGAGATAGCAGAGACAACAGGCATCTCAGAAGAACTCATTGGCAATATCCTGCGCGAAATCTGATTCCGGAGTGAAGAGATGGATCCATGTTTCATCCATTGTCACATATCGACGCAAAAATCCCGGTTTGTTACGTTTAAACATAGCCAAACACTGCTCAGAATCATCAACACGTTCTTGTTTTTGGTCAACAGTGAGCAAACGCGGCACCCACTTTGAACAAAGCTTTCTCATAGTCAACTGCTCATGCAATGTAAAGCCAATGCGTTCTTTTGATATCTTTACGATGACAGCTAACTCACGCAACTTCACTTTTCGATCATTCAAAACGATTTTGTGGATTTTTTTTATGTTTTCTGGTGTTACCGCCTCATTTGGACGTCCACTGCGTTCTGCATCATCGGTGTCTTTACGACCACGTTTGAAGTCAGCAAACGAACGTTTTATTGTTGTTTCTGATGGAGCGGAGTCCCCATAACACTTTTCAAGCCATTGCTTCGCTTGAACGGTATTTTTTCCCATCAAGAAGCAGTGTAAAATTAAAACACGAAATTGTTTTTGATCCATTGTTTTGAAAATAACAAAAGTAGCGTGGCTCTTAGCACAATAACTCACAAACTAATCAATAGAATATCATGAAATTTTAACAGCTGTTTTTTGAAGGTTAGTACTAACTGAGAGAAAGGTGACTGCAATAAAACTAGCGTGATCTATGTGTTAGGCCCGGGACTTTTCAGCCCAGGTGAACCTCGTCCAAAGCTCCAGAAAGCACAACAATCGGCTGGAAAGGTTATGGCCTCGGTACTTTGAGATGTGCGTGGTGTAATATTCATCGACTATCTTGAGAAAGGAAATACCATCAACAGTGAATATTATATAGCATTATTGGAGCGTTTGAAGACCGAAATTGCAAAGAAACGACCGCATATATGGCAAAGAAAAAAATTTTGTTTCATCAAGACAACGCACCGTGTCACAAGTCAATCAAAACAATGGCAAAACTACATGAATTGAACTTCGAATTGCTCCCACATCCACCGTATTCGCCAGATTTGGCTCCCAGAGACTACTGACTGTTCGCAGACCTCAAAAAAATGCTCGTCGGTAAGAAATTTCGCACGAATGAAGAGGTTATCGCTGAAACTGAGGCCTATTTTGAGGCAAAATATAAATCGTTCTACAAAAGTGGTATTGAAATGTTAGAGCAGCGCTGGAATGATTGCGTTGCTCTTGATGGAGATTACGTTGATGAATAAAGCTAATTTTGAACCAAAAAAACCGTGTTTTCTTTGTTAGGCCCGGGACTTTTCAGCCCATGTGTTATATCTGTTTCATTCGATTTCATAATGCTATCTCTTTTTAGTGCGTAAATTGGTTTCTGCGTAAGTTTCTTCCGATTTAAATAGTACCTACCGACATGGCAGTGGAATGGAATTTACTGCA
The DNA here is from genome assembly GCA_023509865.1 of Trypoxylus dichotomus. Classification (NCBI taxonomy): domain Eukaryota; kingdom Metazoa; phylum Arthropoda; class Insecta; order Coleoptera; family Scarabaeidae; genus Trypoxylus; species Trypoxylus dichotomus. The sequence continues at coordinate 92,386,243 of CM042074.1, forward strand.
TTTAAGACGCCGTTATTGTTTAACGTGACTCCAAATTTTTGGCTTACACTGTAGACGTATCAAACGCGAGACAGACAGTCATAGTCCGTCACCACCGCTGTAATCTCCATTCCGTGCTACGCCGAGTGGAGAGGGAAACGCTCTGTTATCGGCGCGTGTATATCATCGCCGATCTGATTTGAATTATTTCATTCGACAAGATTTAGAGGTCGATACGTCAACGTGAACTAGACGCAATCGCCATCACGCAACAAACCATCAGCCGCCGTACGGGCAACGTTTTAATTACGTCGCGTTATCGCAGATTAGCTCCGGCGGTCTCTCTTTCACGCTCCAATTATGCCTCTCTTTCTCTCTCTCTCTCTCTATGCCTCGATTAAACGGGCGTCAGCCTAAATCTGGCAATTTTCACTTCTCGTCCGAATTATCTGCTTAATTATCTGGCGCAACCGTGCTGCCCTCTCTAATTAACGCGAAGACGGCGGCTAATTAGGAACGCCAAGGATATCTGCGTCGTAGCGCTCTTCCCGTTTGGAAGGGGGTGTACGGCTGGGGAGAATGAAACGTTTACATTAGTGCTAAATGAGATTTTAATGCTGTACGATTTGAAATACGTATGTGCGAATTTTTTCGACGCTATTAGAGAGCTTTGAACGCCCTTTCTGCGGTTATAGTAAGTAGCTAAACACCTGACCTTGCCCTAGCAAAACCTGCTTACTTTTTTTTTTAACGAGAAGGAGTAGTGTTGTTTCAATACTAATAGAGTCAACATGCAACTAGATGTGACAAATAGAACAATTTCTTTTTCTGAAACGTAGAAAATAATAAAAAAGAATTGTGAATTGTACAAGGACTGAGTAATTGCTTATAAACACATAAAGGCCATGTATGATCTACCGATCACAGGTAAAGGAAACTACTGTAAACACCAAATTAGATAGCTTGGAGTGGGGATGCGTCGTAATCGTTTTTAAAAATACGCACGCACACTTACTGAAGTCATACTCAGAGTATATGTGTCAGTGGCGGATCATATTTTTATAAACATACAAGGGGAGGTCCAGAAGTTCGTGGAGTGAAAGGGTTTTAAATAAAATAAAACAATAAATCTATTTCTCCTTTTCAATATAATCACCCTTAAGCACAATACATTTATTAGATCTATGAATTAATTTTTCTAAATCATCATAAAAATATTTTTTATCTTTCGCCTCAAAATGGGCCAAAATTGCCTCCTTTTCCTCATTGTCGTCGGAAAACTTTCTTCCACGTAAGTCTTCTTTTAAATTGGGGAACAAATAAAAATCACTAGGTGCCAGGTCTGGACTTTAGGGTGGATAGACTATTGATTGAAAGCCATGCTTGTGCAACTTTGCTCTTGTGAACCGGCACATTGTCTTGCAAGAGCAACACACCCTTGGTCAATTTTCCTCGACGTTTTTCCTTGATGGCCTCCTTTAATTTTTCTAATATCGCTGCGTAATATTCTCCGGTTATGCTCCTGCCTTTTTCTTCGTAATCAATCAGTAATATCCCCTCACAATCCCAAAAAACAGTAGCCATCAACTTTCCAGCCGATTCTGACACTTTGGATTCCTTTGGCGGTGGTGTCCCCTTTTAGTGCCATTGCATGGACTCCTGTTTGAACTCAGACTCAAAGTGAGGAACCCCTGTTTCATCTCCGGAAACAATCCACTCCAAAATCTGTGCAGGTTTGTCTCCACACAGCTCCAAAAATTGCTTGGACGCACGGACGCGCCGCTGTTTCTACAGCGGCGTGAGCATTCTCGGTACCCATCTTGCACTGACTTTTGTCATACCCAGGTGGTCATGTTGAATATGCAAAATGGTGGTATCTGATACTCCAACTAATGCAGATAATTGTTTTTTCGTCAAACGGGCATCTTGCGGTAGAAATTTTTGCACTTTTTCGACGATGTCTGATGTGGTTGCCTCAACTGGCCGTCCTGAGCGGGGGTCGTCTTCAATCGATTCCCGACCATGTTTAAAAAGACCATGCCACTTATACATCATTGATTTACTAGGGCACTGTTCCCCATAAACGGTTTCCATTCTTTCCTTGCTTTGTAAGGAACTTTATCACAGCACGCTTTACAGTTTACTCCATAGTTTCAGTTTTCTTCCGGATTGACTTGTTTAGCAGGCAACTATTCGTAAACGACTGACGTTATAGGGCTGCAACTTAACTTATATACTAATGATGAGTCGCCAATCAGAACGACACCTAGCGAGCGCTCCTATCCCCGCTCCATCCTCTCCATTCCACGAACTTCTGGACCTCCCCTCGTAGGATCTGAGGCTGGCCTTTGTGGAGAATGGCCTATTGCTCTCGAAGGTAAAAAAAAACCATTACCGTGAAGAAATGATTGCCGAGGCGTTTGAAAGATGGCTTTATCAAATGCTGACAGTACTGCCAGGCAATTCTGTTATTGCTATTGGTAATGCTACATATAACAGTCGCAAAATTGAAAGATTCCCACACAACAACATGTAAAAAACTCGATATGCAGGCATGGTTGAAATCAAAAAATATCGTGTATGCTGCGGAGACGGTTCGATTTAAACTTCTTCATTTAATTCGCCTTAATAAAGGCCGATATAATACTCATGTCATAGATAATATGGCCAGAAGTTGTTGCAACAAAACTACGTTGACGTTACCACCTCATCACTGCAAATTCAACCCAATTTTGTCGATTCAAATAAAAACTTGAGTTGCGACTAAGAATACCTCATTCAAATTAGCAGATGTAAAGGTACTTTTATTATAAGCAATTCAGAATGTCACTACAGATAATTTCTAAGAAATGTATAGAAGATGTGGTTAAAGAAAGAAGAAAAATGTGTGAGTTTGATGGAATAATCGATTACATAATCGAGCCGAAATGAAGGGTGATAGTGAATAATTATTTTAGAAGGTAATGTAGTGTATTGATATGTATTTAAGGTCGAGTTATTGTTTAATATATATACTCTGTATTCAATATTAATCTAAGTTGTGGTTCCCTTGTAAATAATCATATAAAAATAAGAGTTATAGTAAAATAAAGCAACAAAAAAACTTAAAAAAGGTGTATAAAGTTGAAATGTAGTATGTATTTGATCAATAAATATTATTCTGTTATGTTTTCTATATTTAATTAATTATGTTTGTAATGAATATGTAATTCATTACTTAACTACGACTTACATAACATCCTGGCTAGTTTTAAAACTGCCGCCAAAAAGTAGTTTTAAAAAATTCCATTATGTAAACGCGTCTTTTTACTTTACTCCTCCGAATTAAAAAATAGATTATACAAATAATACAAATGCTATAGTAAAGACTTTAGGAACCTTCTAAAGAAGCTGACAGCATGATCACCGAAACGTCAGGTAAAATTGTAAATACACGAGAAAACCCGAAAGACATTTCTACTATAGACGACGGTCGTGAAAGCCTACACTCAATACAAATGCTATATAGAATACATTTATTTATATAGCGTACATTGGAAATATTTTCTTTTAAATTTACTTTTTTTTCCCAGTCTTCAATGTTAGCGAATTCTTCGAACATCTAACCTACGACATACTATTATACTCCCTTAATACGGTCCTGTATCGCGCGCGTATGTACTACATTACAGGGCCTATTGTCGTCGATTGTCGCAGGTCGTATTATCGTACCCTACCCGTCCGGCGTAGTTGCGGGGCTGGCCGTTAGCGATGCGTGGCGCGTCAGTCAATTGTCACCGCTCCGGAACTTGCATTGTGCATTCGCAACCGGAAACAAGCGCCGTGCAGTCCGGAATTCGAAACGATCCCCTCGCTCCGGGTGACCGGAGCGCGCGAAACAAGAGACGGAGGTAGACGAAGCAAAGATGACGCTGATGATGATGGAGATGCGGCCTCGGATAGCGTAGGGTGCTTTCTTGAATGTTAATTAGCGGACAATGCCGGTCCTTCTTTTTTTCCTTCTTTCTTTGAAAGCGAGCGGGGTCGCGTTGAACGGATGTGTCTGTACGAATCGCACGAAAATCATAGAATACCCTAAATAGAAGCGACACACAATGACGTAGAACGTGTAGATAAAAGTAGCGCCCTCTAACATCTGCGCGAGTGAACTAAAATTTAATTATTCTCCAGCGTGTTCTTAGATATTTTTAATTTATTATTGTGAAACAAGGAAATTAATAAAAAGTAAAACTATTGATCTGAAAGGTTTCCGGATTCGATAAGAAAAACACAGTATTGGTGTGGTTCTTATTTCTCATTCAGTTTGGACACGACGATGCGGGATGAATGAGCCGGTGCATTGTCATGGTGGAAAAGCACCTTTTTCCGTTGCAAACGAGGCGTTTTCTCCTTCAATACTGCATCGAATCGGGTCAATAAATCGCACTAGTGTTTCCCCATGATCGTCCTTCCCTCCTGCAGATACTCGATGAAGATCACACTTTGGGAAACCCAAAAAATGGTTGCCGTGATCTTTCTGGGCGGTGGAACGGTCTTTGCTTTCTTCGGAGTCGATTCACCCGGAAAAGTCCACTGGTTCAACTGTCCCTTGGTCTCCGATATGTAGTGGTGGACCCAAGTCTCATCCACGGTTACGAAACGCATGAAGAAATGCCTTGGTTTGCGTTGGATCCTGGTCCGACACTCCTCCGAAACGGTCACCCGATTTCGTTTATGCTCCGGTGTGAGGAAACGCGGCACCCGTCGCGCCGAAAGCTTTTTTATATCCAAAATTTCGTGTAGTATATGGCAAACGCGTTCTTCCGAGATCTCTGTTGTCTCTCTATCTCTTTCAGCTTCAATCGGCAGTCGTCCAACACAACATTGACAGTAGACGTCTGAAATTTCTACAGTTGCCATAAAAAAAAATTGCCTCTATCAACCACGTCAACCTTCGTGCGCCATCTCTTGCCGATTCCGGAAATATTTCATCCGCATCGATAGACGCACATATTACAGTTACCCTAAGTTTTACCTTCAATATTTTTGTTATATTTTGTTTCAAAGAAACCCTGTACAGTTAACTTTAATAAAGGAACTCTTAATTACAACATTAACAAAGAGAAATACGTGAAGCGTTATTATCCATTGCGTGTTAATAGAACGACTAGAACTAACGACTATTAATAGTACGGCGAAGGATTTCTGGCATACTAACATGGGGAGTTTGTTACCTCTATTTAAAGCTCGCATGTACCGGCTAATTCGTACAAATGTTTCAATTTCCTTAATTGAATACAACGAAATCTGCTTCAATCGGTCATGAAACGGTTAGGAATGGGAAAGTTCTCGTTCGAGGGTGGAGATTTTTCGTGAAAAATTCGTATTTTATTTTCTTCGTATTTTTAGAGCAAAAGAGAATTTACAATTCAACTGTTGATTTTTGTAATTTTGGGGCTGAGATTTTCTAAGCCCGCTAAAATGAACGCCTTCGACTAGTTCATGGATTCTTAATACTAAAAATTGACAAAAGAGAACTAATGTAGACGGTATCCGTTTCTGAAGATTTGAAAACATGTGAAAGGTGTAATGACTATTGCTAAATCCTTCTCTAATTTTAGTGTATTAAGAATCTAGTCATCGAAATCTTCAGTTGCATACGCATTTTGATATATTTTAGATTACTTCGATTTTTCACAAAAAATATAAGAAGTACCCCTTTAAAAATTCGTCCAAAATTTGGCTCATCTTCGATTTGATTCTAAGCTCACCTAATGGTATTTCACCATGATGAACAACTTTCCTAATATCTAATTGTTTTTCGCACGACACTGAAACTTGCCCCTCTTTGCCGAGACTACTGATAACCATGTTCAATAAGAGGATGCACGTGGTTCAGACGGCAACCCAAACACTTTTATGCAGCAGGCATTGGGGTATTGATAAAGCGGTGAGGTAAGTATATTAATGCAGATGGACACCATTGAAAAATAAAATTTGTTTTTGGCTAACTATCTCTATAATTGTTTTCATAAAAGAACCCGTGCTTGCACTTATATAAATAGACAGTCGTACAACTGGACCAAGATAGTAATGTCGACGAAAATAGAAAAGGTGTTGCAGCTGAAACTTTCTTTGTAAAGCTTTACGTTATAAAATATTATTACCGTTAATTTTCTTCGGAATATCATACATATACACTTATTTTAACTAACCCTTAATAATGAAGGAACTACTGAATCCTTCTTTTTAACATCTTAATGTTAATGATATGCTAAGTAAACACGTGAATATGTTATATTGCAGTACGAAAGATGATTATATTACAAATGGAGACAGAAGATCAGAATATGACAAAAGAACTCAAACGTGTCGATTTTAGAAATATGCATATAAAGGTGTCCCAATAGGCACTTTTGGGGTTTAAATTTCGAGCCCTTCTCTAGATAAGTCTAGAAAGTAGATAGTCAACAGTTTAATCACGGATCGTTTTACGACGAATTGTGCAAATTTGGTATGTTCTTCTTTTAATCTTTGATGATGTGTGAAGATTGTGAAAATTTGAGTTTCCCACTGTTGATTTAAAAGTTGTAAGGGAAAAAAGTGTAGGATTTGTGAAAGTGATAATTCTCGACGGTTTGGAGTGAAATCTTTACATCCTCTTCGAGTAAGAGTCTGATGTTTATTCTGATTGGAAGAGGGCTATACAGGACCAGCTTTTCCTGAAAGGTTAGCCTGTTGGTAGGTCACTATCAATCCCTGGTAAAGATTTTTAGAAGTGGCGATATTCAATGAGTTTCAAGACCATGGGATCTCACCCCCTTGATATTTCTTGTAGGACTTCCTCAAGGACAAACCCTATTCTAACAATCCACGAATGATTAGTGATCCGAAGTAAAACTTTCTCTAAGTTATTGGTGAAATTGAAGACCAAGTGCTAAAATGTTATTGGAATTTTACGTAAAGAGTTGTTATCTGTAGAAAGAATCGAGAGAGAGGGAGATAAATTTTTACACAGGGTTTTCTCGTTTACAAAACATTACTAAATCTGTTACACCCCTCTTACACGGACACCTCCCTTAAACGGACAGTTTCTCATGGTCCCGACCGGCTCTCATATAATTTCCATTGTATTAACTCTTTCTTGGACGGACATTCTCTTGAACGGACGCGGACACGAGAAAATGTTCTCTTAACCGGACAAGAAATAAAATTAAAAAAAACGCCTTATCTTACTTTTATATCGAGGGTATTGCTATCGCATTTCTCAATCGCGCTGCGCGCCAATTTCGCTGGGACTTCCCCGAGTAAACCGGAGATTTACCGACTTTAATCTTTCGATACAAACGCAGCCTATGTCGTGCATTCCTGCCTGGCGTGAATTAGGGACATCACCAATTTTTAGACAATGCGGGATCTCATCCGAAAGACGTTCGCTTAAATAATATAAAAATATTATTTGTACCCCCTAATTGTACATAAAGCTTGTCAACCACTTGACCAGGGGATTATAAAGAATTTTAAAACTTATTACCGGAGTCTAATACTCAAACATCTGCTACTAAACATTGAAACGGCTGGTACAGCTTTTGAGTTAATAAAGAAAATTACACCACTGGATGCAGTTTATTTGGCAAAGACCGCCTGAGACCAAGTAACCAAAGAGACAGTTCAAAATTGCTTCCGCAAAGCAGGATTTAATCATGTAAATATGTAAAGTGAAGACCAGTTAACTGAGGCTGATACATCTCACCTAGAAGATGATTTGCCTCTTAGTGTACTTTCGGATATCCTCAAAAATAAGAATTTATTGAAATTGACGGATAATGAAAACCTTAATGATTTTTTGAACAGATGAAGATTTGTATGATGAAGATCCAGATTCAGAACAAGAAATTGCAAATCCAGTTGAAATACAAGAACTTTCGGAATATTCTGATGTCGATGAGGTTCCAGTGCCAACAGAAGCTATCCCAAATTATGGTAAAGCTATTACCCTGCCCAAGCAGCTCAAAAGTTTTGTCCAAAATCATGGAGATACAGTCTTTGGAGCTTCTTTCTAAATTAGAAATACGATTTCAAGACGCCATTTTAAAGAAAAAGAGAATAAAGAAACAACAATATATGAATTTTTACGTCCTTAAAGTGACTATTCATTTCATTGTTTTATATTACATACTACATATATGTATCTATGTACATATATTATACTTTGTATGTATATATCTAAAGGAAATAAACTTTTTTTCTTAAGTTTAAAGTTTCTTATTTATTCTAAAAACATTTATATACATATATACGATTTAAATGTCCGAGTTTCTTTAATATATAAATTTTTCGTTAAAACACGATTTTTGTTGTATCTACTACATATTTCTTTTATGCGGACACCCCTCCTGAATGGACATCTTCAGTTGGTCCCGTTGGTGACCGTTGAAGGGAGATTTCACTGTACTTCTAAATCCATGAAATGACCAAACCTTTTCGCCGATAAAAACAAATTTTAAATCTGATGCTGCGTTCGATATTAAGTAAGGTCCAAATTAAACAATACAAATCTCTTTAATAGTTCACGCGATTACATTCAAAACCGAACACCCCTCCTCTTGCGAACAGCTAACACGATTAGTCATCCCACTCGTCGCCAATTAGGTCCGCCTTTTCCTTTAAGCACGTTTTGTTTGCGCCGTGCGATGTCATTCAAAAGCGACCAGCGCACGATCCCATTATTGACAAACGAACGGGTGGCTCGGCCGGTTAATGGTTTGGGAGTGCTGCCGCGATTCGATGCGCTCCGTCTTTTTAATACAGCGCGACAAATCTTTATGCGAAGAGGACGCCGCACGCGTTCGATTACGATTTCGAAACGAGATTTTCCTTCTTAATGATTGAGCTGCATGTAGTCATGGTAGGTTCATCATGTCTTACGAGGGCGACCTGAAATGTTTCCGGATGTCTCGAGGTCTCCATTAGGAAAGATACCATCCAAAAGGATGCTTGGCGGCCGAGCTAAGGCAAAAGAAGACTCTTTCACTATGAAACCAGGGTATATTATCGTCACTCATAGTATACGAATCTTTAATAATTTTTTCAAAGCATACAGAAGACTGTAACGATTTTGTACATGTAATTTTTGAAGAGCTATATACATAGCTGAGGAAATTTCGGAATGCTGCTTCAACAACGGTAGGCGGGGGTTGTAATGTTGCGGGTGCACGTGTCGTGTTCGTCTACTTAGAACTAAATAAAGAGAAATATGTACTTGTCTAACTGCTGTGATTCGTTTCACATGACCACATTTGCACCGTGGTTTAGAATCTCACATACGCGAGCGAAATCTCTACCTTCTTAAATAATATATTAAACGAGGTGGAAATTTAACTACATGGGTTTCAAGCCATGTAAAATCGACTGATGAAAACTGTTTTGGAGCAGCTTCTCATCTTCAACCTCTAGTGAGAATGGAAATGTCTGTACCGTTTAGGAAAAGCTGTATAAATTTAGAAATATGAAACTCAACATTAAGAGGGAGTGGAATGAGGAGGAACAAGAATAAAACTAAAGCAATAGCAATAGGAAAAGAACCAGTGCAAATGAGAATTCAAATCGAATGTACGAGAACGGAACAAGAGTGAGACGCAAGAAACAGACTCCAATAGAAGAATTGAGAAAATAGCGAAATTATACTACGCTATGAATATTAAATTAATAAACAACAACATCTTAGAAACGAAAATGAAAGTATATAAGTCCATTTATCGACCGATATTAACATTTGGCTGCGAATTGTGGACACTGAACGAAAAACAAAGAAATCAGGTACAAGCCATGGAAATGCGATAGAATGAAAAACATCGACATAAGGGAAGATTTAGAAATCAATTCAGTAATGGAGTTTATTGAGCAGAGACAATTGGAATGATGGGGGCATCTGCAAAGAATGTATAGTGAGACAATCTAGAAGAGTACGGAAAACAAATATTGCGAAAAATAAGACAAGAGGAAGGACAGTGCAGACTTGTGACAACATCATAGGGAAAGAAGGGGTAAAACATTGACGGAAGCAGCGAAATTGGTAAAGGATAAGAAGCAGTGGAAGAAATTTGTAAAGTTCTACAGGACACATATATATTTAGGAAAATTAAAGGAAATACGACGGGAAGTCCAGAAGTTCGTGGAATGGAGAGGATGGAATGGGGATAGGGGCGTTCGCTAGGTGTCATTCTGATTGGGGACTCATCATTACTATATAAGTTAAGTTGCAGCCCTATAGCGTCAGTCGTTTACGAATAGTTGCCTGCTAAACAAGTCAATCCGGAAGAAAACTGAAACTATGGAGGAAATTGAACACCGTGCTGTGATAAAGTTCCTTACGAACCAAGGAAAGAACGCTCACTCCATATTGAATGAAATGGAAACCGTTTATGTGGAACAGTGCCCTAGTAAATCAATGATTTATAAGTGGCATGGTCTTTTTAAACATGGTCGGGAGTCGATTGAAAACGACCCCCGCTCAGGACGGCCAGTTGAGGCCACCACATCAGACATCGTCGAAAAAGTGCAAAAATTTCTACTGCGAGATGCCCGTTTGAAGAAAAAACAATTATCTGCATTAGTTGGAGTATCAGATACCACCATTTTGCGTACCCTACATGACCACCTGGGTATGACAAAAGTCAGTGCAAGATGGGTACCGAGAATGCTCACGCCGCTGCGGAAATAGCAGCGCGTCTGTGCGTCCAAAAATTGTTATTTTTGGAGCTGAGTGGAGACGAACCTGCACAGATTTTGGAGTGGATTGTTACCGGAGATGAAACATGGGTTCATGACTTTGAGCCTGAGTCCAAACAGGAGTTCATGCAATGGCATAAAAAGGGGACACCACCGCCAAAGAAATTCAAAGTGTCAGAATCGGCTGGAAAGTTGATGGCTACTGTTTTTTTGGGATTGTAAGGGGATATTATTGATTGATTACAAAGAAAAGGTAGGAGCATAACCGAAGAATATTACGCAGCGATATTAGAAAAATTAAAGGAGGCCATCACGGAAAAACATCGAGGAAAATTGGCCAAGGGTGTGTTGCTCTTGCAAGACAATGCGCCGCTTCACAAGAGCAAAGTTGCAATGGCTGCTCTGCACAAGAATGGCTTTCAATCAATAGTCCATCCACCCTACAGTCCAGACCTGGCACCCAGTGATTTTTATTTGTTCCCCAATTTAAAAAGAGACTTACGCGGAAGAAAGTCTTCCGACGACAATGAGGTAAAGGAGGGAATTTTGGCCCATTTTCAGGCGAAAGATATAAAATATTTTTATGATGGTTTAGAAAAATTAATTCATAGATGTAATAAATGTGTTGTGCTTAAGGGTGATTATATTGAAAAGGAAAAATAGATTTATTGTTTTATTTTATTTAAAACCCTTTCATTCCACGAACTTCTGGACCTCCCCTCGTACATAGACTTTTGATAGGGTAAAAAGAGAAGATATATGGCAGAACCTTGAAAGGAGAGGGCTAGAAGAGAATGATAGAGATGATTAATGCATTGTATAAAAATAACAAGAATAAAGTTAGAACTTCCAACGAAGAATCAGCTGAATTCGAAGCACGAATTAGATTAAAGCAAGGGTGCGTATTAAATCCATTGCTATTCTCTATGCTAGCAGACTAGACTAATAATAATAATAATCTTTATTACCCAACAGAAAATAATTCCATTTACAGGATAATGTGACAATAACATAAAATAGTATAATACTGCATAATGTAGTGATGATATAATATATACAGTGCAGTAATAAACTTAAATTACAAAAATGATACAACTGAATCATGAACATAAAAATAGCTCGGTGACACCAGAATGCAAGAACAAAGTAGGACGACATTGTAAATCCATGTAGACACTTCAACAAAAAGGATCATCGAGTAATTCATTGGCATTCCTAATCATATGCGTAATGGGTGCTTTAATAATAATAATAATAATATCTTTATTGCCCAACAGAAAATAATTCCATTTACAGGACAATGCGAGAATAATATAACCTAGCATATATATGTAGTAACAATATACAGCGCAGTAATAAATTAAAATTAGCCGAAAAAGATACAACTGAATCATAAATATAATAATGGCTCGGTGACATCAGAATGCAAGAACAAAATAGGACGACAATGTAAATCCATGTAGACTCTTCAACAAATAGGATCGTGAAGTAATTCATTGGCATTTCTAATCATATGCGTAAAGGGTGCTTTAAGCAGAACATTAGTTTTGCATGACGGGACCTTAAAATTAGGGAAGGACCTGAGGTACCACAAAATTAATTTTGGAGAGAAGGGATGGAGCGTCAATAGCGTGATTAATTAGTTTAAGTAGAAATTGACTGCTAAATTCCTTCCTTCGATCCGATAACGATACAAAGCCGTGTCTCGTCAGCAGACCAGCATAATCAACATCGCGTCCAGGGTAAGTGCCATCAATTTTGAAGGACAGGTATTTCAAAAATCGTTTTTGCACTCTTTCAAGTAGTACTTGCAGATGAAGATAGTGAGGATACCTAATTATGGAGGCATACTCCAACCCAGTGCGGACAAGCGAATAGTATAATGCTTTTAGCGAGGCAGGATTATTGAATGATCTGCAGGATCGTATGAGAAATCCTAAGGATTTCATCGCAGAATTTCGTATGGATAATATGTCGTCTGCAAACGACAAATTTGCATCAAACTGCACGCCCAGGTCCATCACAGACGAGTGCCTAGGAACAATAGCCTGACTTACAGCATAGTGAAAATTGTATAGTCTATGACATCTGGAGTAGCTTACAACAGCACACTTATCCAGATTCAAATGAATTCCATTCTGTGTACACCATCTAACAATTGTATCCAGACTGTTCTGGAGAAACAGACAATCTGCCGGGGAGGTTATGGTATTGTAGATCTTGAGATCGTCCGCGTAAGCCAGTACATTGCAGTCCAGCCCCTGTAGGAGATCATCCAAATAAATATTAAACAAAAGGAGACCCAAATTGGATCCCTGGCACACACCAGAGGAAGCAAAGAATGTTAAGGATGTATATCCATTGTAGTGAACATAGCATGAACGATCAGTTAAATACGAGCGGATCAATTCTGTTACACTTGGCGGAAAACCAAAACTACTCAGCTTAGATACCATAAGGGAATGATTGATAGTGTCAAATGCTTTACTAAAATCGGTGTATAATACATCTACTTGTTGACGTCGTTCCATGGATTCGGCAATATGCTGTGCTAACTCAGCAAGGTTGGTTGTAGTAGACCTTCCTGGAATGAAACCATGTTGTCGCGAAGATAAGTAAGGCTTGACACTAACGTAAATTCTGTGAGACAGAAGATATTCAAAAATTTTTGCAAAGTTGGATAAAATATTTATTGGTCTATAATTTTGGAAGTCAGAACGATTACCTTTCTTAAACACGGGTGTAATTCTGCTAATCTTCCAAGCGTCAGGAAAGGTAGAAGAACTTACGGCCAAGTTAAATATTCTAGCTAGAGGTTCGCATAGTACTACACAACAATCACGTGCAAAAAATGCGGGGAGGCCGTCATGACCAGCAGTAAAATTAGATTTTAACTTCTTAGATGCTTTTAAGATATCGTGTGCTGTAAAAGATCCAATCAAAGAACTACCACTAATGAGATCCCTATCAAGAGGCCGGGGCCCCAGTAATGCTTGTGAACCAGACACAAACACTCTAGAGAATTCATCTGCGAAGGTCTGAACAATGTTGCTGGGATCATCAACAGTGGAGCCGTTCAAAGTGAGACATCCAGGTATTCTTGATGCATTACGGCGCGCGTTTATGTACTGCCAGATTAGCTTTGGATTTTGTGCTATATCTTCTGCAGCCGCCGTCTGATATTCCACATATACAACTCTAATTTTGTCTTTAACTAATTTCCTCAAACGCTTAAATTCAATGTGGTAAATCTCGCGTCCACTCTTGTTCCACCTACGAAGGTAATAATTCTTTATTTGAAGAAGCTTGATTATTTCGAAATTATACCAAGGCGGGTATCTTCGAGAAGGGTGTTTGGATAAAGGTACAGAACGACGGATGACAATGTCTAAGCAATTATAAAAAGCTGATACTGCTTCGTTAACGCAATTAAGATTCTCCAAAAAAGTCCAGTCAATTTCAGCTATATCACTAATAACTAGAGACCGGATTATGTGCAAAGTGCAAAAATTTATCAGTGTAATACAGCTACATACCTACGTAAAATATAATAAATAAATTGAATTAAATTTTTGCACTTTGCATATAATCCGGTCTCTACTAATAACTATTAAAGAAGCGAAATAAAAAGGAAAAAACAGGAATGTAGGAAACTGGAAATGAACGCATTTAGTGTACAGGATCTAATGCAAATGATATGGTATTGATAACAGCTTCAGAAAAGAAACATTACAGCAAAATCTGAAAATACACCAGGAAGAACTGTAAAAGATAAACATGGCGATGAACACAATGATTGTAACACATGGAAATAAAATATGTGTAAGTATATGATACATTTTACTAGGAACACTTGGAGTGGGAGTATTAGACTGGAAACCATGATTTCGACAGCACAAAGCTAAAATCGAAAGGTAGCAACGTCTAATACTTTGTCATACTACCAACTACTAAGGCAAAAAGGAATAATATCCTGGTGTCCGTTATAAAAAGGTTTTATTATTAAGAAAACCCCCATTACACTAGGATGACTGAATAAAATAGACACCTACTAATTAAAAAAAAGATACTATTCTCGTTATATATATACAAAATATTTTAAAATTTTTAAATTAGACTAATATTTTATCGATCCACCTTTACTTGCGTGAAGTGCTGCGAGTCGTCGTGGCATAAAATCTATTAAATGATTGATGGTGTCTTCTAGAATATTTAACCACTCTTCTTTCTGTAACAGCTGCCACGAGTTCTTCCTCATTGCTGGGTTTTCGCGGTCGTTTCGCCATATTTGTCTGGATTATGTGCCAAACATTCTCTATCGGATTCATGTCTGGTGATTGGCCTGGCCATGGTAAAATCCGACTCGCCTGTTCCTCTTTCCATGTGGTTGTTGTTCTTGCTTTGTGGCAGGGTGCTCCATCCTCCATAAAAGTGACGTCTTCTTTAGTCGTTGTCGAATATCGGTAGTAGTCCTTCTGTTAATATTTGGATATATTTTGTTGCATTTATATTTCCGTCGCAGATTACTAATTGCGATCTTCCACCATACCATATCGCTCCCCACACCATGATGTTCACATCGCCGTATTTCACCGTCCGACGCAAAAATTTGTCGTCCAGTTGCTGTGACGAACGTCTCCATACCCACGTACAACCACTATCACTGAATTGGCGGTATCTGCTTTCGTCTGAAAAAATGAGAGACCTCCAAAACTCTTCGGGCTTCGTTTGCATTTTGATTGTTTTCGGCGCCGTTTTTTAACGCCGTAAGGAGAGGTTTTTTCTTTGCCACGCTTTTATACATCCCCACACTGTGAAGGTATCGCAGAACGGTGCGCTGACTTTTCTGTGAAGTTGTCGCAAGCTCAGCTGCACTTTTTCGCGGTTCTCTTAACACTTCGCGCACAAGCTCCCTTTTACTTCTTTCAAAAGGTCCGGCACGACCTGGCCTCGGCTCCGCTGTTGTTTTTTCCTTGCGTTTAAATTGTGTAATCACACGGTTAACTGTGGGGACAACGGAACATTTAAAAATTTACTTATTTCACGTTGCGAAGCGCCGCGTTCACTCTGGCCAACGATGCGATCCCGGGTGAAGTCGCTAATATCACTCGAACCCTGTGAGCGAGGCATAGTTGTAACGATACTAAACTATGACGAATTCCTTCCGATACATCTACCCCTACCCTAATGACAAGAGAAAGTTCTTAATTCGTTCTTAGAATTTAGCTGTTTACATATTTATACCGCTTTACCTGGTGTCTATTTTATTCTGTCACCCTAGTGTATAAAGTTCCGTAAACGCAATGTTTACTAGGGCTAACAATAGTCAAGCTTGAGAAGACATAGAAAGTAATTCTACAAAACTACAGTCCAAATTTTTTGACGATGATTGTGGCGTGACACAATCGTTCGCCTCTGCTATTCATAAAGATCTATTAGCCCCGATATCGCGCCTATGAATTATTAATAGTCTAAGGCACGTCGGACAGCCGTTAACCGTCGCTACGGTCCCGGCAATAGACGGTTCTTCGTATTAATTAAGGGTCCAGCTTTACTGTCAAGCATTTGCATACGGTATGTTGTACGTGCGTCCATATTAATGTATATATTCATGGAGGTGAGGTAACGGCGCAGAACATGGCACATACATGCAATATGTATGTAAAAGATGGACTATATCAAAACGATACGGCTTGTACGACAAGGATTTCTACGCAACGTTACATGATTTCGATGAATACGAATAAAGTCGGTGATTTACACGTTTTTTTTTGTGTGTTGGTTGTGCGCACAGTTCGAGATTTATTTTATCCAGGAACAACGTTAAAAGAATTTGTCAGTTCAGAAATTGATGAAACGTCATTATTATTGTTACAACAGAACCCTTCACATTATAACTAATTCGACGATAACATTTACGTCTATTCGAATTTGAAGTAATTGAATTGACACTTAGGTGGTCGAGAGATTCTCTTAATCAGGATCAGATAATATTCTGGGATTTAACGCTCGTAATTGTGAAGTCGCTAATATCACTCGAACCTTGTAAGCGAGGCATAGTTGTAACAATACTAAACTATGACGAATTTCTTCCGATACATCTACCCCTACCCTAATGACAAGAGAAAGTTCCTAATTTGTTCTTAGAATTTGGCTGTTTACATATTTATACCGCTTTACCTGGTGTCTATTTTATTCTGTCACCCTAGTGTATATGTTTTCAAAGCCAAATAGTTAAAAACGACTTTTTCTGATTATTGCTTCAACTTCCCATCGTTCAGAGTGAAGAGCCACACCTGCTAATCTCGATTTTAAATAAGCTTTACAAACAAATATATCATAAGGAAAAAAAACAGACATAAAACTCGTACAAGCTCCTTGGATAAATAATGAAATCTAATGACTACAAAGGGTACTGCGCTTATTTGCATACCCCTATTTAAGAAGTGAAAAGGAGACGCAATACTAACGCGATTCTAAATTCCATCAAGAAAATAAAAAGAAAACGGAAACTTATAAATAACATGACTGGTAAAATAACATAGGCCAGGTATAAACTTCGAAAAATTGTCACACACTTTGAGACAAAGTATAGATAATTTTTATCCGTGCTATAATATCGATTTCAATCCCATTCCCTTTACAAACTCCTATCGTTTATAAAAAACAGATGGAATTCATTATCACAATTTGCGTCACATCCACAGCCGTCACTTTTAATCGAAAACAATTATCAGATTTCCAGGCGCGAAATGGTCAGCTTTATAATAAAGGGTCGCTTAGCATAGGCAGGTGAGAACGTTGCCATTGGTTATGAACGGAGCCCTAAAGTGCAACTTAATTTGCTTATAAAATTATATACACTGTCGTTCATAATAGTAAGAACATTTTACTGTTACATGTTTTTCTATATAAATATATTAAATTAGAATTGAAATTTGATTATATGGATGAACTTACTATCGTTCTACATCTCATAAATTCCTTTACTAGCGTCCATTTTAATCCACCCAGACACGTCAAGTGTTTTGGGCATCAATTTTGACTTGTACGGCGTTGTTGAAGTACTGGCTTATAAACGGTCTTTTTCCCGGGTATTCGTCCGTGAAAATTGGCACACCTCAGAGTTCTTCGAACTGTTTCTCCGTTTACGGTATTTTCCAGAACACGTTTCACCTCCATGGTTAAATTAAGAGCTAGATTGTTTAATAATCCACCGCTTCTCATGTTCGTTAAATATTTCTGTGACCCTAAAAGAATGGACAGGGACTGTACATCTATAAAATTGTATACATTCTCAGCAAACAGATATTTTCTAAAAACTCCAGTACTGACACAACTTCTACCAGAATTACGTTATATACAAAAATTGGTACAATATAACGACCATAATTTAGCTAAATAACGACAGAGTGTTTTGAATTGATTATGGACTGTACTTATAGTTTTTGTTTTTACAATTTAATAATAGAAAAATGCTCGAAATATTGTAGTAAAAAGCAAAGCCTCACGTGTGTCTTATACTTGACTCATCATTAGTATATAAGTTAAGTTGCAGCCCTATAGCGTCAGTTGTATACGAATAGTTGCCTGCTAAACAAGTCAATCCGGAAGAAAACTGAAACTATGGAGGAAATTGAACACCGTGCTGTAATAAAGTTCCTTACGAACCAAGGAAAGAACGCTCAAACCATATTGAATGAAATGGAAACCGTTTATGGGGAACAGTCGATTGAAGACGACCCCCGCTCAGGACGACCAGTTGAGGCCACCACATCAGACATCGTCGAAAAAGTGCAAAAATTTCTACTGCGAGATGCCCGTTTGAAGAAAAAGCAATTATTTGTATTAGTTGGAGTATGAGATACCACCATTTTGCGTATCCTACATGACCACTTGGGTATGACAAAAGTCAGTGCAAGATGGGTACCGAGAATGTTCACGCCGCTGCAGAAACAGCAGCGCGTCTGTGCGTCCAAACAATTTTTGGAGCTGTGTGGAGACAAACCTGCACAGATTTTGGAGCGGATTGTTTCCGGAGATGAAACATGGATTCATCACTTTGAGCCTGAGTCCAAACAGGAGTCCATGCAATGGCATAAAAAAGGGACACCACCGCCAAAGAAATTCAAAGTGTCAGAATCGGCTGGAAAGTTGATGGCTACTCTTTTTTGGGATTGTGAGGGGATATTACTGATTGATTACAAAGAAAAAGATAGGAGCATAACCGGAGAATATTACGCAGCGATATTAGAAAAATTAAAGGAGGCCATCAAGGAAAATTGACCAAGGGTGTGTTGCTCTTGCAAGACAATGCGCCGGTTCACAAGAGCAAAGTTGGAATGGCTGCTCTGCACAGGCATGGCTTTCGATCAATAGTCCATCCACCCTACAGTCCGGACCTGGCACCTAGTGATTTTTATTTGTTCCCCAATTTAAAAGAAGACTTACGTGGAAGAAAGTTTTCCGACGACAATGAGGTAAAGGAGGCAACTTTGGGCCATTTTGAGGCGAAAGATAAAAAATATTTTTATGATGGTTTAGATCTAATAAATGTGTTGTGCTTAAGGGTGATTATATTGACAAGGAAAAATAGATTTATTGTTTTATTTTATTTAAAACCCTTTCATTCCACGAACTTCTGGACCTCCCCTTGTAAGATGCGGTAACACACAGGTTCACCATCATTATTTGACAGCCCCATTAATAATTTCCACACAATCTCTACGTTTAAGGTTCTCTTTCGTTTTAAATAGGAAACATTTAAAACTACTCCAAAAGCAAAGGAGGAACATGAACCAATTTCGATTGAATCGGCCAATACTTATTGGAAATCCATACTGAACATGGCGAAAGAAGTAAAACACAACATAATATGTGATATATTTCGTTCTCATTCTAGCTTCACCATGGTAACATCTGATGAAGCGATGATAGCGAAATACGAGGATGACTTGAAATGTTTCCGAAATCGATAAGAAGAACACGGTATTGGTGGTTTTTATTTTTCTATGTAGTAGGATGCTTCGAGATCTGCAAACTAGCCATCCAGAAACATTTCAGGTCGTCCTCGTAATGTTACCTGATTAGAATTCGTAATACCTGTTCGAATTAGAATAATAGATAAAATATATTTAATTTATTATTCCCGAATAATTATTTCACCTAACATTTTCAGCTTCTTACCAAATTATATACCACAGCATCATCAACTACGAGTTACTGTATACCAAACAAAATTTCACCGTTCCCGGTAATATCCCATGTAATCGACTCCATCGACAATCGTCGTTTCTAGAAATCTCCACTTTTACGTCATCTACGAGCGTATCTGAATACGTACCCTCTATTTCTTTCGATTACTGCGTGCATAGCTATTTTCAAAGCTCAGAACCGTCGACGATATCTCGCGACCCCGTTTAGAGCGGTTGCCATCGTTTACCATTCGCGGTATCAGCATCTTCCACTTCTATTAAACGCCGACTCGTTACAAAGGACTCGTATGTGTGCTCGTTCAAGCTTTCGCATCTGAACAGCAACCGTTATATCCGATATGGAACAGCCATCTGGCCCCGTAAATGCTTAGCACCTTTACTTTAACGATGCGGTAAGGTTAAATGACGATTCGCGATTGAACGTGACTTCCAATTACGATGGAAAGTTACCGGATCCTCTATTGTAGATGAAGAAGCGGGAGAAAGGTTAGACTCCGCAAGCTCTTTAATCTGGAGTAGGATTAACGGTGAAAAATTGAACGACAGACTGGCAAGTCCTTCCTGTAATTACTTGGCGATTAGAGGAGGGGTCCGTGGATGTTTATATGTTTGTTAAATTTGTTGGAAAATCTTGGAGATTGATATCGTGACGTTCGAGTATTGATTTTCCTTTTGGGGGAATACGGTTTGATGAGTGGGGTTGGGCAAATCTTCCGCGCGCCAGATCAGCACGCACGACCAATATGAAACTTCTCTGAGTTCGTTAAACCATTCCGCCTCCATTTTCTATTTTGTATGCTGATGTATAAGTGCATTTGTCTCATTTGCCGAGCATCGGTTGCAATACCTAGGCGTGCGATCATGGAGAGGCATCATAAAAACTATGAAAACGATTTCCCATCAAAGAGTGAATTAAGAAAACGAAACGAACAAGTCAAATCAACTGTTTGAACAAGAGACTAAAAACTAAATAGTGATAGAGGACAGATGGATAAGATTCAAAAACATTATACTGAAGGCGGCACAAAAATAGCAAATACGTACAAAAAAAGAAACAGATGGTGGACAGCAGAAATACAACTCAAAGTGAAAGATAAGAAGAAGAAATGGATTAGATACATGCATACCAGGAAAGAGGAGGATTACAATATGTACAAAATGGCAAGAAAAGAAGCTAAAGAGAGTATCAAGAAGGCCAAAGAAAATTCTTGGAGAGTGTTCGGAATAAAACTGAGAGATAACTACAGAGAAAACCAAAAATTATTCTACGGAACAATAAAACAATTGAGACAGAAAAAGGCGCCGATATTGAAAAATATAAGGATGGCAAAGGAAATATACTAACTGAGGAAAAAGAGATAATGGAAAGACGGAAACAGTACTTTGAAGAACTCACAAAAATAAAAGAAGACGGATACATAAGAGAAAAAGAGCATAAAACAAAAAACGACGATGAACGTATCACACCAATAAGCGACGAAGAAGTCAGAGAAGCAGTTAGCAAACTAAAACTAGGAAAGGCGGCCGGTGAGGATGGAATCACAGCTGAAATGATAAAATATATGGGAGACAAAGGTAACGAAGAACTACTTGACCTCTTAAACAACATTATAATAAAAAAAGAAATACCTAAGGAATGGAATATGGGAATAATTATGTCCATATACAAAAAGAGAGACTCTAAGGAATGCTCAAACTATAGAAGAATAACATTAAATAGCATCCCAGGAAAAGTATTGACAAGAATACTAGAAAAAAGACTCCGAGAAAAACTGGAAACAACACTAGAAGATACTCAACATGGATTTAGAAAAGGAAGAAGCACCCAGGACTTAATATTTGTAATCAGACAATTAGGAGAAAAACTAATAGGGAAAGGAAAGGAAATACATATATGTTTTATAGATCTTAAAAAAGCTTTTGATAGGGTAAGAAGAGAAGATGTATGGCAGAGCCTGGAAAGGAGAGGTTTAGAGAAAGGAATGATAGAGATGATTAAGGCATTGTATAAAAGCAATAAGAATAGGGTGAGAACTCCCAATGCAGAATCAGCTGAATTCGAATCGCAAATTGGATTAAAACAGGGATGGGTATTGAGCCCATTGTTATTCTCTATATTAATAGACGACGCTGCTAAACAAAAAGGAAAAAATATGAAAGTAGGAAACTGGAAAATGAATGCAATTAACGTACAGGAACTAATGTTTGCAGATGATATGGTACTGATAGCACACTCGGAAGAGACATTACAGCAAAACTTGAAGGTATACCAAGAAGAACTAACAAAGCTAAACATGGAGATAAACACGAGGAAAACAAACGCAATGATAATAGCAGCAGAAGAAAGAAAACATCAAAATCGGGGAAAAAGCATTGGAACAAGTTAAAAGTTACAACTACTTAGGAACAATCATTGAAGACAATGGGAGAATAAAGAAAGAGGTAAATGGGAGGATAGGGAAATCCGCAAAAATATATAACATATTGAGAAATTCGTTTCTGGATAAAAAAGAAATACCAAAAAAAAATAAAGACAGAGGTGTATAAAAGAGTGGTCTGACCAACATTAACATATGGTAGTGAGTCATGGATAACCACGAATAGAATCAAAAGCAGAGTTACGGCCATGGAAATGAGATTCCTAAGAAGAATAGAAGGAGTAACTAGAAGAGACAGAATCAGAAACACGACAATCACTAATAGTCTGGGTATCAAACCAGTAGAAGTGGTCATAGAAGAGAGACAACTGGGATGGCTTGGACATCTACACAGAATGGAAGAAGATCGAATCACAAAGAGGATATTTGAAGCCAAAACAGAGTAAAACAGAATAGGTAGAGCCCGAAACACCTGGAAGGAGCAGGTGTATAGAACACTGGAAAAGAGAAGTATGGGATGGATTGAAGCCAAACAACTGGCTCAGAACAGGAGCCTGTGGAAGATAAAAATAAGAAAATAAATAGTCCGACACCGCAAGGTACAAAGGACATAGGATTAAAAAAAAAAATTATAATTTATAATTATTATAAAAAATATAATTATAAAAGGTTTATGCATTTTTTCTCAAAAATGGATGCATATATATACGCATATATTCCAGTTTTTCTTTGCATATAATCCGATCTTTAGTAATAATAATAGTTGCTTCTCCTTTCCATCCACCTCGCTTTGTGTTCTCTATTATACCTAGGCGGTGCACAGCGTGAAATTCAAAATAGTAGAGTTAACTATACAAGACCTGCATTCGAAATCTCTACTTATATAATCTACACCAAAGGATTTAAATTGTTATGTATTAATACTACATCTAATATCATTTTTTCTAAATTACCTGAAATAGTTATAATTTAGTAGCCGACGACTGTATATACTTCCGAATTTACCGTTTACTTGACCAAGGAACCATGGAGAGGAGTTCTATACGTGCATACTTATCAGCAACTGAATATGCATGGGAATAACCCATTCTTACTCGTTTTCCCCTAAATCAAAACAGGTTACGATCACAAAAACCTCCACATATCGTCGTATCCGTTCTGCCATTATTGCTTCGCTATCCGCGGCTGTAGAAAGGTGCATGCCTTCTACATTTTTGCGGCCGTAAAAACCGTTTTGATATATTTCGAAGGTGCGTGCCGAAGTTCAATCAACTAACTTGGACGACCCGAAGGGCTCGACCCGAATCTCGCCAATTGCTTCAGTCGAAGCACCCCCTCTCATCGGTCTGGACGGTGTGTACGCTTGCTGTAATAACAGTTCGACAAATAAATCATCATTTATTGCCTGGTTTTGAAATAGAAGGGGCAGGCAGAGAGAATTTGCTATTGGTGTAAGCAAGAGGGCAACAGAAAATTGTGACGGTTCCAGACATCTTTTTGAACCACTTATAGGTATAATTACGACACTAATGTGAATCTTTATAAACAACAGCGTGTTTTTTATATATTTAAAATATATTCCGGTTACTTTTTATGTCTGTACACCTTGGGTTAATGATGGTTTTTACGGAGCAGCACATCAAATTTAATATTGAGACATATATTCTTTTGGGAATACGTAATCATGCAGGAATATGGGATTCTCCCAATCAAAATTGCCACTAACAATTTCAAGCAGAATTCCCCAATATAGAGTTTACCTATGATTGTTTTGTACAGCATGTTCATCGTATAATAGACAGATTTCGCAGAACAGGTAGTGTTGTGAAAGGAAAATCTACAGGTCGTCCTACTGTTCTTAGTGAAGAAGTTGTGGTGGGTATTGATTAAAGAATGGATTTGAATCCAAAGAAATCTTTTGGTGACTTATCAGCCCAATCAAACTTATCGGTTGGTACCTGTCGAAAAGCTTGCAAAAAAATTCTTCATTCACATCCCTACAAAATAACTGTGACTTATGAATTGTTACCTCTGGATTTTCCCAGTCGTGCCCAGTACTGAGAATGGTTCAACGAAGCCTTAAACAATGACGATATGTTGAATATTAATCTCTTCAGTGACGGAGCATTGTTTCATCTTAGCTTGGGATATGTAAATTCACAGAATATTAGAATATGGTCTGCAGAAAATCCCCATGTTCTGATAAAGACTCCATAACATCTTCAGAAGATTGATGTATGGTTAGTGATGTCAAGAAGAAAAGACATTGGAGCTATTTTTTTTTTTTTTTCATCAAAACATTGATGCTAATACGTATCAAAATCTGATTTTAGATCATTTTATCGAACAACATCATGATGATGAGATGCAATTTGGTTAGTTCCAACAGGACGATGCAACTATATAAGTAGCTAAGCAGTATCAGTAGTAATGTAAATAATAATTCGTAATTTCTAAAATTTGAAAACGTGTACTGAAGGTTGAGGTTATGCAGCGTATAGATTTTATCTCTCCTAGAGAAAAGCAAGCCTTTCGTTTAAGATAGTAGAGACTTTTTGATTGAAGTTTGCAGTTTGAAATTCTTTGTAGGGTTTTTGTAAATATGTTCCTAGAATAGTTAATAATAATGACGCCAAGAAAAACTACAATTAATTGATGATGAGTGACGAAAGTACTTGAATTACGATTTACAACAAGTTAATTTTTTACACAATATAGTTGATAACATTTTGGTTTAAATTAGGACAATCAACACATTTTGAAAGCAACAAAATTTTTGGAAACTTATCTGAATTTATACTCAATTTATTACTATGTATATATACACACAGTAGCGCAGCATGAACCTTATAAAAAAACAGAATGTATTAAGTTAAATGGAAGATCCTCAAACTTTAAACCAAGCAGTAATTTAATAGAAAATATGTCATCTAAAAATTTATATTTATTCGAAGATGATATCCGTTGCATATTTATATGCATGTATTGTTTAAATGTTATATAATAAAATATCTAAAAAATATGTAAAAATGACTAATATATTAAGCACTTTAGGTCTCTGCCTATATAATACGGTTAGGTCTTTAATTAAGAACGCGCTTTGTAAAATTAAACAACTGTAATTGCACACACGTAATTGACACTATTACATCTCTATATGTAATTATATCAATTACGCCGGTTTTACGCAACTCAATAACTGTGAAGTATTTAAGACAGATTTACAATACAACAAAATATAGGTTTTTAACAAATGCCTAACTTTTCTTTTCGCGATGAATATAATTTAGACGTAATTGCATATACACTACCGCTCAAAAGTGTTTAGGCTCCCCTGTTTTCATGGATTATTCATATAGTATTATGTTTACCAAAAAAACATCATAATAAAATGAAATACGTATGTAAAATGTAGTTCAGTAAGATAAACACCCATTATATCGCATAAGGTTTACTACCATTTACCTTCACTTGGTCGGATTACCATAAACTGTTTATTGCGCTGCAATTACAATAACAATTCCTCTGAATTTACTGGGTAAATTTAGTCATTTGTTAGATTGTAGGTGATAATGTTTAAATTACCTTCCTAGAAGATTATAGTGAAATCTGTAACCTATCTATGGTCAGTTGCAGTGTGGTATTTACTCTATTCACGTCGTGAGCGAAATATCGTGTGACAATTTTTTAAAATGCCTCCGCGAAGAGAAATTAGTACGGAAACACGTGCGCTTATAATAGCTTACCGTAAAAGTGGCATAAGTAATCGACAAATTGCCAAAAAAATTAAAATACACCACGCTACGGTTGACTATAACGTAAAAAAATATCGGGAAACTGGAAGTTTTCTTAATAAAAGACGGAGTGGAAGGCCAAAAGCGACAACATCTGCAGATGATCGCAGAATAGTGGTTACCAGCAAATTAAATAGACGCAAAACAGCCCCGGAAATCACCGCAGAATTAAATGTTGCTCGCCAAAAACTAGTCAGTGTTTCTACAGTCAAACGTCGCCTACAGAAAGCCGGCCTCCATGGACGTATTCCGACGAAAAAGCCATTACTACGCAAACAAAACAAGCAAAAGAGACTTAAATGGGCTCGTGAACACCAACACTGGACCATAGAAGAGTGCAATAACGTCCTATGGACGGATGAGTCCAAATTTGAGCTATTCGGAACCCGAAGACGCATATTCGTAAGAAGATCTGTGGGTGAACGTGCCAGAGAAGAGTGTATTGCTGCTACCGTGAAGTATGGTGGAGGTTCTATCATCATTTGGGGCTGTTTTGCTGGCACTAGTGTAGGGGACATTGTGAAAATTGACGGTATATTAAAAAAAGAAGGCTACCGCGAAATTTTGGAGAACCACGCAATACCTTCCGGAATTCGACTTTTGGGTCAAAATTTTATCTTCCGGCAAGATAATGACCCAAAACATTCCTCCAAATTATGTAAAGACTATCTACTATTTAGAAGAGGAAAGGAACTCTCAAAATTATGGAATGGCCTCCCCAGAGCCCCGACTTGATTCCAATCGAGTTACTATGGGAAGAACTAGATCGGAAAGTACGGAAATCGACTCCGACATCAGCTACTGACGTGTGGAACAAATTGCAATCGAGTTGGACCTCAATAACACAAGAAACTCTGGCAAAACTTATTGCGAGAATGCCTCGATTGTGTGCTGCAATTATTAAGTCAAGAGGAGGTCACATAGAT